>CM031944.1:1050000-1637500 GCA_018749465.1 Paracanthobrama guichenoti
GTGCTGAAGATTTCTCAATTGGTGATGTGGGGCACTTAAAAGCTTTTGCCGACACGGTGGACGCACATTTTCTGAGTTTCTCACCCTGATGAAGGGTTTTTGTCACTATCTGCCTTCGATGTTTCTTGTTCTTTGCAGTGCTGTTACACATCTAACTGAGATTACTGTTCATGCTGCACCCCAGCACTGTTCGACTCTTTTTGTATTAATGTTGTTTTGATTTGTTTGTATTTGCTCAGTTTTTTTTTTTTTTTTTTTTTTTTTTTTTTACTCATGCAAATGAATTTAGTCATTCCCAGATTGCCCGGTTTTGGGGGGTGCAATGAAAGGACTCCATGAGCTATGGTTGCACATCAAAAATGCATCTTTTAAGGACGAAAGAGGACCACTGTCTGGGACCGTCTGAGCCGACCAGCGGGAGGAGAGTATCGCGAAGTACAGGATGCGATTTTTGCATTTTTCTCATCTTTTACTTAAAATATCAACCAGTCTTTCAATAAAAAAAATCTGTAAGCATTTAGTCAACTTGTCAGTTTGTATTTGACAAGAATGTGAAAATATGGCAAAACTGGTGATTCCTCTTTGATGTTTGCAATGTCATTCATAGTTTTTGCTCCATTGTTCTTTCTGTCTTTACTGCCCTCTAACGCAGGGTTTGACCTTAGACCAATTTTAATGCAATAGGCTGTAAATGGACTTTCAGAATAGAGATGATGGGTATGTTGCTTTGTATATGGTTTCTAAAAGCTACAGGAAATAAACAATTACCACATTGTGCTTTGTTACATGTTTGCTTTTGTGCATTGGCTGGTTTAATAGTCATATGCAATCATGCCCTAGCCCAGGAAGAGCTAAAATAACTCAAAATCCCTTTCAAGGTCTCAAACTTTGGTCAGAGGGTTTGTACATGTTGTCACCCTCCTGTGGAGCAGAGTTTCAATTGCTATCTGATCATTTTTACAATTACATTAGTGGAAACTTCACACAGTAATAGCAAAGTGCATGAAAAGATGTGGAATTTGCTACTAATTTAAAAGTTTAAAGTTGTCAATTTTTTTTTTTTCTTTCTTAAAAAAAAAAAAAAGGGCTAGAAAGTGGTTTGTGATTAAGCAGCAAAAACGACCGTATGATCCCCTTTTGTAGTATGCAGTAACCATTTTATGAAAGCAATGCAGGTTTCCATACCCCTTGCAGAATCTTCAAATTTCTTAAGTAAATAAAGGGGTATTTTTTTTAGCACTGCACTGAAATGAGCTATTTCACAACAGATGTTCACAAATAGTCGACAGGACCAAATTGGCTGAATAATAATACAAATGACCTGTTAAAAAGTGTACATACTTGATTCCTAATATTGTTACCTTGATGATCCACAACTTTTTTTATTTTTTTATGTTCTGTGATAGTTTTTCGTGACTTATTTCTTTGTCCTGAGCAGTTAAACTGTCCACAGTTCTTAAGGAAAATCTTTAGCATTTTCTGCATATTTGAACCCTTTCCATCAGTGACTTCCTGATCCTTCTTTTCATACCGAAGACACATAATATTCATCAAGATGATTGATTTGACTTCACTGACTATTGTTTGAGAACTGGATTTAGTTGGACGATGACATCACTGTTTTGTACAGAGCGGTTTTATAGTTAAATTGAACTCATTTTTGATTATCTTTATTCAGTCAACACTGAGCTGACTATATTGTCTTTTTAGAGCTGCTTTACAGCAGAAATGAACTCAGTTTGCATCACTGAATCATTATTTTCCTGTTATCTCTGTAAAGCTGCTTTAAAACAGTCACAGCGCTATATAAATAAAGGGGAATCATTTGAGGGATCCACACTATTACAAAAGGAGCAATAATTTTTACTGATTCACATAGGCCTATAGTAATATGTTACTGTCATTTATTAATTTAAACAATTTAACCCTTTATGGTATGGAATTGCCATATGGCAAGAATTAATTTCTAATTTCCTTATTCAGAAAAAATAGAAAATATATTGCACAATGGGAATTAAAGGGCAGGCCTTAAGGTAGCCAATTATGTGCTGTTTTAAGTCACCTTTATTTATTTATATAGCGCTTTTTAAGTCAAATGACATTTTAATGTCCTCCAAAATTCTCTTTCCCAATGTTACCCTCACACGGAAGACACCTGTTGAAATGCTCCAGAAATTGCTCTAATATCCTCATTTCTAATTTTTTTGTTTTGTTTTTTGCAGCATCTGTGTAAAGTAAACTAGATCAACTTTGTCTAACATAGTTGTATTGTAAATTGAGAAAATATCAATGGTTCCATATGGCAACGCTGTACCGCTATGTAAAAATAGGTATGTTGCCATTTGGTAATGCTGTCCCACAGAATTGAAGTAATGCATTTCCTCATTGGGAATTTTTATAGATAGTAGCATCAATAATATGACTGCAGTTATTTATTTATGTTATGTGTTTATTGTATAGTTGTATTTATGTATAAATAACAAAATTATCTTCTTTTTCAGAAAATGAATACATTTGCGGAAAGGGCAATAGGAAGAGTGCAGAGTTAGCTCTTCCATTTGATGAGGGTGAAAATGAGTTAGCCATTTTTTTCAAGGTTAAATGATAGGGATCTACTTATTTTTGGTTTGTGTGAGTTCCACGTAGATAAATCTATCAATTTCAAAAATAAATGCATTTAATTACAAGAGAAAAATACTTTTTTGACAATTTTCCATTGTGTTACAGCATTGCCATATAAGCAACCCTATGTGCCCCTAAGTGCCCCCCACCAAAAATGTTTTGATTTGGTTGAAGCTAGTTCATGTAACTAGAGTAATTAGAACACAATGCATACCACAGAGGGTTATGGGTAAAAGGGTGAGGAGAAAATATTTAACCATTGGCATTTTTTACACACATGGGTCACTGTAAGTCACATTAAGTCAAGTCATGCTTTCCCTCAGAACATCAGGGTTAAACTGTGTTAGCCGCGCATGGGCACACGGGGAGGCAACAGTCACAACTCACGCGCGTGAATGAAACAGCCCAGCGGCTCGGCTCGATGATTCTCTAAAAGGAGGAGCTGCTCTCTCGTTCCCAAGTCTTCAACATTTAAGAGCACTCAGGCGGAGTATATACACAGGAGATTATCCGTGTGAATGCTTGTGAAGTCAGAGAATTGCGCATCCTATTTTAAACACGAATGGATTATAACATGGGGTTTTAATTTCAAACAAACGTCCTCGCGTCGGCGTTTCTGCGCACAAATTTTATCTGGAAGTCCTGAAGAGAGCAGCGAGGACTGAACCACGATGTGATCATTTCTATAAAAAAAAAAACATGTTACGAAATGTTTTGAACAAAGCGAGTTGGAACACATTTTTGGACATTAACGCGGTATTTTTGCCTATAAAGTCCGTATCTATGCGAATCTGAACGGAAAAGTGTTTTTTGTCCAATGCAGCGGAACAGCAGTCTCGTTTCCATTTGGCTTCAGCTCGAGCTGTGCGCGATGGCTGTTCTCCTCACTAAAGGTGAGTGTATAGATCGTATAGTCAGAATAGTTTACAAATGGATATATTCACAATTCATTTTTAAATATAAGGAATTGCATTTGTAATAAAACTAACAAAAGTGATTTAAAGCTGCAATAGTTATTTACAGTTACAATATAATCACACAGTTATTACACTGTAACAATTGCGCTAATGCAAAGTGTGACCAAGGTAAGTTTTCTGAACAACTAATTAATTATTATTATTATTATTATTATTAGATTTTAAACTGCTCTGTGCTTGCATTACTTTATACAACATAAATAAGCACATTTGTCAATATCAATACAAAATGTCGTATTGTTCTGTCAGAGCAAAATATGAAAAGTCTGAAAGCCAAATACTAAACATGGGGTCATATGAACTTGTGGGAACTATCTTTGAACAGTTGTGAAAATGACTTCTTGTTTTCAGTTGGAGTAAAGTGCTTTCTCTCAAAACTATGGGTCATTTTTCTTTTGTTGTAACAGGAGAAATACGGTGTTACTGCGATGCTCCCCACTGCGTGGCCACCGGTTACATGTGCAAATCGGAGCTGAATGCCTGCTTCACCCGCACCTTAGACCCTCAAAGCACAAAGTCTCTTTTATCCCACGGGTGTTACGACCCTCTTCTGAACTCTGGGAAAACGTGCCATCCAGAGTCAGCCTATGATAGCGTTCATGGATCTGCCACACTTCAGTGCTGCCATGAGGATATGTGCAACTACAGAGGCCTGCAAGAGCTCACATACAGAGGAAGTGAAATTCATGGTACGAGTCTTCTTTAGTTATTGCTAGTGATAGATAAAAATCAGCCAAATTTGATCAGCCATTTTTTATTTTTTTTATTTCAATAATTAATTGCCTACTTGACCAATTAATAGGCTAGAACCTATGGCAATGGATATCGCACAGTTTTTGTTTTTAGATATTGTAGGGAATTTTGAGATGTGCAATGTTTTTAATATTTTATAAAAATATATGGTAACACTTTATTTCATAGTGTCTGTTACAAGTTACATGTAGTTACTATAGTAATTACTATAAATTGTGCTTAGTTATATGGAACTAACTCAACCAAACCCTAATGCTGACCCTATACATGTAGTTAGTTATTACTCAGTACTTAAATGTATAATTACACTGTAATATTACATAACTACATGTACTTACTATAGGGTTAGCATTAGGGTTTGGTTTGGTTTAGGTTAGTTGCATGTAAAATAGCCTACTTTATAATTATTAATGTGGTAACTACATACAACATATGTAACTGACACTGTAAACTAAAGTGTTACCATTATTCTTATTATTACATCTCAATTGCTATTTTTGCCACTCCGCTCTCTAATAATATTACTTTGTTCAGCCTTGACCTGAACTGAAGCTGAAATATCGAATTCACCCAAGAAACAACTTCCCCTCTGTGCTTGGCTGTTGGTTTGTGAAACAGAGTACATTTTTTTAAAGGGATAGTTCACCCCAAAATGAAAATTTTGCCATCATTTAATCACTCTCATGTTGTTACAAACCTGTATGACTTTCCATTTTCTATTTATTACACACACAAAAAAAGATATTTTTGGGATTTTTGGGACTTTTTTTCTGTCAGAATTTATTTTGGACCCTATTGACTGAAGAACTGTCTTGTCCTATCCTTTTAAAAGAGTGTCATTGCTTTTCTTCGGTTCCTTCATAACGTTGTGGCCTTGTATTCTTTGTTCTCATTCAGATAAACACCGACATCAAACTGAAGGCAGCCGTCACGTGATTGCGCGTCTACAGGAAATCCCTTCCTCTAAGGAGGTATGGTTCCGTGCTGCAGTCATCACCGTACCCATCGCCGGCGGCCTCATTTTGGTCCTCCTCATCATGTTGGCCCTTCGTATGCTCCGCAGCGAAAACCGCAGACTGCGACAGCAGCGGCGAGAAATGCTGTCTCGCCTTCATTACAGCTTTCACGGCCAACACCTCACCAAGGGTCATGTGGCCAAACTGGACTTAGAGTGTATGGTTCCAGTAGGAGGTCATGAGAACTGCTGCTTGACCTGCGACAAGATTAGACAGTCAGATCTTAGCAGCCAGCGACTTCTATCATTGGTCACTTGGGGAAAGTACAGCGGCCGAAGCAAACTGGAGTTTGTGTGATGACTTTAGAATTTAGTTTCCTTCGTGGGACTTGTTTGACTAAAACTATAACCCTTCCAACGAAGGAACTGCAAACAAGAACTCAAAAGAGAACACTTGAAAGCGCTAACCATATGGTTGTTGCTCTAGCACTTTACTTGAATTAGAGACTTGAGGAGAAGACTGCTTGTATTATAGGCTGCGACGAGGAGTGGCTTCGTGCTGGTATTCTTTATAACCGAAGGATTCCAAGAAATATATTTTAGTTTTAACGTTTGCACTTTTTGTATAAAGAAACTGTGGTTGATTTGCTTTAATAGTGGTGTAAGACCAGCATGTCAACATTCTCAGAAAAAAATGTGCAAAAATTGTAGGGGTACAACAGCTTCATAGGTTCATAGTTGCACCTTAGTAGGTACTAATATACAGTTTTCAGGGGTAGATAAAGTAAGAAATTGCCCCTTTAAAGTCGCCATGAAATCAAAATAATTGAAGTTTTTTTTGCCTTTTAGTATGAATATGTTAGCCTTACTGTTATCTATAAACTAATGTGCTCCAAAACCATGACAAAATTCACATTTAGAAGATAAAAGCGTTCAAAACTTAGTCTCTCACTTCCGCCAATATGGATCAATGATTTTGATGATATCACGCTGCACTTCAGCTTCTCATCTGTCCAATCAAATGTCTCTAGATTCTAAAGCATCCCGCCCCTTACATTATAAACAGACGCTGAAGCTGCACGGCTAAAATTGGTCACTTGTTCACACATTTACTATTTTCTACATGGTGAATGGCACATAGTTCACTATATAGGGGATAGGGAATGATTCAGACAGTGTAAATATGCTTTCCATTGGGGCAAATTAAGTCATGTGGCATATGGATCATATGCGTGAGTTGGCGCAGACCATAAAAAGTATCGGACCCGTTTGAATTCTCCACAGAATGCTATATTTTAAAGCGATATGGAGGAGATTAGGAGGAGAAATGGTTAAAGATTAGGAGGAAACTGCGGCTTTACAGAGCTCAACGGCTCTGGCCGAGCTGTGATATAAACAAAACACTATTGGCTATTTCACAAAAGTGGAGGAGCTGTTTCGATATGTCCCGCCCTGTCTTCCTTTTTCAGTGAAAATTACGTTAACACATTGAATAATGCTGTGCGTTTCAAGGCACTTCAGTGGGCCTTTAAGCATACTTCCCCAGGGACAAGCTATTGTACCCCTAAAAGTAAGATTTTTGTCCATTTTCTTACAGTGAAGAATGATTGCTGGTGTGTGAATGTGTGACTTTTCACTGTTAAAAGTTATTGTTCACCCAAAAATGAAAATGATGTCACCCTCGTGGTGTTCCTAACTCAACCTTTTTTATGATTTCTGCTGTTTCAGTCCGGACAGTGGAAGCAAATGAGGTCCAACACTTTCAAGCTCCAAAAAGGACATAAAGGAAGCGTAAAAATAATCCATACAAATGCAAGTCTTCTGAAGCAATATGATCACTTTGTATGATGAACGATTAAAATTAATTCACAAATCAAATCATTGATACACTCGTGTATACAAAGCCCAAATCAAATGTGCCTATACATCAGTACCATCAAACCTTATTGGTGCTTTGGTCATGATGTTAATGAGATTGAAAGTTTTGGACCTTATGGACTTTTGTGTTCAACAGAGGAAAGAAAATCATACAAGTGTGGAACAGAGTGAGCCCGAGTAAAAGATGATAGGTTTTTACTTTTGTGTAAACTAACATTCACCAGTCACCTCTGACCTGCTTGTAGATTCTGTTCACTGTAAAGATGTTTCACTGTAAATATTACATGTTCAACAAGTAATCAGTTTGGTGTTTTGTATCTTTATTGTCTCTTGTTCAATGAGATCGCATTGGGTGGTACTGTGAAGCTGAACAGCACTGAAAGTACTCAGTGTTGTGTACGATATTGACAAGCTCATTATACCCGGAGGGAAAAGACTTGGCTAATGCTTCAGTATGTCAACACGTGCACAGTTGCAACCGCTTGACTGAGGCATTGGAGTCATTAGCAGCAGTAGCATAAGGGCATGGCAGTGTAGTGTGGTAGCTATTACAATCATGTCTTGTTTTACAGTAGCGCTACACTGACTGACTCAGTCCCCGGGCCACAATCACTCAGCCTCAAACTCTTCCGCAGTTGACTTCTTTGGAAAAAATTCCGATCCTCTGTGTAAACTTTCCCTCTCACACTACTTATTGTTAATTCCACTGGACTGAAGGTGCGGTTGACACTGGTTTTCAGTGCAAATTAGATTTTATGTTGGTCTCTTTGCTCAGTGCAAACAGGTAGTGCAGTGGGTCCTACAATCATCTTACAAATAATCTCTCATGACAGCACACCATGTCTCTTTAACCATTTTTTCTTTATTTTATGCAGGAAATCAACTTAAAGCACTTAACATTTACTGTCATTTTACATTTCAGTCCAATCCTGAGATCCCAAGCCAACAGTCTCTTTCATACACTTCCTCAAAAATGTGTCCCATTCACTTTCCAAGTCATCATGGCGCTGCACACTTAGCTTCTGGCTCAATGCACAAGAAAAAAATGTGCAAAAATTGTAGGGGTACAACAGATTGTCACCTTTAAAAGGTCATCTTGGTACCTTATTTACCCCTAAAAGGTTCATAGTTGCACATTAAGGGTATATATTACTACTCTTAAGGTACTAATGCAGTTTTCCGGGGTAGATAAGGTACAAAGTTGTCTCTTTAAAGTCGGCATGAAATCAAAAGGGACGTTTTTTGGCTTTTAGTATGAATATGTTAGCCTTACTGTTATCTATAAGCTAGTGTGCTCCAAAACAAGCGTTAGATATAAGCGTTCAAAACTTACAGTCTCTCACTTCCGCCAACATGGATCAATGAATTTGATGACATCACGCTGCACTTCAGCTTCTCATCAGATGTTCTGTCCAATCAAATGCTCTCTAGAATCTGAAGCGTTCCGCCCCTTACATTATAAACAGACGCTGAAGCTGCACGGCTAAAATCAGTCATTTGTTCACACATTTACTTTTTTCTACATGGTGAATGGCACACAGTGCACTATATAGGGCATAGGGAATGATTCAAACAGTGTTTCCATTTGGGATAATGAAGTCATATGGCATATGGATCATATGCGCGAGTCGGTGCAGACCATAAAAAGTATCGGACCCATTTAGGAGGAAACTGCAGCATTTACTGTCATTTTACATTTTAGTCCACTCCCGAGATCCAGAGTCTTAACAGTACCTTTCATACACTTCCTCAAAAATGTGTCCCCATTCACTTTCCAAGTCATCGCGGCACTGCACACTCGGCTTCTGGCTCAATGCACAAGAAGTTAACAGTTTTTGTTGGCCCAGGAGAAGAATGCAAGCTTTATTGCAGTGAATAAGATAAAAGGCATGTTCCTCTGACAGTAATAACAGGGAACTTCTTCTGTGGCCCGCATATATTTTAAAACATAAACTCAAATTCGTTGATGTGCATTTTTGCAGAGGTTAACAGCAGAACAAAACAACCCTTTCTTTTGACTTCTTGGACTTTTGGTGGTGATACTTATTCCAGAATGTTTCAACCTTGCACAGTATGTTTACTCAAATAATCTTTTAGTAATTGGTTGGCACAAATGGATTGAAAAGTCTACATGTAAAACACCCCAGTCGATCCGACTGAGCTCGATCCGAATTAAATTTCGGTTGGATTAAAAGAGTGGTGGTATACACCTGAAATAATCTGATCAATAGGGAAAAAAGCATGAAAATGCTTGATCAAATTAAAAAAATACCTTATGCACATGTGCAATGCCGTGCTGCGTATGTTTACCAGATCCCTTTTATAATAAGATCTCTGTTTACACACGTGTAACGTGTAACATGCTTACGTTCATTTACATCAAACAAACTTCTCAGTGGAGACTTTGTTTATGTCACCTCTTCATTAGTACTGCAAATCTTTATGACCTGTTTACAAAAGCCAACAAAATGTCACACAGTACATTCTCATCCTATGAAGTGCTGTTAAAGTGTGCCTGCTCAAACGTCAAATAATATCAAAGTGTTTTAAATGAGTCTGGAGGAAGCCCGGTGCCCCTTCAGACAAATAAAATTAAAGAAATAAAAAAGCAAAACAAATTAACACAGTAAGTGTTTTAAGTTCACAGTAAGTAAGTTTTAATTCTAGATCTCAATAAAACTCTAAGTAAATGTAATTTAGCTTCAGAATTGCCTTTACCTTGTATATTGTGAAAGTGAGAAAGGTTAGGTTGTAAAAACCCAGAATGTTTAAAAAAATATTAGAAATATTCCGTGAGTCATTCTTAAGAAAGGAAGATGTGTTCGGAGTTTTACCGACCGGATACGGCGAAAGTTTAATCTATCAACTAGCTCGGCTTCACTTTCTTCATTGCTCTGGTTGGTTGTAGCGCTATTCTATTGCGTGCAGAGGGAATTTGAAAGACAACCGTTTATCCCGCCCCTCGGATAGAGCCCTGCCAATGGTGTGTTCCCAGACCCAACATCTTGATGTGGGTCTGGCTTATCAGGCTAGGTTAATTGTTAATTCACCCCAAAAATGTTGTCATTAATTACTCACCCTCAATTTCGTTCCAAACCCTTAAGACCTTTGTTTATCTTTGGAACTCAAATGAAGATATTTTTGATGAAATGCTGGCCAATACAAAACTGGCGTTCTGACGTAGAATCTGGAACACTGCAGTGTGTTTACAACGTCTGTCATAGCTCTGATGCAACTCGGAAGTGATGGACTGTATTTACTACGTCAACAGCGTAGGAGATTGACACCGAAGAGAAGAAATTATTCATAAAATTAAAGTTGAACCACTGAAGTCACATGGACTATTTTAACAATGTCTTTATACCTTTCTGGGCCTTGAAAGTGGTCATTGCGTTGCTGTCTATTGAGGGGCCAGAGAGCTCTCGGATTTCATCTAAAATATGGGTTTGGAACGACATGAGGGTGAGACATTTCATTTTGGGGTGAACTAACCCTTTAAAGTTAGGTTTAGGGTTGGGTTCAGTGTTAGTAACTAGTTATTACCCAATTATTGTAATTAATATAATAAGTACATAGTATGTACATGGGGAACAGCACTGTAAAATAAAGTGCTACTGTTCATTCAGAAGTGAAAAAATAATAATCTATAATTATAATATGGATGATTTCACCCAAAATTTGAGTGTGCTATGTATTATTTTGTTTAATAGTGTATTGTATGTATGGTAATTTAGCAAAATGTAATGCCAAACTATACTGGAATAAACTGTGATTGTTGGAGACAACATGTGAGGAGCATGAATGATCATTAAAGGAGTTACTGGCATAAAGCATTTCAGTTTGGATGCTTCCTTTAAAGGTAGATGCTAACTTGGCTCTGTAGGCAGTAGACAACAAGGCAGCTCAGTTTAAGAACTGATCAAGTTCTGAGCATCAGGTGACAGATTGCATCACAGGTCTGTTTTTCAGAAAAAGCCCAAAATTGATTTCTGTAGCACACTGTCATCTCACATTTTGTAACTGTACAAATGTGTTTTTGATTTTTCTTATAGCAAAACCTTTGCCAGGTGGTTCAGAGAGAGCTGGACCAGCTTCTAAACCTGCAGTTGGTGACCTTTTTTCTCCAACCTTCACTCATGCCAATTCTGCCAACAGACAGGAAGTACTTAGTCACTTGCTGTTTCCTTAAAAAACTGCAGTCTCTCTATACCCAAGGGGTCTCACACTTGTAAATTTTTGATGTTCATCTTTTGATTTTTGACTTGTAGTAGTCAGGAAAGTAAAAGGAAAAATATTGTTTTAAGTTCAGTCTCTCTTGATCCTCAAATCAAAGCACATTCAGTAAATATTACATCACTCGGCAGAGAAACTCATTTAAAGTTTGTTAGTGCTGTAATTTTTCAACTTTAACTGCCTGACTGTTTTTATTTTATTTCAGTGGTTCAAGTATAAATATAAGAGAGATTTGACAGAATAAACAAGACCTTGTTATTATATGAGTCAAACTGACGCATATTTATTACTTTTTAATTGTTTTGTAGGTGGGTGCAGCCAAAATATTGGGTGGAGGTTATATATTTCATGAGAAAGAAAGATAAGATAGAAGTAAACATAACAATAGAAAGATAAGAATTACGCTGACAAAGCAGGGACTGTATGTGTAGAACAATAATTAAAAAACTGCACATAAATTATTATTCAAAACATCAAAGTTGGCCAATGGCCAACCAGCGGTTGTGTTGTTTGGATTTGATCATTCCTTTTGTAACTACATGAATAAAAAGGATAAGTAGAGGAAAAGGAGTTAAGCAGTAAATATGGAGTCCCTGAAGTTTAAGATTTACATATGGTCCCTCACAATGTTTGAGCAATGGCAGCTTTATAGTTTATGAAGTAGCCAAGTAATGAAAAGTAATGACAACAGAGAGAAATAGGTGGACTGGGAGTCATTTAACTTGTAGTTCACTCTCCATTCTCAAAACAAAATGTTCTAAGATCATCATGAAACTCTGGAACCGTAATATGTTGCATTATAGCAATTACTTGAATCATTTCCTGAATATTGGCAGTGAAATAAAAATAACATTCCTATAACACTGATGGATACAACCATAAAAGTTTTTTTTTTTTTTTTTTTTTGTTAGACAGTCACTAGTGTCCTGTAAACCCATTGAAATCAAATCAAACTTGCACAAAAGCAACAAACTTGGCACACATGTTCTTCAAATGTTTATCTTAAAACTTGCAACAGCACTCACTAAAATGTCATACTGTGAAATGAAATGAAAGAAAATTATTTCAACACAAGCAACGAGAGACAGTATTATCTGTTTTTCTATTGTGTTTAACTAATAAACAACCGGAGACACTGGAGCCACGTTGAAAAACCAAACTGTATTCAGACTAGTTATTTTCTGCCCCCAGTTTAAGTGAGGGGGTGATTTTCACAACTGTAATTTTCAGAACGATGATTAAAGTTTTGAATGCAAGTTTGAAAATGAAAGATCTCACAAAGCCGCGACACGCAGCACCGCAGAAACTACCATGTTCGTGTTTATGAAAGCCTTATGCTAACTGCTGAAAAACAATGTTCATAAAGCCCATGAACCAACAGATGAGGGGAGACAGAAATGGACTCTATGATGGCTCTTATTTGAGCAATATTGAAAAAAAAACAGTCCTGCCCTTTCCCCCACAGTGCTTCTCTTCCTAGCTACAATTTTCTTTGTGGCCTTGTTAAATACTGGCTAGTTGATATACATAAGGTTTTGAGCTAAGGAACGGAGCATTTATTGTGTAGTAGTGGCACAGCCAAGCATGAACGTGAGGGATCAAAGCCTGTAAAGGTCAATGACTTGATGCTCATTTTTTTTATTATTGATTTATTAAAGACCCTCTGTGGTAAAAAAAAACAAAACAACAACAACAAAACGTATTTAACGTTGTTTATATGTCTATGTGGTGTTTTTAATATGCTTTAAGACAAACCATGTGTAAATTCATAAGTCAACACCATTGCTTTCTCCACTGACATTCTATGATGTTCAAAGCGTTTCTAATGATGATTTTTAGAAATCATCTAAAAACTGTCTGACTCCGAGAGAGCAAATGGGAGCATGGTTTGTGTGCAGGAAAAAAACGTTTAAATATGTAATTTTGGTGATCAAAGATGAGTTTTAAGGAATAGAATTATTGACTACAGGAATTAAATTTCATGTTGTAAGATCTTTTTTCTTACAACTGTCCTGGTATCAAAACATGAAAAAAAAAAATGAAAAAAGGAAAAAAGGCTTAATTAAGGGTGTGTTGACACTTGGCACGTTTAGTTCGATTAAAACTAACTCCTGTTCCTAGAGATCTACCTTACTGCAAAGTTCAGCTCCAACCCTGATCTAACACAACTGAAGCAGCTAATTAATATCTTCAGGAGCACTTTATAATTACAGGCAGGTGAGTTGGATCAGGCTTGGATCTGAAGTCTTCAGGTAGGTAGTTCTCCAGGAACAGGATTGGGTACCCCTGATCTAAACTGACACAGCTTGGTTGCAACAGAGGTTTAAAAAGGAAAAAAGAAAAAACAGAGCAGTACATCTTGTATGAGCAGTGCACAGCAGTTGTTTTAATAACAAAATATAAACTAACAAAAACTCATGTTACTCAGAACTTTCCCAAAAACATGGCTAGAACAACCACTGATATAGACAATAATGGACAAAGGGCAACTGAAACTGGACTTAATTAACAAGACACAGGTGAGACACATAAGGGCGAATTAGAAACCATGGCAACAGATGAGCATGAACAAAGAAAACACAGAAAACTGAACTGATAACACTGCAAAACTAACTCAAAGTCTAACTGAAGCAAAACACAGACCAGACCAGAAAAAATGCACATCCACATGCCTTAAAACAACAACAATACTGGGCACTTGGGAGGAGGATACAAAGTTGGCAGGGCGGAGATGGTGGTGGGAGGTGCCAGGGAGGAGATGATGACGGGAGGAACCAGGGAGTGACCCCAAGCAATGATAACAGGATGAAGGCCCACGGAGGAGCCAATGAACCAGGGAGATAACAGACAGAGGCAAAGAAGGTGAAGTTGGAGACCAAGGTGGAGCCACATGTGATGAGTGGCCGAGGTGGAGCCAAGGTACCAGAGGACTGAGGCAGAGCCAGTGTGACTGAGGTGGAGCCAGAAGGAAGGAGGAGCGTGACAGGGCGGAGGACCAAGGTGTAGATGAAGGTGAAGGCAGAGCGACAACTGACCAAGGCGAAGCCGGAGGGACAAGGAAGTCTGTAAGGACGACAGGTTCCAGGTGAAGCCAATGGAGCAAGGAGCCAAGGCGGAGCTGACTGGTCGACGGGCCGAGGAGGAGTGACAGGGTTGGAGGTTTGAGGTGGAGCTAGAGTTTCAACACACCAGGGCGGAGCTGATAAACTGGATGCCCATGGCGGATCTGAGCTGCTAGGTGGAGCCAGCGAAAGATAAGTTGAAGGGCTGAAGGGAGCCAGCAGAGAAAGGGTCAAAGAACTGGATAGCATGGGCAGAGAGTTATGAGAAAGCCTCCTTGGCAGTGATAGGACAGGCAGAAAGTTCAAAAGCAGCTTCCTTGTCTGATATGGGAAAAAAACTCTTTTCGGTCTCTTTGGCCAACATGGGACAGACAGAGGAGGTGGGAGTGGGGGCAGGGTGGGAGCATCCACAATAATACAGACTTGGTGCTGGGCGGTGAAACAGGCATGGTGCATGGTGGGACCAGATGACATGCCCCCTTATCTTCTGTCAGCGTAGGGTTGAAAATGACAGAAAATAATATCTGGATCTAATTGCATGCAGTTCTTTAATAAACAAATTACACTTCTTCAGGCTATCTGGAAACAAACATATGGGAAATAGAACAACACCTATAGTGAGATGAGATCTAACCAATAACAACTGAAAATGAGGGCTATATACACACAACAAGGAAACACTATGGACTAAACGAGATAAATAACAAGACAAAGGTGAGACACATGAGAGCAAAAGCCATGGCAACAGATGAGCATGAACTAAGAAAATACAGGAAATTGAACTGAGAACAGTGCAAAAGTAACTCAAAGTCTAACTGAAGCAAATCACAGACCAGACCTGGCTTAAAGCAAAAGCAGGACATGATGTCACAAGATGTGACCCTAAAAAGGACAGAATGCTCAAACATACCTGTTTTTTCTCATCATAGTCACGATGTTGTCCATTACAGTGCAGTACTGGCGTCAGAACCGCAGACTTATTGCAGCGGATCTTCATTTGTGTGTGTAACAAAGGAATTCCTGGCACTGTTTTGACTTCTTTACACATTTTTGCGCAAGTTCTTTGCAAGTTGTCAGCTGGTAAAATACCTAAATACGAGTGTTAAACACACGGTCCGGGCACACAACATTGTTTTGGATGTTCAGGTTCCATTGCAAAATATACATCATAAAATCATTTTTCTTTAGGTTCGGTGACAAAAATGACAGTGTGAACACTAAGTGAACCAGTGCTGTATCATTTTCTTTTTTGGTCCGGATCAAAAGAATCAAGAGAACTGAAATACAAGTGCAAACTCACCCAAAAATAATTCCATTTGGTATACTTTTATTTTGATATCTTTGAAAAAATGTTTTTAACAAAACTGCCTTAGTGGTTATTAATATTAAATATAATGTCTCAGAGTATATGTGCAAATCTAGAATCAGTTCCACTTTGTGTTTCTTATGTTCGTTGGAACAAAGGAGCCAGGAACTGCTGTTGGGTGGGACATTTGTTATGACACATGAGGGAGTTCATTCAATGTATTTTTTAATACATATCATCGTTTGATATGCTGAATAACAACCTGACAGGTCACTACTATCTGTAGTAGTCAGGCAATTTTTTGTTTCATTGAACCATATTCTGGGTGACTGTCTGTCAATAGCTGCTATGTTGACTTCTGGGAGGTGTAGTATAGGGTGATAGTAGGTGATCAAAGGAACACACAGCTCCATAGAGGCTTACTGAAGCCGACAGCAGATCTTCTCCTATCATGTCCTGTCATGCTCGTAATTACCTAAAGCTGTCTACTTCTGAGCCAAGCCCTTAGACTCCACATTATCATGTCTCTCTCTCAAAGGTACACACTGAGAAGATAAACACACACTTCCACACATATCTTTGACGTTAACCTTTAGTTCCTAGTCACATGAGATAGAGGGCATTCCAGTGGCTGAGGACTTAATAACAGGCCAGGATGTTTGTTGCTGCACGTAGGATGTCACTTTGCCTTATGGCAATCTAAACCCTACCAGTGACCAACCTCAAACAGATGTCTCCTATACCAAAATACATCATCTGGTCCTGAATGCACACCATGATATCACAGACAACAAACTTGCTCTATGTATTCATATGACACATAGCTTACGGATAGTTCACATAAAACCAGCAACAGCCCATGCTTTGGTAAATTTTATGGAAAAGAACAGTGTGAACATTCTGCTAAATTTCTCTTTTTGTGTTCCACATAAGAAAGGATCACATTCCATGTGAAAAAGTAGTGTGCTTAATTGTAGTGTACTTCACAGCTTAAAACCATCTTAAAAAACTGTATTTGCAAATAATAACATATTAATCAAATAAAAGGCTGTTTAAGTGTACTTAAAAGAGTAGTTCACTTTGATTTACTCATCCTCAAGCCATCCTAGGTGTATATGACTTTCTTCTGTATTCAACTTATGAAAAAAGCGTAACTGGCGCGACATATTTTACTTTATAAAGTTTTAAATATGGATATTTTTCTTACAAAACCCCATCGATTCACTTCAGAAGGCCTTTATTAACCCCCGGAGCCATGTGGAGTACTTTTATGATTGGATGGATGTGCTTTTTGAGCTTCAAACTCAATGGACCCCATCACTGCCATTATAAAGTTTGGAAGCATCAGGATATTTATTAATATAACTCTGATTGTGTTCATCAGAAAGAAGAAAGTCATATACACCTAGGATGGCTTGAGGGTGAGTAAATCATGGGGTAATTTTCATTTTAAAGTGAAAGAAACTTTCATTATTAGATAGTCACTTACATACACCTTTTTAAAAGTGCACTTTCAGTAATGTTAAATTAAACGTTTCACTCTTTATGTACTTTACTTTAAAATTAGGCTACATACTGGAGTGTTATTTGATATTATATTTTAAATGTACTAAACTGCAATCATTACAAATGTGTAATTGCAAACTGTAAATTCAAATTTAAATTCATGACATACAAGTTATGATAAATTTACAATTTAACAATATAAATTAGTTACAATATAAATTACATTAACGTATACACTCACCTAAAAGATTATTAGGAACACCTGTTCAATTTCTCATTAATGCAATAATCTAATCAACCAATCACATGGCAGTTGCTTCCTGGTCCTGGAAGGACCATGTGGTCCTGGTCAAGACAATCTCCTGAACTCCAAACTGAATGTCAGAATGGGAAAGAAAGGTGATTTAAGCAATTTTGAGCGTGGCATGGTTGTTGGTGCCAGACGGGCCGGTCTGAGTATTTCACAATCTGCTCAGTTACTGGGATTTTCACGCACAACCTTTTCTAGGGTTTACAAAGAATGGTGTGAAAAGGGAAAAACATCCAGTATGCGGCAGTCCTGTGGGCGAAAATGCCTTGTTGATGCTAGAGGTCAGAGGAGAATGGGCCGACTGATTCAAGCTGATAGAAGAGCAACTTTGACTGAAATAACCACTCATTACAACCGAGGTATGCAGCAAAGCATTTGTGAAGCCACAACACGCACAACCTTGAGGCGGATGGGCTACAACAGCAGAAGACCCCACTGGGTACCACTCATCTCCACTACAAATAGGAAAAAGAGGCTACAATTTGCACAAGCTCACCAAAATTGGACAGTTGAAAAACATTTTTGAAAAAAATGTTGCCTGGTCTGATGAGTCTCGATTTCTGTTGAGACATTCAGATGGTAGAATCAGAATTTGGCGTAAACAGAATGAGAACATGGATCCATCATGCCTTGTTACCACTGTGCAGGCTGGTGGTGTAATGGTGTAGGGGATGTTTTCTTGGCACACTTTAGGCCCCTTAGTGCCAATTGGGCATCGTTTAAATGCCACGGCCTACCTGAGCATTGTTTCTGACCATGTTCATCCCTTTATGACCACCATGTACCCATTCTCTGATGGCTACTTCCAGCAGGATAATGCACCATGTCGCAAAGCTCGAATCATTTCAAATTGGTTTCTTGAACATGACAATGAGTTCACTGTACTAAAATGGCCCCCACAGTCACCAGATCTCAACCCAATAGAGCATCTTTGGGATGTGGTGGAATGGGAGCATCTCCATCAACTGCAAGATGCTATCCTATCAATATGAGCCAACATTTCTAAAGAATGCTTTCAGCACCTTGTTGAATCAATGCCACGTAGAATTAAGGCAGTTCTGAAGGCGAAAGGGGTCAAACACAGTATTACTATGGTGTTCCTAATAATCCTTTAGGTGAGTGTACATTTAAAATATAATCTTTTTTATTTAATTGCAAATAACATTCACTGAAGTATATTTTTCTAAAATGTATTTCTGTAATAAGAAAGAAAAAAACGTTAGTATGTTTAAGTGAACTTCCTTTTCACAAGGGATGGGTTTGGAATAACATGTGGGTAAGTAAATGATGACAGAACTTTCATTTCTGGATCCACTATTCCCTTAAGGTGTTATCTGTAAAGAAGACATATTTTGTTACAAATCTGCATAATCAGCTCAAACACAAGGCTGAAAGAATGCCATACATACACAAGTGATCTATTCTCATTCATTACCCTCCATTTGGGTTGTGTTAGTCCAAACATCCGAGATCTAAGGAGAAGCATGTAAGCGAACATGAGATGTTATTCTTTCTTGTTACTTTATTTGTTTTGAGTGTCATTTGATCAGAAGAGGGTCGAAACAGTCTTCAGTTTGAAGAAGTGGACAGTAACATTATTAAAAACACTCTTGACAGGATGTATTTGGTAGCGATGATGGAGACCAGCTCAATTGAACTGGATGGCAGCTGGATTGCATGACAGGAAGACATGGAATCAAACTGCTGATGAGATTAAGGGACTTTGAAATGTTTTGAGGCAGTTTTTGTCCTAGATTTATGAGAGAGAGAGAGAGAGAGAGAGAGAGAGAGAGAGAGAGAGAGAGAGAGAGAGAGAGAGAGAGAGAGAGAGAGAGAGAGAGAGAGAGAGAGAGAGAGAGAGAGCGAGAGCTTCAAGTGGACTCCAAAGACAAATCAAAGAGTACAAATCAAAATTACTTGGACAAGAAGAATAATGGGATGACGCAGCAGAACCGGTGAAATAAAATGTAATTTTGGTTTTGAAATACATCCTGACTAGTCCTTACCCTGTGCTGCATTGCATTACAGTAGCTTTGAAGCCACCACAATGTGCTGAGCATTCTCTCTCTCCCACCCTCTTTCTCTCGCTCTCCCTCCGCTCTCCCTCTCTAGTCAAGCTAAGTCAAACCAGCACCCGATGCTTCTAATTATGGGGCCGGAAGATTGTAGGGTTTGAAGTCATCTCCACAGGCCAGCCAAGATTACAGTGCTGCATCTGTGCCTGTGCTGGAGAAGGAACGTGGGGAGACAGACTCTCCACTGAGTGCTGTATTTAGATGTGCTCAAAATGCAAGATTGTCATCCCACAATGTTTTCTTTTTGAAGGTGGGTATTGCAAGAGTTGGAGGTGGATGTTGCAAGAGTCACAGTACAAATGCCTAAATTCAACAGAATTATGTATTAACAGGAATAAACAATACAATAACAATAAACAGTACAATAATTTGCTTTCTATTTGGCAGGCTTTTTGGATGTTGATTTAAGGTGAAATATTTAATTTCTTCACCCCTAGTGTCACCCCTAGAATTTCAAAAATAATGTAAAAAAAAAACAAAATTTACAGAAAGAAAATGTTCTTCTGCAAAACTCACTTCTATAGTAAGTGCTATAGTGTATATGTGTGTTTCCTAAAAGCATTGTTAGCCAACTGTGGTCACAAGTTTCCTTGTTATATCATACCACAGTGATTTGGTGTTTTCCCGAAACCATTGTTCTAATATAGGGAGAGCGGGGCACAACCTAACGCTTTTGACTTTCTCAGTTTGTGTAAATCCACTTGGGGTTCAGAGTATTTATTTTTCCCACATTAATTTCACACATGTCTAGTACAATTATGTGGTTTTGTTTCATTAATACAGTGTTTCTTGATTTACCCCAAAAGAATGGAAGTGAAATGTGACAACATGCCCCATAGGTGGGGTACATGTGAGGGGCACGATGTAACATAACCAAATGACAGCCTAAAATGTTATTTGATATAATCAAAAAATATCCATGAGAAACTAAAATATTTTGTCAATAAAATACAATTATTATTATTTTTTAAATAAAATAATGGCATTTTTAATAATTAAAAATAAACACATTTTTGAGTTTGACATCAAGCACATCGCTAAATACAGCTAAGTTCAAAACATAATAATAATTAATCATTTCTGAACATTGACTCTCAGTCATTATTCACCCTTTTCTCATGGTTTCTCAATAGAATTCATAAAAGAATAGAATATAATAGCACCCTAGCTGCATAACTGGGATTTAAACCGCGGCTCGTGTCTTCTGCTGGAACGATCTCAACTGTTGAATAACAGATATAAGATTAAAATAATATCAGATTTGTCTTATTTTACATAAACACAAAAATCAGAGATGAAAAATAAACTTAAGTAGGAAATGTACTTTTGCTATGGTTAAATAAATGTTCAGTAATATCTTCCAAAGATTTCTTAATTTTGGCGCAATTGTTTCTCTAAATATTGTTGATATGGCAGGTAGTAAATCGTCATCCTGGCATGTGTGGAAAGTTTTAAACCATGCGTGTTACAACTAACCCCACGTAAGGATGTGCCCCACGCTCCCCTACATTTGCGAACAACTGTAAAGTTGTGTGGTTGGAACTACAACTCTCGAACTGCAGTTATCCAGCTAACAGGGAATGTTCTCAGGTTCTCCAGTAAACGTTATTAGAACTTTCGTTCAAAGTTATTTTGGACTTTAATAATGTTAGCATCAAAAGTTACTTTCACATCAGAGGAACCTATAGTTCCTAGAACTAATGGCAAATGTACCCACTTTTGGCATGTTCCCATCACAGGAACTGGGAATGATTTTAGTTCTAGGAACTCCTTTTGGGGGAACTAAATTAGCTCCTACTCCAGAGTAGGGTCTAATGCTGCTTTCACGTGCTATTGGAAATGTCCTACTTTCCACTTCTGAAGTCTTGATTACGAGCTCACGCATTTAAATGTTGACTTGACTGGGTCGTAAATACTAGTTTCCTTGGTAAATTTATTTTTAAAAAATGTCAAAGTTTTTTACCTAGGAAACACTCCGATAGCATGTGAAAGCAGCATAACCCAGCTCAATAGGATCTACAAGTGACGTAAGTGTGCGCTGATAGGCCGAATGCACGCAAAACACCAGCACCGCAGTTTTTAAAAAAAGATGCGTACACACAGATTATAGCCTATATACTCCACAAACAAACGCTACGAACATGGAAAACAGTGATAGATGGACCCCTCAACTTTCACATTAAGGAAAAATAACAGACGTTAAGAAAAATACAACGCAACTTTGAGGGGACCAAGAGAAACATGATTATGTATTTCTGCTCAGCTAGCGACATTATGGATTAGCCACACGGCAAACGCTAATACTTTTCATATACTGCCTACTTCTTTGTATAACAGGTCTATCTAATAACATATTAGACAGGACTGTTAAACAGATCGTAAACTAATGAAGAAGGAGAACTGGAATGCTGTGTTCTCAGAGCCGTCAAAATAAATGTCAAAATAAATGTCTGTCGCGTCGTCAAAATAAAAGTCACGGCAACACAGCAACATCATTTCAGAATTCCAATTGACGGTGCGAATGCAACCAGGAAAACGGCCCTAGGGGAACTTTTAGTTCTGGGTAGTTGCTAGGTAGATGCTTATTGGACAAAAATTTAAGTAAAATGATATGCCTGACTATAGCTGTGTCCCAATTCAGAGGCTGCATCCTTCGAAGTTTGCAAATGTCAGACAGAATGTTGTTAAATGGGATGGTCTAGCCTATGGAAGATTGCTCATGTTGCCTGAACTGTGACAGCTGCCGGTGATGAGCTTTTTTAAAAGAGTTATATACAACTGTCTGAATATGTTCACCTTGGTCCATTTATGTACATTATAAAAAAGTCTAAACTATGTATAATATTGCATCATAAGATATGTCAACTTTTAAAGTGCTTTAAAGTGCTTTTGTAACATTTGTATTGTCAGATATTCCACTACATTGAACCCCAATATTGAGTATAAGTATTTACTTACATTTGAAAGTGTAATTCGGCAACCATCACCAGCGCACAATGAATCTTGGGATAGTATGAGCCGTGAAAGATCCATCTGTTGTATACTTCATGGCCCTGGAAACGTAGGACGCATTTTGAGGATCCTTCAAATTGGGACAGATTTCGTCAAGCTGCTCGGTCTTCGAATGCAGCCTTTGAAGGATGGAGCCTCTGAATTGGGACACAGCTTATGTCTCTACAAATGGTTGCCTGTCTTATCTCTCCACAAGGTGAAATTGGGTTATAGGCTTATTCAAATATATATATATATATATAATTTTATATATATATATATATATATATATATATTTTTTTAGGGCAATGTTTTGATAATGCCACAGAACATTGTAACAGTTAAAAAAATAAAAAAATCAGCCTATGAATAGACCCATTTCACAGCTTTAAAGGTCATCAATATCGTAAATCCTGAAAAGTTTTTTGCATTTTCATTATTATTATTATTATTATTATTATTATTATTATTATTATTATTTTTTTTTTTATAAATGTACATTTATAACACTAATAATTTATATTATATTACTTTTGCATCAAAAAAAGTTACCGCTGCTGTGAGAGTGTGTCTAATACAAGTCAAGTCAAGTCAAGTCACCTTTATTTATATAGCGCTTTTAACAAGTCCAATTGTTTCAAAGCAGCTTCACATTGTTAACAGGAAAATAATGCAACAGAATTTGTACAGCCGTTCTGGTGAAACGGTGATGTTATCCAGCTAATTTCAAGTATCATATAGTGTCAATGCGGGCAGATCGGTAATATAGATGAAATTTAGGTGTCCCCAACTGAGCAAGCCAAAAGCCAGAGGCAAGGAACCAAAACTCCTTCAGGGTCAGAATGGAGAAAAAAAACCTTGGGAGAAACCAGGCTCAGTCGGGGGGCCAGTTCTCCTCTGGCCGACGAACAAACAGTGTATGATTATGATTCTGTAACGAGTACATCAGGTGTTATGGGAAGTGTTCCCGGTTCCGGCTGACCTAATACAGCGTCTATGAACATCTTTCTCTCTTTTCACTGCTGTTATCAATCTCACTCTATTTTTTCCCTCTTTTTGAAAGTTGTGAAATCACTATTGTGGAGAAAAAAATATATTTAATGTATACTCTCATTCACCGCTATAAAAGTTAACCCAACTATGACGACTTCCGCTTCTGAGAAACCCGGAAATGTGAAAAGGGTCTTTAGCTTACTCAGTTATGCTTTGATAGTATTTTAACATAGAAAACAAGGAAATAAGACCTCAGACTGTAAAAAAAGGAGGGAATTTTTCAGTGTAAAATATGAAGTACAACCCGAATGAGGTGGATGCTTGGCCAGTGTAAATGTGGATTTTGGTTTCGATGAAACTGACAGTTTGGATGCACCGTGGCTCCATTCTTCTAGCAGAGTCTGACAGTCTATTGTCAGAAGCCGTTTAGATGGAGCCATACATACATTCCCGGCATAACAGAATGACAGCTACTTAATAAACTCTGGGATTCTTTCTTTGTTTTGCAACATTTTACAAAAGCATCTCTAATACCCATGTACAGAAAATGCAAATGAATACCTAAGTAAACCTTTGAAGTGATTGATTGATTTTTTAAGAATGTGTGAATGACAAACAAAGCATGATACCTTACTTTTAAGTCAGCCCTGTATAACTGTCTCTCAAATTAGAAGCTACGATAAGATCTTTAGTGACATTTTACAGAAATTTAAGTTCCTGGTTTCTTATTTTCCCAGCAACTCTTATGAACAGTCATTATATTCTAATCAAGAAAATGTTTTTACTCTCACAGAATTTGTGAGAGTGTTGCTGAAACATAGAGGGTAGTGTCACTTATGAAAAAGAAGCACTTGCTAACACAAATTTTTTTAAATTTTAATTTTTTTTTAAGTAGCTTTAATAAAACAGCAACTGCTATGGGAATGCTGTGTATGTAACAGTACCATCTTCTGGTTGCCAGAAAGAAAAGCTATATTTAACTAGTTAATATGTGTTAGCTCACTCAAACTACTCTTTGGCTTAACAGGATTCAATAATGGACAGTGGTTCCACATGATTGAAAGATGTATGATGAACTAAACTGAACTGAAAACAGTCAATAATGTCTTGAATAATGTCCAAAAAAACTAATTTAATAAAGTTCAGCCAAAGGGTTAATTTTGTGCTGACAATGATTTATGGTAAGCTAAAATATATGATATATATACATTATGACCATCTCCCTAATATCGTGTTGGTCCATCTTTTGCTGCCAAAACTGCCCTGACCCATCGAGGCATGGACTCCACTAGACCCCTGAAGTTGTGCTGTTGTATCTGGCACCAATGTGTTAGCAGCAGATCCTTTAAGTCCTGTAAGTTGTGAAGTGGGGCCTCCATGGATCATACTTGTTTGTTCAGCACATCCCACAGATGCTCATTGGATTGAGATCAGGGGAATTTGGAGGCCAAGTCAACACCTCAGACTTGCTGTTGTGCTCCTCAAACCATTCCTGAACCATTTTTTCCTTTGCAGGGCGCATTATCCTGCTGAAAGAGGCCACAGCCACCAGGGAATACCGTTTCCATGAAAAGGTGTACATGGTCTGCAACAATACTTAGGTAGGTGGTACGTGTCAAGGTAACATCCACATGGATGGCAGGACCCAAGTTTTCCCAGCAAAACATTGCCCAAAACATCACACTGCCTCCGGACGGCCTCCTTCCCATAGTGCATCCTGGTGCCATGTTTTCTCCAGGCTCACACACACACACACACACACACACACACACACACACACACACACACACACACACACACACACACACACACACACACACACACACACACACACACACACACACACACACACATGCATAAATGAATATCAGTGCAATCAAAATGAGCGCATTAAAGTTATTAACACGTTAAAAATATTTTACTCAATTAACACAGCATCCGTTTTTTCCCCATCATCCTTTGGCTAGCATTATATGATCGCGCATTTATTCATGCAAATGCTTTTAAACCATTCAAGCGCGATAAGATGCAAAAATAAGAACTTAAATCTGTACTGCTGTGTGCGTCTGTGAATCTCCTGTCTGTGTGACACACACACACACACACACACACACACACACACACACACACACACACACACACACACACACACACACACAAAACTCGTGCACACAGGAAGCTGCTTCAGACAAATCTTGGATGGACAAAAAAACACAGAATTATTCTGAATTAACCTGTTTTGTCGAGTATCCCCACAAGCACAGTCTGAAATGAGTTTAAGTCTTAAATGAACAAAAAAGAATTGTGAGAAAATGGGATGAGTGTCAGATCCATGTCATGTGCGGCAGGTCTTAAAGTGACAGAAGCCATTAAAAGTTATTATATTTTATAAAGCTTAATAAATACTATAATACTGAATGGCTATAATTAATGGCTAAAATTGAGAAAAAGAAGTATCATAGAGCCATCAGTAGTGATATTGGTATCAGTGATGCCTTCTTTCATAAAAGATGCTATTAAACAAAATATAGGCTACTGTCTTTATGTTGTTTCTACATTAATTCGGAGATTAAATGTGAAATTTGGACTTGACCACTTGTCTATTTACATGACGTATTTAATTTGTAAGTGTCCATGTGTGTGTAAAAGTTTTGCTTACCCAATGTTTATGTTTTACTACCAAATTATATATTTTACTGTTTCACTTTGTTTTACTAACAAATGTAATAAACAGGAATGTGTCAAGTCAAGTCACCTTCATTTATATAGTGCTTTTTACGCTGCAGATTGTTTCAAAGCAGCTTCACAGTGTTAACAGGGAAATAATGCAACAGAATTTAATAGAAAGTAATATAGTTAAATATTTATAGTGTCTCCAATTAAGCAAGCCAAACGCCAAAGGCAACAGGGGCGACGATGACAAGGAACCCAAACTCCATCAGGTGACATAATGGAGAAAAAAATGTCTCCCTCATCTACTTGTGATCCGATCAACCAAAACCCATCTTAATACCATGTGTAAACAGGGCCAAAGAGACATTGCCAACTACTGGCCTAGCAGCAAAATACAGCGTTTTTAGTCATTTTCGCAGATCCGTGTGAATGGGGATCATTCTGACAACGTCGCCTGTATGCGAAAAACGTAAAGGTACAAAAACTTCAGTACATTGTTTTTGTGTAAAAGTACCCTAAATAAAACTGTTCAGTTTTTAAAAATAGTACCCACTGCCACATCTTACCCTAATCTCCCCTACTGTGTTTTAAACACATATGCTTAATAACTCGTTTTCTTTCAGCTTGTTCTTGTGTAGGTGGCTTCTTTGAGCTGTGTGTGTAGAAGGGCGTCTTGCTGGGTCCTGCCCTATGATTGCTGAGCTCGTCACTGCGTTTAAACGTGCTCTGCTCTGTAATTATATGTGTGCCAGGCTGTCTGGTGAAAAACAGGCTAGGGGAGAGAGAGAGAGAGAGAGAGAGAGAGAGAGAGAGAGAGAGAGCCTCAGGCCTGGGCTGAGAGAAGGGAGGAGAGCCGCTTTCAAAGCCCCATCCTTGTTATTTAATAGTCTGACAGACAGCCATGGCTGGCTCCACACTACCTTTTTGTTCTACATAGTCTGGGTGTTTGGTTTGTAATATTCTATGACGAGGGCGGCTGATTTAAATGATTTTGAAATTGAATGAACCTAAATGAAAACACTAGCGTCACAAAATGAGTTTTTTTCTGTATTTTTGTCATCAAAATATAATCAAACATATAGTTTAAGATTGTACAACACCACAACTCCAAACACCACATCAGTTCAGGATAGCTGCAATCTCTGGCCAGACCTGCAGGATCTGTCTCTGCTTCTGGCGGCTCTTCTATAAATAATGTCCCACAGGCTTTTATCAATCACACCAACCCCTACATGTGCGGAAGAGCATATTAAGATACTCTATTTATGCAGTATATGTATTATGCACATTACATAACTCTACATAATACGCTCATAATATACACCAACTGCATTTGCCAGAAGGTGCCGTAAAGAATAGAGCACATTGTGTGGAATACTGTATCCCAGAATGCACACTTGCCCTGACCTTTCATTTCCAGTGTGATGGATGAACCAGAAGTAATTACAGCCAAGTCAATAAAAGACTTATTGGATGATCAGGCTGGCAAAAGTTAATATATTTTAACTGGAAAAAAACCAAAAAAACAACACCATTATTTCCAGGATTTGACACAATGTAACTACAGTAAAAAGCTACACATTTTATAAAAACTGACAGAAATCAGGGGCCTCGTTTATAAAACATGTATATGCACATATATCACACGTAGGGATATCAAATGGGCTTTGGGTTTATATGCACATTTTTAAATCTTCATAACAGGGCTTGACCACTGTAGCTAATGGTTTTCCAAAGTTTAGCCACTCATCATTTTCATTGACCACAGTTTTGTTGTTGTCACATTTTGTGTGATGAATGAAGATACACTTAGCTCACAAGACAAGACAAGACAAGATGAGATGATACACAATATTGGGTTCACGAGAATGAGACACTATTTTATTTTTAACACTATTTTTAAGAAATCGTCAATGATTATTTTGGCAATCGAGTTCGATATTGCGATTAATTGAGTAATCGGATAATATTTTTGTGTGGTAATAAAAACAGAACTAAGTGAACAATAGCCTTTAAAAGTGACTTAAAATACATATATAATATCAATGAGGCAATATTAATTGGTTAAATATTAAAGTAAAGTATCAAACGCAAGTAATCATTTGGTTTTATTGAACAACACTGTTAAAATACATAATGAAATATACATAATATAAACATAATCAACTCAAGTACATTATGTATTATAACAAATGCCTGCAGAGGGCACCAATGGCCTGGTGATTGTTGTTGTTACATTTTATAACATGATCAAATTCTTGGCTGAAGCCGAAATCACCCCCTAAACCCTCAATCACTGTTCCCTATGTTAGTCCACTAATACAGTTCCCTTTAATGAGTGAAAGAAAACGAGTGAGGGAATTCAGACAGCCATTGAGTGCACATAAAATGTCCATTATGGTTTCGAACACCACTACAAATGGCTGTATAGGGGGAAATTTCGGATTCAGTTTAAATTGATATTCAATTTCGGTTTAAACTTTTATTTTGAGATCACGATGAACAACATTTGTATACATTTTTTTATACATTTTTTTAAAAATATTTTAAGGTATAAAAGTGTACCTTTTGAAAAGCTTTTGTACCTTTTTTCCTGAGAGTGTAGTTTAGATTCTGGTTAGCTGATATTTGTGTGCAGCCCAACTTACCCATCCTTCCCAATCTATCTCTGACATTACATTCATTGTGTAACTGTCCCACAGACCTCAGACATTGGATGTGTGGCCTGTCAGGCAGGCACTATCCAAACCCATAATCTAAAAAACAACCCAATTTGGGTTTTTAATATGTAGGCTATAAAAAGCCCACGATAAATAACTCAGCCGCTGGGTTGATGTCTGACCCAGGATCTAGGTAACAAAAACTGAAAAATAACCCCCCAAGAAACCGACTCCACAGGCTTAACCCAGCATTGGGTTGAAAAAATAACTGGCAGCTGGAATTTGAAATACATGACTTTGACCAGTGTGGTAATTAACATTCATTTACACTATTAGTTACTAAATGTTTAGGAAATTAATTCATGATGACACATTTAATTAACAGTAATTTACTTAATGTATCAATCAGATGCAATCATTAATGAATGGCTTAGTTCTTCATTAACTCATGATTATCTGTGCATTAGTTAACCATGAAATAATACAAAATAATATAGTAAAGTAAAAATAAAGTGGCATTTTGGGGTTATGGAAACAACAGTTACCATGGTGAATACAATACCAACATGAACTGTTAATGAAACTAATGAACAGAATGAACATCATACCTGCATGCAAATCCTTCCCAGCTAACATACGTTGTACTTTACTTTTATTTCAAATAACATTGCATGATCGTAGTTTCTCTTGCACTTTATATGAAGTAATATACAGCACGCACTGCCACATTCGATGCGTGTAATTGAAGAGTGTGCAGTATAACGGCTGACAGGACATGAAAGTTTGGTTTTCTAAGGTGAGAGAGACTTTTTGTTCCGTAACAAGTTACGAAAATGACACTGACATATAGCCTTACAACATATCATCTGACCGCAGAAACTGAATCAGGAAAACACACGTTTTTCTTAGGCACTCCGCAGCCCACTCAGAATGGTCTCCTGACCAAACCAGCTGAGAAACAATGCTGTAAAGAAAACCCTCTCACTGGGGAACGATGCTGATGCTGGGACTTCAGGGTAGCATTTAGCCAACCTGGCTAAATGGGGAAACTGGCTTTCTTTTTCCTTCCAGCATGCAACTTGAGCGATCACCAAGTCACGTGACATGCACTTGGAAGACAAAAGTTAGTGTATATTTAGTAAATAATATTATAATAATAATAATATTTAGCAAAAATACAGCTCTTATTAGTTGTTAAAAGTGTACTAATTACTATTTAATCAAATGTCAAGGAAGAAAAAAATTGTTTTGTGACATTTGGTGAAGTGAGCTGGGCCGGGGCAGCAGGGGGAGGGGCATGTTCGGTTCGACATGACAGTGGGTGGGTGGTGTATTGCGTTTTTTTTTTTTTTTCGGTTCGGTTTGAATATGTACAAAGGGAGTGAACACGTACTTCTCTATCACCTCTAACAGAATGGTATGCAATTATTTCCATTTCGATTGTGTGACGGATCGGCTGCCTCTCCCTTGTTATCAGCGCCACCCCGTCCCTGAAATCGTTGCCCTTCGCCAAGTTCCTGACTGGTGTGGGTGTGAGTGTGAGAGAGAGGAGGGGCACTGAAATAACGAGAACTGGTGGTGAGTAATGAGGCACACCTGAAGATAATGAAGCCTCATCACTGATACGTCGCTGTTAACTGCCGAGCGCGCCTCTCCTCATGGGTCCAGGAAGGACTCCCATGCCGCCTTCAGCCCAATTTATACTTCTGCGTTGAGTGTACGTACGCCTGATGTGCACCTCTCCAAAAATGTAACAAAGCGTAAATTCTACGCGGACTCAAGCGTTGTGAGTTCTGCCAGAACCCCTCCCTCGGGGGTAACATTACGAATGTTAGGAATGGAGAGGCACGTGTAACACTTGCTGACAGGCAAGGATGCCGGGCCGCTATTCGCCTGTTATCGTGACGAGCCGCTGCCCCTCACATCTCAGACCGAAGAGAGAAGTGTGTGCGGCCATCGGACACCGCCCCTTTCCTGGACCCATCCTATCTGATCACTACCCTTCCTTCACAATTCCCTGGCATGCAGAGGACACCAGATCTTTTTTGAACATTTTTATGTTTATTTATGTTAATAAATGCCTCCTCGAGGCCTGATGCCACACCCACTGTGTCTGGCGTGTCCCACCACAGTTGTCAGAAGTTATGAGTGGTACCAAAATCACAAACCATACAGTACCACCGTACGGTACCTAAAGGGTGGAGCTAGACTCACTGCAGAACGTTGATTGGTTCACAGAGAATTTTTGGCTGTGTTTTTCCTTGCAGTCTGCAGCCTTTGCTCAAACAAAGATTGTCGTCTTCTTGTGACAAACAGCCACATGCCGGGAAGCAAGAACAAGATCTGCTGTATGTCCTCCATTGTTGTTTACTGTGTCACTTTCTTCTTTGTGTGAGAATGACATTGATTGCTATACACCACACCTATCAAGTAAGGGTACTGTTGGCAGTGGAAAAGCAAGTCAGGTGTGCGTTTCCCGTACAACGACGTTACTCACTGCTTAACTACCATAGTACGTTGCATCGTTGAAGAAATCAACTAGCTAGTCGCGACTGTTTCCCGAAACCGTATTGTCGCAAATCTGTAGTTCAACCACATTGGTTAATGATGTCACGCAGGTGGTGGAGTAATTACTGCTTTTAATGAATTAGTTTGAGATCATATTCACGCTAGAGTTTTGGCTTTAAATTATGGACTAATTCTTATTTTTCTCAGTTATTTAGCTTTATTTCCAGATTCAATCATAAGCTCGTTCTTACATACTAGAGCATGTCCGCACCTGCGCACTCTTCAAAAAAAAAAAAAATGCTTTACATCTCTTGACAAACTTAAAAGACATAAATGACATTTGTATGTACTTAAAATAAAAGATATAGATTGTACTAAATGTCAGCTTGCTTATTTTGCTCAAGATAAGGATTTATTAAGTCCACATGTAATGCAAACAAGAAACTATGCTTCTAACCACAGGTCGAGATCTTTTTTTATGAATTGAAAATTAATGACATGAAAAATAGTCTGTCACATTGCTGTCACTGCTGTCAACTTCCTAAATACTGTATGGGTACCAAATGTACTAAAATGACCTGCACCACAAAGGAAATACTGTTTGTGGAAAGAATGGTAGAGACACCTCTGGCCAGTCCAAAAAAAAGTGATTTCTGCCAGTAGTCTGTTTGTATTAATAGCCTCATCAAACGTGGAAGTGACATCGGGAAACACTTGCGGTTACCCCACAAATGAATATTACCTTCCTTCTGAAACAATTCCCTAAAGGGCTCAGGATGTAAAAACAAATGGGCACATCAGTAAATTGACATCTGTTTGTGGTTTGTCTGGACTCCAGAGAAGAATTGGAGTTGATCTGGCTTAAGTGCTTTAAAGTTTAAACTATTAGCCGGTTTAAGCGAAGACCTTGATCTCCTACAAAACAATCACCCAAGTCCTCTTTAACTATTCCTGTTAGCTATTTATAATCACTTTGGATAAAGTAGGCTATTGAAAATAGACCCTGTCCCACCAAATAAATGTTAGCTTAGATGCATTCCAGGCCTGAATGACGACAAATTCATGTTTAGCATTTATATTGTTTAGTCTTGTACATGGACATTTTATGAACTGGGGAATTATGGTGGATGAAACTGTACAGTTCCAAGTGTTCCGGGTCTAAAGGAGGTAGAAATGAAAGGAAAGAGGATGAGGAAAACCATTCCCTGTGCTCTCCATAAAAAAAAAAAAAAACAGTTCTGAAATCTAGGCGACTGCGCTCTCCATAAAGTCACTCTGAGAGGGCCCCATTTTATTTGGTTCGAACAGGAGGTTTGTGTTAACGCCATCACCAACTGTACACAAGAGAGTCCCTGGTCCTTTTTACAGAGGGGTCTGGAGTTCATTAAGCCCTTTGGTGGGGGAGAGAAAAAGAGCCCTGGAGCAAGTCTTTACATAGAAGGACACGAGCTGCCCGCTTCTGAGCATGGAGGCCAACACCTGTGCTGACTGGATATCCTGTATGAAGTGGAGAACAGAATTGTTTTATTGCAATTTTAGGGGAAACTGAGTTTTGTTTTATAGTTCCATGTATACTGATCCACTCATTTCCTAATCATGTAAGCGCTTCTGTGTTGAAGAAATATCAGGATTTAGACCGTATCATAGTACTCAGACTGCTCTCATCAGAGTTACAAATGATTTACTCTATCATCCGATCGTGGTTGTATCTCTTTATTAGTGTTACTCGATCTTAGCACTGCATTTGATACTATCGACCACAACATTCTTTTGAATAGACTTGAAAATTACATTGGCATTAGTGGAATTGCATTGGCATGGTTTAAATCATACTTATCTGACCGTTATCAGTTTGTAGTAGTAAATGATGAGATGTCACACCGATCACAAGTTCAGTATGGAGTACCGCAAGGCTCAGTGCTAGGACCATTGCTTTTCACCCTGTACATGCTACCACTGGGAGATATCATTAGGAAGTATGGCGTTAGTTTTCATTGTTATGCTGACGATACTCAGCTCTATATTTCTTCACGCCCACTTAATAAACAAACTCCAGCTGGTCCAAAACGCAGCAGCTCGAGCTCTTACTAGAACAAGGAAGTACGACCATATTAGCCCGGTTCTGTCAACACTGCACTGGCTCCCTATTAAACATTGCATACATTTTTAAATCTTGCTTATTACTTACAAAGCAGTAAATGGTTTCGCTCCCCAGTACTTGAGCGAACTCTTAACGCATTATACTCCATCACGTCTATTGCGGTCTCAAAACTCTGGCCAGTTGATAATACCTAGAATATCAAAATCAACTGCAGGTGGTCGATCCTTTTCCTATTTAGCACCTAAACTCTGGAACAGTCTTCCTAGCATTGTTCGGGAAGCAGACACACTCTGTCAGTTTAAATCTAGACTAAAAACGCATCTCTTTACTATGGCTTACACATAAAACATTATCAATTTCTATTATTAAAATCAGTAAATGATTGTTAGGCTGCATTAACTAGGTCAGCCGGAACCGGGAACACTTCCCATAACACCTGATGTATTCGTTACATCATAAGAAGAATGGCATCTACGCTAATGTTAGTCTCTCTGTTTATCCCGAGGTCTACTGCAGTCAGCCGTATCCGGGCCGTATCCAGATCAGATGGTGTACCAGTGCCTGGACATGACCAACGCATCCCTGAAATGTCTGCAGAGAGTGTGTCAAATAAACTTCCCCTGTAAATGCCGCATCAACACGACATCCTCATTAAACCCGTCTCCGACATGATGACTCCAATCTTTCGAATAATCTTACGAATATCTATTTACTTAATATGAATTAAGACCTACTATGTTGCCAGAATTATAATCATACACTGTTTGTTCGTCGGCCAGAGGAGAACTGGCACCCCGACTGAGCCTGGTTTCTCCCAAGGTTTTTTTCTCCATTCTGACCCTGAAGGAGTTTTGGTTCCTTGCCACCGTTGCCTCTGGCTTTTGGCTTGCTCAGTTGGGGACACCTAAATTTCATCTATATTACCGATCTGCCCGCATTGACACTATATGATACTTGAAATTAGCTGGATAACATCACCGTTTTCACCAGAGCGGCTGTACAGCTGAATCAAATTCTGTTGCATTATTTTCCTGTTAACACTGTGAAGCTGCTTTGAAACAATTGGACTTGTAAATAATAAAAAAAAAAAAGTAAAGTAATAAATAAAGGTGATTTGATTTGAATGTTACATTTGGTGATGGCTGTGAGAGCTTACTTTTTTGTAGAAAATGAGGGCCACACACTTTTAATAAAACATAATTCGTTCCCCAATTTTTATATATATATATATATATTTATTATGCAAGTGCATTCACATAGAGGTTTTCTTGTGGTAATATGTATGTATAAATCCAGGTTTAAAATTCAGAGCGACAAGTCTGCCATTTCCATGACAATATGTCACTCACGTGTCACGTCCATACTTTATCCAACATTCAGAGAGGTCAAAAACAAAAACCTTGATTGAAGTCAAACAAAGTCAAGTTGGTTTTGCAAAATTGTGTTGCACAATGATAAATAATTTGCAACATATTTCTATTTATTTTTTAAAACCTATTTCTCTCGAATAATTAGCAAGCTTTGATGGCAATTAAAATGGTAGAAATGCGGAAGTTGAAGTTGAAGTTGAAGTTGAAGTTTATTCGTCATTACACATGTACAAGTACAGTATAACGAAATGAAGTTTGGAGCAAGCCTCCGGGCCGCAGCCGATTATTCAGGCGCCGCCCTACGCTCTCCAGAAATACAAGAATGCAATTTAGCAAGCATTACATAGCAAACACAACAAAACATAAACATAAACATAAACATGACACAGTACACGTGGTCACGTGATGGGATTTTTTGTATGGAGTGGGAGAGGAGATAGATAAACAGGCTGTTAGTACCTAACACATAACACATAACACATACTTATTTTAAGCTCTTTTGTAACATCTTTTATTTCCTCATCGAAGCCTTTCAAATGAAAACAAAGATGGTGACTGTTGATGCTGAATTTAGATTTTCGTGCATTAACAGCCACAACATCTCTCTGTCTGGATCAGTGTTGTAACCAATTCTGAGAGATCGGTCAAGGCTCTCGCAGGGAATGGAGGGTCTTAAACCATACTTTAAGACCCTCATAAATTTGGGAGTGTTTTGCTCTACGCTCAACCCTGAAGAACAGCATACCAATTCTGCAACCTAATGATACTGTTATCTTCTTAAAAGGAGCCATAAAGATCCAATTTTTGGAGGAGACTGCTTCAACCCTCACCGTACTCATCTAGGACCTGCTATAGCCCGTACTAAGACAATTAGCATGTACTAAGACAATTAGCAATATGGACATGATTTAAAAAGGTCCTGAAAAAAAAAAGTCACACTTGTAACTCCTCATGGTCAAAATTGTTGTTTTGTTTTTGCTGATTTAGAGTAAAACGTATTTTTGAAAATATATATTTCATAAAAAGAACAATAAAAAAACATAAAATAGTATTTTTGTGCATTTTTCATAACAATAAACATAAAATTCTGTAACTTTTTTAAGTTCACTTTTTAAAACTTTTTTCTACTAAAATATAATAATGAAAATATAGTACATTCATTTCATTAATTTTTTGTTGTTGTTGTTTTTTTGAGACACGAATAGCACCAGAGGGTCAGGGGTGTGTAGACTATTTTTTTATCCACTGTATATAACATACAGAATAGAGACTGAAAATATGAAACTATTAGATGTTGAGGTACTGTCCACTGCCCTTTTTTTAATCTGTGAAATTATTACAGTCATAACAGTCGGGTTGTGTTGTTTAACTTTTACTTCAGTACCTTGCGGCCAGTTCCCCATATCCCTCATTATTCTACCTCTTCTTCATGAGACGGCCACATTCCTGCGTTTCACAGCCATAAACAACTATTAAGCTAATGGGTAAAAAAATCATTATTGGGGAACATCTGTGGACCCCAAGGTGCCAGTTAAAGTGGGTAAGGGAGGCGCGGTGTCCAGTAACTCTGTGTCTGATTGGAGTAATGTGGCTTATCTTTTCTTCAAGCCCCTCCTGAGTGCACATTACTTTAAAGTCTGATGGGGGGACTCAAACAGAAGGGATGAATAAAATAGAACTGGAGAGAGAGTAAAAAGGAGGGTTGCGTTTAAAACAGAAAAGCTAAATTATTAAACAAGCAGATGGAAACATTTAGCCCCCAAGTGGTAGCTACAATGCCCCCTCCTCTCTAGTCAGCTTGTTTAATGCTCTTTCATTTAGCCAGCCTCAGATTTAAGAATGTCACTGAAAATTGAGGTGGGTAAACTGTCACGTAAAATGAGTGGGGGGATAAAAAGAAAGGAAAAAGATCTCTGGCTGTAAATCACATAATTACAGGCCCCAACGTGGAACACAGGCTTTTTAAACGAAACCTGCTTCCCACCAGGACTTCCACTTCAATAACTGCACAAAAGGCAGCCCTGGGGTGAGCGGGCAGGAGTCAGAGCTGGGTAGATGCTCTCAAGGACTGCTGATCAGGTCAAATGAGCAACCGTATCTGAGCACCTGGTCTGCAACAAAGCAAGAGATGCCAGAGTACTGCAAAAGCAACAGAAAAGGGTACCGTCTGCCCTTTTGGGGGGCCTGTGCATGTCATATGGATACTTCTCACGTACTGTTTTTCGAATACTATGTATTCAGACATGCTACTCTTTTGACATATTGTTTTTCACATACAAATATATTAGGGAAGTATTCGAGTAGTAGGGAAGTATAAAAAAAACAGATGCCTGGACAGGTTCAAGTTCAAGTTGAGCTTTATTGTCATTCCGCTACATGTGGGGACATACAGTGGAATGAAATGTTGTGCCTCACAGGACCACGGTGCTACATAAGTACAGACATACAACCATGAAGTAAAACACTATAAACCTATACATAACTAACCTACTGACAGATTTGACTATAAATAGACTATATATAAATATAAATGTTAACCTATACATGTCTAGGAACAGTGCAAGATTATTGTAGTGCACGAACATGTAAACATACATATATTCCTGCTCTCATACAACACATACAACACATTTATTGCTGTGTTAGTGTGATAAATTTCATGGCATTTGATTTTATTGTTTGACTACAGGACCAGCCAGACTTTCATCCATGAAATTCGATTGTATATTAATAATTATAATTCACGATTTATTCAGAGCTGATAACCTTGTGGGCAGCAATTCGACAAATAGCCGAGTTTGAGTCCCAGCTTGTTTTCCTTTATAATCCCTGTTTATAATAAAAACTATGATGATCTAACAAGAGTTCATTTTAATTCGAAAATTATTTATATCATCACATCTATTTCCACAGCAATAATAATAATTAAAATAATTAATGGTCACATGACATGCAGGTAAACAAATATTTAAAAAATCGTTTTGTTATTAATTTTAAATAAATAACAAATAAATAACAAATAACTTAATAGCCTTTCATTAAACTCACAAACCCCTGCAGTTCCTTCATGAACCCCAACTCTGGGAAACCCTGATTTAATGTAATATTTAATGTGCTTAATGTTGTTGATAGCAAAAAATGAAATATTTAATATAATGGAATACATTCTCTTTGTAAATGTATATCAGTATGGTACAATATTATCCAATTCAAGTCAATGTGATAAACAAGTTGTTAAAAAAGTCATTACCTAAAGTGAGTAATCTAGATTACATTACTAACAAAAAAATAAATAAAAAATACTGGAATTAGTAACTGACTACAGTTTGCAAGTAATCTACCCAGCACTGGATGCTTGTATGTTGGATATTGTTATTTAACAAATTAAACTAGTGAGAATTTTCTGCAGTGTTCAGTTCCATTTTTTTTTTTTTATTATTATTATTAAACTATGAAAATGTCTTTACTTAAATATCTTTAAACATTCATAAGAAAGACAAAACAAGTACAACCCCCCCATTTTTTTTTTTTGAATCCCCAGAAAAATTCCTAATTTTATAGACAAGAATTAAAGTACACTTTGGCCCCCTCACAAATGAGCTGCATTCTTTCATAAATTGTCTCGTGGTCAGTGGTAAAATCTGATATCTTTTGTTTGGATTGTTACTGGTTTGTGACCTGTTCTTCCTCCCATTTCTCTGGGCACAATGTTGACGTTCTTCAGCCACACTGGAGTTGTAAGTGAACTAAATACCCTGGAGAGGACCTCCGAGCAGACCTCATAAACACCATGAACTAACAGATCTTTCATTTCAGCTTTTTTCCCACCCCCCCTTTCCACTTCTCCAACCACTCCCACACTGTTCTGTCGTGAGCATGGAGGCATGAAAATACTTTCCCAAATGGAGATAATTGGGGGGGAAAGAGCCCTGCCCTGTCTGCCTAATCAACTCACACAACAATCGGTGGATTGTTCCGGAAGGCTGGTGACACAAAACCTTGTCCTGCAACATTTGAGCTGTAATTAGCAAGCACTTACTGTCATTCGTGTCAGATGCGGTTATGTGGTGGATTGAATTGAACAATGCGTACGCTTATGCATCGTGTGTGTATAAGCATACAGTAGTAGTGTAAATGCACATCATACAATGTCTATAAAAATATTGTTTTATAATACTGAACCACGTTTCAGTTGGAGTATCTGTTTATATTGTTCTGTATCTGTGGTTTTACGCTTGGGCTCGACTTACTGAAAGACATATTTTTTCAAGTTGTAACTTCATCAGGACTTTCAACAGTCCTGTATTTCCTGTATATTCAACAGTTTAAGCCTTCCAGAAGGTGGTGAATGATGTGTTTCTGCACTGTTTGTTTTACATCCAAAAGCTCAATTGTTGGTGTCATCAGACCATAGGAATTGCATATACTGTCCTTCCTTCCTTCTCAATTCTTATTTGTGCATCATCATTTCCTTTACTAGCTTCCTTTCCTCGCGTCTTATCTCCACCCCTTCAGGATGCGAGGGAAGGACGCAAGGAAAAGACGCGAGGACGGAGTGACAAAGTGAAATGATACATCCTCGCATCCTCGTCAATTAATGGCAACTCTACACCGCTGAATTTAGTTTGCACGTCGGGATTCTTGAACATTAGAGATAACTATTTATATTGTAATAGTTTCAACCTCCACAAAATACCACATTTGTCCATATTTTATTTAATATTACCAGTTATTATTAACAACGGATTATTCCCAGTTATTAACAGCTTTTTATTTGTTGTATTACAGTTGGTTTTTCATTTTCTTGTGCTTTGATATAATTCTGCAACTGTCAGTTGTTATTTGACATACATTTGTATCTTGTACATGTAAACATAATAATAATAATTAATAAACTGTGGCAAGATGTGAAGGGGGAGGAGAATACGTGCGTCATATTTAGTCGATAAAACACTTCTGCAAAGGATACACCTGTCCACAATGGAGATGCAGACCCACTCATACAATTTCTTTCCAGGCTCTTCTTTGAGTACCAAATCTGCATTTCATCCAAGACAAACAAGCTGATTGTTGATTTATTTACCTCTCCAGACTCTGTTCATTATAGCAGTATTGTTTATGTGCTCGATGGTGGAGTCTTCACAGATATATAAATATTTAAATGAAAGAGTCAGCTCATCTTAGCCAAAGTTCAGTTGAAAGTATTTATCTCTGTTGGTCTCTGTTTGTTATTATTTTAGCTTCAATAAATAGTTTTTCATGCAGGATAACATAAAATGTAGTGTTCTCGTGGTAAAACAACATGTATAGTAATGCCATGCAGAGTGGCGGAACGCATTGAGAGTTTTCTATTTTGGTTGAAAAGGGTGTTGTGTAAGTGGCCCCAGAAATGAATTTATTTACAACAGAAATGAATCAATCACAAACTTACTTTAGCTGGACAATAACAATGTTTTTTTTTTTTTTTTTTTTTCTAGAGCTGCTGTACAGTCTCTATAAATCAAATTTCCTATTATCACTGTAAAGCTGCTTTGAAACAGTCTGTATTGTGAAAAGCGTTATATAAATGAAAGTGACATGACTTGGTTCTTTCACTGATTCTGTCAATGTATTGGTTTTAAGCTAAAAAGAATTAAACTTCTAAAAATATGACTGTAGAGTGACTCACTATGTCCAAAATGCTTATTGGAAAGAGTATTTAAGTATTGCTCAGAAAGATGGACTTGTAGAACTGTTGTATAAAAGCAATATCACACTTAGCCTGCACAGTATATATATATATATATATATATATATATATATATATATATATATATATATATATATATAGTGCTGTACTAAATAGAAGCCACTTCTATAAATGAATGTGTAAATGAATATCACCACATTAAATAAATGTAGATATGTAATTAATTTTTAATGTACAGTATGCATATAGATATACATTTTAGGGAAGTCAAAGCAATGGGGACTTATACTGTACATACTGTACTTGCATATATAGATAAAGGTCAAAAATGTCAGAACATATTAAAATCAGACCTTAGAACTTATTCATGATATGTTATAAGCGTTCTACAATTTACTCCACTGGTCAAAGTTTTGGAATAATTATAATCTCATGCTGCACTTGATGCAGCATGATGTTACCGCTTTTTACAAATTCGTGTTTATGTAGTTTACGCAGAGATGATAACATATCAGTTTCAAAAACTTGCAATTTGAAACCTGTTTTTTTAAAAGTTTGTAAATTAACGGCCAAAACGCATAGAAGGTTTTCCCTTATGTTGTGTTTCCTTTGGTCCATGTTTAGTTCCTGATTGTTTGGTTTCTGATTATGTCCTTTGTCCTTTACAATGGCTACTCATTGGTTATTTGATTATGTTCACCTGGGTCTTGTTTGGTTCATCATTTAGCTTGTATTTAAGCCCTCAGTTTGTGTTATTTCATTGTTCTGTATTGTCTTAGCTATTTGCAGTGATTCCCAACCTTTTTTACTCGAAGGCCCCCTCCTCTCCGAATCAATACTGCAAGGCTTTATTACTTTACCTTCATTACAATCGTCATCCAAACAAAACTTTATTCAGTTGATTCGAGAGCGCACATACACGGTTTGCGCATCAATTATAACGAACACATGCGTGCCTAGTATGTCACTGCAATTGTCTTTACCTTAATTACAACCGTCATCCATTAAAACTTTTTAGTGACACTGTTTTTCTTTATCCTTCTGAAATGTATAGCCTGTGTTCATGAAGCTTTTGTGTGTTTTGAGCCTCTGTTCAGTCTGTATTTCACACAGCGCGATTAGAAGCGGCTTGGGATGCTCTGAATCCAAAACAATCACAGTATACGTACGAGAGAGGTGGTTCTTTGTTGTAATTTATATTTTAAATTTATATAATTTATCTTTTATTATTTAACGTATCAATAATAAAATTAATGAATTATATTAAATATATTCAAATTAATTTAAGTTATCTCGCGGCCCACCCAGAGGATCACTGAGGCCCCCTAGTGGGCCGCAGCCTACAGTTTGGGAACCACTGGCTTAGCGGTTACGTTTTAGCCTTAGAATCCGCGTGTAACGGTTGCTGAGAGAGAATCCACTTGCACTCACACTTTAATAAAAAGATTCCACATGGAAAAACAGGAACATCCAGGAAGTCATGATCCAAGAAAACAACTGAAGAACAACTGAAAAGCACAGACTTAATTACACAGAGAAATAAATGATAATAAGTGTGCATATATGATTATCACTGTAATAAAATTAAATATGACATAAAACACAACCCAGGTATTTTGTTAAATGTCAGTTTATGTATGATCAATAATAGCGATTATAAAAGTATATGGTATAAGAAGCTATACAAGAAATATAGCAAATAATTCAGTCAAACATACAAAATCAGCTCTAGTAGGCTACAACGGTGAAGTTAAAGACCCTAGTTATGAAACTTCACTTTGCCCTCAGCCAAAACGTTTCCCGCCAGGGAACAAATGATAGATTCATGAGATCAAAGATTGCCCGTTAGAGCTACACAAGACAAATTGTATCTCATGTTTAACCACTACAGAGACCTCAGATCCATCGGCAAACGCCAGAAGGACTAGCCGAGGAAAGGCTACTCTCGATGGGGTTAATCTCACAACTCCGAAAACGGCAGATAAAATGTTCAAATAGGTGATCTCTTCATAAATAAACCACAGATTTGAGCTTTAAACAAGTACATTCTCGACTGAAAAAGTCTTAAAACTACATTTTGTGACACAATAACAGTAGTTTTTACAGTTTTTAAATTACGTGGGATTTCTCATCCGCTATTGACGCTTAATTGGTTGGTGCGAGATGCATTCTGGGATACCTGTCTGTCTCAAGTCCGCATAAGTCACCTCTCGATGCATCCTCAATAAAAGGGGTGGATCAAGGACACATCCGGGGATTTGCTGTACTTGGCTAGATGTGAACTTTGAATTGGAACAGTACTTGGGCAGCGACTGATGACGTTATGAACACATATTGAGAAACGGCCACAGAAACCAAACAGGAAGAGAACACACAAACAATGAGAACAGAGGATGCACTACAACATAAAAGTCCATACAAAAGACACAGAACCAGGATTGTGACACCGTGTTTGTTTTGTTTAAAAGTGCTGCAAATGGATCCTCCTCTCTCACTTTTTCTTCCCTGTATTGCCTGCACGTAAAAAAAAAATTTTTGGTTTATTTTGTGTAAACCATAATGTTTTTTTTAGTTTTTTTTCATGATTCCTTGAATAGGCAAGAACAGCATTTATTTGGAATAGAACACTTTTGTAGCGTTCTAAATCTCTTTTTATGTGCCACCAAGTGCCACGAAGTGGCCAATCGTCACAATTGTTTTCACGTGACCTCAAATTGAGCTCATACACATGTGACCCGAGTTTAGCGAAAATATCTCGTTCCGTTCACAACTTATAGTAATTTTAGTAAAAGTGGCCCCAGACACATTAAACATTTTGGTGTTTAATGACCCTTAGTGACCATGAAATCGAAATTTCAAATTTTTCTCATAATTATTGATATTCTGTCTCCAGAGAACATTTCTGCAGTGGTTTGGTTCTGATCAGGCAAAAAGCCTGGGAGTCATTCACAAAAGTAGGTTTAAAAAAAAAAAAAAAAAACAACTAAATTACTTGAAATTGGCGGCCGAAGGGCGAGCAAATCAGAGGCATGCATTTTGTCCGTCCTGAGCCAAGGATTCCAACAATATAAGACACTTAAGCCTAAACCTTACGGTTTAGGAGTTATGAGCCATTTTATACTTTTGACCGCTGTAGCACCCCGTCAGGCCAATCGGAGCGCGCCTCAGTGACATTGTAGGTGGTGTGAGTACTACCAGCCTTCGAAGTTTCAAATCTCTACGACTAACGGTTTGGTCTGCCCGATCAGTTTTAGAAGAGAATGCTGATTCTTGGGAAATGTAACAATTACAATAGGGTTTCAGCGCTACACGCTTGAACCCCTAATTAGACAGCAAATCTTCATATTAGAAGGATTTCTGAATGATCATGTGACACTGAAGACTGGAGTAATGATGCTGAAAATTCAGCTTTATCATCAAAGGAATAAATATATATTTTTTAAATATATAAAAATAGAAAAAGAAAAAGTTGAATTGTAATACTATTTCCCAATGTTACTCTTTTTAGAATATTTTTGATTAAATAAATGTAGCCTCGATGAGAAATCTGAATTGTCCCAAACTTTTGAATGGTAATCATCAAATCAAATCACCTTTATTTATATAGCGCTTTTAACAAGTCCAGTTGTTTCAAAGCAGCTTCACATTGTTAACATGAAAATAATGCAACAGAATTTGTACAGCCGTTCTGGTGAAACGGTGATGTTATCCAGCTAATTTCAAGTATCATATAGTGTCAATGCAGGCAGATCGGTAATATAGATGAAATTTAGGTGTCCCCAACTGAGCAAGCCAAAAGCCAGAGGCAACGGTGGCAAGGAACCAAAACTCCTTCAGGGTCAGAATGGAGAAAAAAACCTTGGGAGAAACCAGGCTCAGTCGGGGTGCCAGTTCTCCTCTGGCCGACGAACAAACAGTGTATGATTATAATTCTGGCAACATTGCAGGTCTTAATTCATATTAGGTAAATAGATATTCGTAAGATTATTCGAAAGATTGGAGTCGTCACGCCAAGACGGGTTTAATGAGGATGTCGTGTCGATGCGGCATTTACAGGGGGAGTTTATTTGACATGCTCTGCAGACATTTCAGGGATGCATTGATCATGTCCAGGCGCAGGTCCACCATCTGATCTGGATACGGCCCGGATCCGGCTGACTGCAGTAAACCTCGGGATAAACAGAGAGACTAACATTAGCGTAGATGCCATTCTTCTTATGATGTAACGAATACATCAGGTGTTATGGGAAGTGTTCCCGGTTCCGGCTGACCTAGTTAATGCAGCCTAACAATCATTTACTGATTTGAATAATAGATAATGTTTTATGTGTAAGCCATAGTAAAGAGATGTTTTTAGTCTAGTTTTAAACTGACAGAGTGTGTCTGCTTCCCGAACAATGCTAGGAAGAATAGGAAAAGGATCGACCGCCTGCAGCTGATTTTGATATTCTAGGGATTATCAACTGGCCAGAGTTTTGAGACCACAATAGACGTGATGGAGTATAATGCGTTAAGAGTTCGCTCAAGTACTGGGGAGCTAAACCATTTAGTGCTTTGTAAGTAATAAGCAAGATTTTAAAATGTATACAATGTTTAAAAGGGAGCCAGTGCAGTGTTGACAGAACCAGGCTAATATGGTCATACTTCCTTGTTCTAGTAAGAGCTCGAGCTGCTGCGTTTTGGGCCAGCTGGAGTTTGTTTATTAAGTGAGCAGGGCAACCACCCAGTAAAGCATTACAATAATCTAGCCTTGAGGTCATGAACGCATGAACTAACTGTTCAGCATTTTGCATTGAAAGGATGTGCCATAATTTAGATATATTTTTAAGATGGTAGAATGCAGTTTTACAGATGTTAGAAACGTGGCTTTCAAATGAAAGATTGGTATCAAAGAGCACACCCAGGTTCCTAACTGACGACGAGGACTTGACAGAGCAGCCATCGAGTGTTAGACAGTATTCTAGGTTACAACTTGCAGAGTTTTTTTTTGTCCAATAATTAAAAATTCTGTTTTTTCTGAATTAAGTTGCAGGAAATTACTAGACATCCAATGTTTTATATCAGCTATGCATTCTGTTAATCTTGTGAATTGGTAAGTTTCGTCAGGGCGTGAAGAAACATAGAGCTGAGTATCTTCAGCATAACAGTGAAAACTAATGCCATGCTTCCTAATGATATCTCCCAGTGGTAGCATGTACAGGGTGAAGAGCAACGGTCCTAGCACTGAGCTCTGCGGTACTCCATACTGAACTTGTGATCGGTGTGACATCTCTTAATTTACTGCTGCAAACTGATAAGTATGGTTTAAACCATGCCAATGCAATTCCGCTAATGCCAACATAATTTTCGAGTCTATTCAAAAGAATGTTGTGGTCGATAGTATCGAATGCAGCGCTAAGATCGAGTAACACTAATAGAGAGATGCAACCACGATCGGATGATAAGAGTAAATCATTTGTAACTCTGATGAGAGCAGTCAGTACTATGATACGGTCTAAATCCTGACTGGAAATCCTCACAGATACCATTTTTTTTCTAAAAAGAAACATAATTGTGAAGACACTGCCTTTTCCAGTATTTTTGACAGAAAGGGTAGATTTGAGATCGGCCTGTAATTGACTAATTCTGTAGGATCAAGTTGAGGTTTTTTAATAAGTGGTTTGATAATAGCCAACTTAAAAGTTTTCGGTACATATCCTAATGACAAAGATGAGTTAATGATATTAAGAAGAGGATCTATGACCTCTGGTAGCATCTCTTTTAGTAGCCTAGTCGGTATAGGGTCGAGCATACATGTTGTTGATTTAGATGATTTAACGAGTTTAGCCAATTCTTCCTCTCCTATAGCAGTGAATGAATGTAATTTTTTCTCAGTGACACAACAATGCTCTGTCTGATGTGATACTGTAGTAGACAGTTGCATGGTTATAATTTTCTTCCTAATATTATCGATCTTACACGTAAAGAAGTTCATAAAGTCATTACTGCTGTGCTGTTTATAACCATCAGAAGTAGAAGCTTTATTTTTGGTTAACCTTAGCCACTGTATCAAATAAATACCTAGAGTTGTGTTTGTTTTCTTCTAAGAGAGTCGAGAAATAAGCAGATCTAGCAGTTTTTACAGCCTTTCTGTATGCGATCATGCTCTCTTTCCATGAATTATGAAAAACCTCTAGTTTTGTTTTCTTCCAGCTGCACTCCATTTTCCTGGCTGCTGTTTTAAGGGCCCGGGTGTGCTCGTTGTACCACGGCGTTGGACTATTTTCTTTAATCTTCTTTAAGCACCGGGGTAATGTGTTATCAAATCATACATTATTATGACATTATTGTAAAATGATGATTGTGAGTATTTAAGACAGCACCACTACTATTAGTGATGTGATCTTTGAGAGTGTGGTTTAAACATGCTCAGTGCCAAACTATTCTTTAATCAGTATAACCAACAATCTCACTCCAGACAGAAAGGCAAACAGTCTGGATCCTGTTCTATGTTGAATCAATGATCAGAGAGCATGTTTCTTCCTCCCCCGACTCTCTGTGTGACACCAGAGGACTGATAAGAGATAAACCTCACTCACCCAATCGCTGCTTCCCTGACCTCTCTTAAAACTAAACAGAAGCACAGACAGCAAGATTGGTACCTTTTTTTTTCTAGTATGAGGAACTAAAATTTCACGATTAATGTATTTGGCCTTGTGAAAAAATCACTTTATCAAACTTTTAAAAAGACTAGCTATTACTGAAATTATATACCCTTAAAAAAGTAAGTAAGTGCAAATTAGTTTTTATTTAGAATTAAATGAACATAAATTACAGTTTAAATTTAGCTGTTATTTAAATGCAGTTAGTTGAACTTTAGAGTTCTTGACCTATGTAGGATTTAAAGGGGTACTTCAGCGCTGGGAAGATGAATGTGTATTTAAACTGGGTCATTTATGTAGTAGAAATGTGAAATTATTTTTGAATTTGGTGCCTTCTAGACTGAGAAAAGACAGAAAATGTATTTTTGGCTCATGTGGATGAAACACAACAACTCCCAGAATGCACTTGCTTTGCTGCCCTACGAGGCCACTCCCAAAGCCACTGCTACTGGATCACTTGCCCACCGCGGCACCACCAGTACTGTTGTTTTTATTTTCATAATTAGTTCAGTTAGAGAACAGACACTACAATTAAAAACTGAACGTGTCCGTTCAATATAATGTGAGTGAGCCGAGCGAGTGTCACAGCACAAACGCAGCAGGAGTCAGATTACATTCATCACGAGAGTGAAGAGCAGAGCGGAGGTAAGCGCGGGCGCGGCAGTCATTCACTGTGCGTGTTCAGTCTGGCGCGTTTTCAGGTCATGCCTATGGAAGCTTAACTTTATTAGGAATTCATTTGAAAAGTTGAAACACTCACTTTGCTCTGCTCTGTTTACATGAATGCCCGCAGCTGCCCGAGCCGGCGCTGTGAGTGCGAGCGTGCCCCCCATGGGCGGGTTGAAAACATGCGGAACTAGCTCCTTCTACTGGCTGTAGTCTTTAGCCTCTGTCCAAAAAAAATCCTCCGATGACACAAAATGACGATATTTGCGTCATCTGAGGATTTCTACCGGATTTCTACTGATAAAATTTCTACCAACTTAATGCTAATCGCTGAAGTATCCCTTTAAGTACATCTTTATATATAATTTCATAATTACTTATATTGTCTTTGAATTATGGTTAAAGTATACTGCCAAATGTACCGACAAGCATTTATTGTAAAATATATAGACTATTTGTAATTACATATTTGTAATGATGTTGTAATTTAGTACATGAGTGTTAGTTAACAAAAGTGTACTCTTTAAAGAAAGCACACTAATCCAAATAAGTGTACGTCTTTAAAACATGACAAAAGATTATTAAAACAATGATTTAAAATGTACTTTAAAGTAAAATAATAATAATAATTTGACATTATTAAAAGGGCACCTTTTAAAAGTGTACTGAAGAATGTTAAGAAACATAAACGTGTAATCTCTTTAAGTACATTTAAGTGGCCTTTATTTTAATAACATTACATTATCTGCAAATACAGTTATTTAAAATATACTTAAATACAGTATTATAATAAATATAAGTGCACATTCAAATCAATTAAGCACACTTCTTTTTCAGAAGGGTCAAGGTATATATAACATTCTGTATGATATCTGCGATGCACAAAACATCTTTTTTAAAGAGAATATTGAGTCCACTCTGTCACATTTAAATGAATTAGGACTTTGGTGCCACAATTACAAAAAGCACCATAAAAGTATCAAAATATATGTAATTACATAAATGTCCATTCAACTTCTGCATTATATTCCAAGTCATACTTGACAGTCATTGAAAATCATCTCTACAGAAGCTCTCCATGCATTTTGGAGAGTAACAGCGCAAGTTATTTCTTTTTAATTTATGGAAAAGATTGGCATATCCCTCAAAAATGACCTTTTGTGTTTCATAGAAGACAGAAAGACAGGTTTAGAACAGCATGAGGTTGAGTAAATGATGACAGAATTTACTTTTTTTGGGGTGAACTATCCCTTTAATCTTTGATACATATTCCTCTAAAATAAAAAAATGTGTTTGTCTTGAATGGCTGCTCTGTGTTCTTTATTCGATAAATCTCAAAGAACCATTTCTGCTGGGTTATTAATTGCACTCTGAAGTAAGTTCACAGGGAAACATCTTTCCTAACTATGAGAGCTTCTCATCCGTTTGTCCAATTTCTTGGCAGCCCTTTAAAAAGTATCACTGTACCAGCTGAGAGAGAGAGAGAGAGAGAGAGAGAGAGAGAGAGAGAGAGAGAGAGAGAGAGAGAGAGAGAGAGAGAGAGAGAGCTTGAACTGAATAACTAAGGTCAATCTGATGGTCACAGGGAATGACAGCCCAGGGGTAGAGGTCGTTATCTGACCTGAAGGACCCTGAGGTGCCACTTCCCTGCCTGATTAGATCTCTGACGGCAGGAATGTCTGTTTTGTGACGGTGGTCAGGAAGATCACAGACCCAGGCATTCGCAAGCTACAAGTCTAATGAGTCACGTGGAGCGAGCTCTTGCACAGACTAGTCCATCAGTATTTCATTTTCTTTCAAGACCAGATCAACATGCAGCACTGCTGCTTTACTGGCGTGGAGACAAAAAATACACTTCATTGGCACAAGAAAATCACCTGAAAGGGTGAATCTCACAAACCTGGCAAGAACAACTCATCTTTCTCTACAAAATCCAAATAATAATTTTATTTGGCTTAAAGACAGTGAAGTAAATTTTAGGATGATTGTATATTTCCAAGTCCATTTTAGGACTATTATATGAAGTCAAGTCAAATCAAATTTATTTATATAACACTTTCCACAATTTTTTTTTCAAAGCAGCTTTGCAAAAAAAAAAAAATCACGATAGTTACATATTACGATGGAATAAAAAAATCAGGCAGTTGAGATTTGCTATGTATATCCCTTTACGTAAGTGTATTGAAGGCTATGTATGTGAACAGTTGGTGTGTTGGTGTATATATACACACAAACCCGATTCCAAAAAAGCTGGGATACTGTACAAATTGTGAATAAAAAAGGAATGCAATAATTTGAGTTTATTAATACTGTGTTTGACCCCCTTTCGCCTTCAGAACTGCCTTAATTCTACGTGGCATCGATTCAACAAGGTATGAAATGTTTAGAAATGTTGGCCCATATTGATAGGATAGCATCCTGCAGTTGATGGAGATTTGTGTAATGCACATCCAGGGCACGAAGCTCCCGTTCCACCACATCCCAAAGATGCTCTATTGGGTTGAGATCTAGTGACTGTGGGGGCCATTTTAGTACAGTGAAGTCATTGTCTTGTTCAAGAAACCAATTTGAAATGATTCGAGCTTTGTGACATGGTGCATTATCCTGCTGGAAGTAGCCATCAGAGAATGGGTACATGGTGGTCATAAAGGGATGGACATGGTCAGAAACAATGCTCAGGTAGGCCGTGGAATTTAAACGATGCCTAATTGGCACTAAGGGGCCTAAAGTGTGCCAAGAAAACATCCCCCACACCATTACACCACCACCACCAGCCTGCACAGTGGTAACAAGGCATGATGGATCCATGTTTTCATTCTGTTTACGCCAAATTCTGATTCTACCATCTGAATGTCTCAACAGAAATCGAGACTCATCAGACCAGGCAACATTTTTCCAGTCTTCAACTGTCCAATTTTGATGAGCTTGTGCAAATTGTAGCCTCTTTTTCCTATTTGTAGTGGAGATGAGTGGTACCCGGTGGGGTCTTCTGCTGTTGTAGCCCATCCGCCTCAAGGTTGTGCGTGTTGTGGCTTCACAAATGCTTTGCTGCATACCTTGGTTGTAACGAGTGGTTATTTCAGTCAAAGTTGCTCTTCTATCAGCTTGAATCAGTCGGCCCATTCTCCTCTGATCTCTAGCATCAACAAGGCATTTTCGCCCCCACAGGACTGCCGCATACTGGATGTTTTTCCCTTTTCACACCATTCTTTGTAAACCCTAGAAATGGTTGTGCATGAAAATCCCAGTAACTGAGCAGATTGTGAAATACTCAGACCGGCCCGTCTGGCACCAACAACCATGCCACGCTCAAAATTCCTTAAATCACCTTTCTTTCCCATTCTGACATTCAGTTTGGAATTCAGGAGATTGTCTTGACCAGGACCACACCCCTAAACAAATTGAAGCAACTGCCATGTGATTGGTTGATTAGATAATTAATGAGAAATTGAACAGGTGTTCCTAATAATCCTTTAGGTGAGTGTATATTTATAGTCAAATCTGTCAGTAGGTTAGTTATGTATAGGTTTATAGTGTTTTACTTCATGGTTGTATGTCTGTACTTATGTAGCACCGTGGTCCTGTGAGGCACGACATTTCATTCCACTGGGGATGGGGATGTCCCCACATGTAGCAGAATGATAATAAAGCTCAACTTGACTTGACTTATGGGAAGTGTTCTCGGTTCCGGCTGACCTAGTTAATGCAGCCTAACGGTTTTCCTGTTCCTGGTTGTTTATTGTCTTTGTGTTTGTAAAACTGTTGTGTTCTTTCTTACTTTGGATTTCTGTTTTTCTTTTCTTTTGTTGTTAAATTAAAACAAAAACACGTTTTGTTGCATTTGGATCCACCTCTCCATTTAGTTTGCCTTACACCGTATCTGTATAAATGCAGGTAAAGTATTATATTTCTAACTTTTTACATATCACTGGGCAATAATACTTTGTTTTTTTAAATGATTGTTTGCTTATTAGTTTGTTTTATGAACATTTTGTCCTCAAAGTTGATGTGTTAAAAGCAGGAAAAATGGCCAAGCGTAATTTGAGCGAGTTTGATAAGGGCCAAACTGTGATGGCTAGATGAACTGCAGCTCTGCGAAACTTCAGCTCTTGTGGGGTGTTCCCGGTCTGCAGTGGTCAGTATCTGTCAAAAGTGGTCCAAGAAAAGAACAGTGGTGAACCGGCGACAGAGTCATGGGTGGCCAAGGCTCATTGATGTGGATGTTACTTTGACGCGTACCACCTATTACGCATTGTTGCAGACCATGTACTCTCTCTGGCTGTGGACTCTTTCAGCAGGATAATGCGCTCCTGCCACAAAGCAAAAATGGTTCAGGAATGGCTTGAGGAGCACAACGAGTTTGAGGTGTTGACTTGGCCTCCAAATTCCCTAGATCTCAAGCTAATTGAGCGTCTGTGGGATGTGCTGAACAAACAAGTCCATGGAGGCCCCACCTCGCAACTTACAGGACTTTAACTTTTATTAGGCTTAAAAAAATAACTTAAAAAAAAAAAAAATTATTTAAGTGAACTTAAAACAATCTTCAAATAAACCCATTATAATAAATGCCATGTTTACCTGTGGCTTTCCTACCTATACATATACAGAAATTGAATAAAGTTATCAAACACCTTTTTAAATGCATAAATAATAAATTATATATAGATTATTCCTTATTAAAGCTACTTTTCTCTGTTACCTTTGTTATTTGATTAACATTAATGACAGACATACAGTAGCCATACATCTGTCACAGTGTGTTTTGGATTTGTTTCATGTTCATGCTTCATGGTCTTAGTTTGTCATGTTCACTGTCATGTTTCTTAGGCCCTGTCCCAAATGGCACACTTCATGTGGACTTGCGGTCTTGTGGACTTACAATGGCCGCTGTGTGCCGTGTCCGTTAAATCCACAAGATCGTAGGGTGTTCCATTCGTCATTTAAGCTTAAAGAAGGGTGCTTGTGAGCGCCACTTTTGCAGCTGCTATGCTCCCTCGATTCGCACTTCAGCTGAGCCCGCGAATTTGCAAGCTATGCAGAGGACTTCTACCCGGCAGTCAAAGCGGCATTACGTTGTGAAAGTGTGGACTCACAGGAAGACTGTGAGGGTTTATGGTGCCATTTGGGACAGGGCCTTAGTTTGCCATGTTCACTGTCTTGTTTCCTGGTTTGTCATGTGATTCCCATGCCCTTATGTGTTCTTGTGTCATGCTGTCATTGGTTCATTGTTTAATCATTGTTCACATGTGCCCCATGTCTAGTCATTAGTCCTTGTGTATTTAAGCCCTCATGTTTGCCGTGTGTCTGGGTCTAGTATTGAATGTCTGTGTAACCCATTGTTGGTGAGGCTTCTGTTTAACCATGCCATGTTAAGCTAAGTCTTTGTTTTATGTTTTGGATTATTGAATAAACTGCACTTGAGTTCCTCAACTTGCCTCCAGTGGACCTCATTTGTTACAACATCACAGCAACTGGTTTATTAGGCTGCTGTCACTTTAACTTAAAACCAAATTAAACACACCTGAAACAGCTAATCAAGGTCTTACTAGGAAATCTTACTAGTAATCAAGGTTACATACTAGAAATTTCCAGGCAGGTGTGTTGAGGCAAGTTGGAGCTAAATTCTGCAGGACAGTGGCAGTATATATAGCCTAGTATTTTGACCATTTTCCTGACAATGGACAATTTTCACAGACTCTGGCGTTTCCACAGTTATCAACATTGCATAATTACTTTTTCATATATTTAAAAAAATGTAATACACTTTTATAACACTATACTTTGTGTTATATTACCATATCAGTAAATGACCAAAAAGATGTATTAAAGATTTACATGAATTAACATGATTTTCACTTCTGAGAACCCCGGAAATGTAAAAAGGGTCCATTAAACACAAACGCACTAATTACTGTAACACAGAATGGTTATAATGTTCTGCCTTTAGTTAAATAAATAAAATTAAAAAAAAATCTATAAATGAATAAATAAATAATTCTAAAACAGTCTTAAACTGTCCCAAAACAGATGTTGTGGTGAAATGTGACCTGGACATTGAGATTTACAACAATGTGTATGCTATATGTGAGGTGTTAACATGCATTTAAAAAACACAGCAACAATCAAGATAAGGTCCTTAGAAAGTGTTTGTTTCAGTGTTATTCCAAAGTCTTTAGAGTCCAAATCAACAGTAAACCGCTGGAAACTCAACTTCCTGATAATTCACCATAATTGCAGGCCTACACTGGAAAATACACAATATATGGCAAAGAATCAAAGCTTTAAGCTCCCCAAATGAGAGGAAACACTGCTCTTGGCTGCAGGCTGAATTCAGCAGAGAAAACTAAGGTTTTCTTACTGTGGTTACCTAATTAAACACTTTTGGAGACACAATCTCTATTGAGATGCAGTCAAGATGTTGCTTTCTCCAGGGGGGGTAATGCAAAATGCATATGTATAAAGGCATTGTGTAAGAGTACAATTACAAATCTCCAGGCTGGTGATCAGTCATAAACCTCAAGGTCTTATGGGGAAATAGTTCTCATTCAGTGTGTTTACACACAGGAGTTTAGGAACAATTTTATAAAGGATGCTGGTGTATTTATCCTGTTTTAATGGGCTCAATAAAAAAGACTTGGAAACCACAATGGGAAAAAGCGAATCAGGAACGGAAACACCATTGGCTCATTTCCTACCAATGCCAACAGCATAATATCCCTTACATGTGCCTTTTACCAATGTCTTCATCCTTGACAGCTCTCAGCTGCCACCCAGATGAGCCTTGCCCAAATGAGACACACCTCAGGATGATCTCCTTTCAGCATGTTGAATTCAGCCAGATTTAACCAAATGAACACTATAAACACTGATTCATGTGCTTCTGAGAGGAAGTTCTAGAGAAATACTCTCAGCTGAGACTGTGGGAGTCCTGCATTAGAAGGCCCTTACTTTATTTTATGTGTACATAGAGTAAATTGAATCCACATCCAAGCTTAACAAAGAACACTAATGTTAAATCTGTTTGTTGAATATGTGATCATGGCAAAACGAAAATGCCAATCCTGTTACGCTCTGCCTTCAAGTTGTAAGGGACAAGCACTCTTGACCCTCTTGTGAAAACAAAGAAGAGTCTGATGTGACTTTCAGGACTGCATGGTGCCATAGAGACTTAACAGGACTGGCCCCAGGGCCAGGAATGGTTCACCACAAATGTGTCTGTTAGTCTGAGGCCTAGGGCTCTGTCACTAACCTGAAAAAGATTCCTGTTGGGTGAAGGATGTGGTTACTGTAAGTGCTGTGAGAATGGTTTGCTTTGACTTTGGCAGAATAAGGAAACAGAATTTTGTTTACTCAGGGAAAGAGATCTGTCTTGTGCAAGCTTTAATATACAAACCCGATTCCAAAAAAGTTGAATACAACTTTTGTGCAAATTGTGAATAAAAAAGGAATGCAATAATTTACAAATCTTATAAATTTATATTTTATTCACAATAGAATATAGATAACAAATGTTGAAAGTGAGACATTTTGAAATGTCATGCCAAATATTGGCTCATTTTGGATTTCATGAGAGCTACACATTCCAAAAAAGTTGGGACAGGTAGCAATAAGTCAAAGTCAAAGTCAGCTTTATTGTCAATTCTGCCATACATGCAATTCACATACATACAGAGAATTGAAATTCTATGACTCTCAGACCCTAGGTGCCTAACAACAACAAAACAATAACAACAAAAGTTTAACAGTAACAACAACAGAAGAAAGATAAAAAAAAAAAGATGGATAAGGTGAATTATGGAGGTAAAGTGGCGATGGAAAATAGTGCAAACAATAATAACAATAGTGCAATTTCAGATTTAAAGTAGAAATAAGAAATAAGAGAAAGGAGTTTCTCAGAGAAAAATTGCAAAGAGTTTGAAGTTATCATCATCTACAGTGCATAATATCATCCAAAGATTCATAGAATCTGGAACAATCTCTGTGCGTAAGGGTCAAGGCTAGAAAACCATACTGGATGCCCGTGATCTTCGGGCCCTCTTCCGGCACTGCATCACATACAGGAATGCTACTGTAGGCGACAAAGAAGACCTAAGAAAGTTGAGCAACTAGAAGCCTGTATTAGACAAGAATGGGACAACATTCCTATTCCTAAACTTGAGCAACTTGTCTCCTCAGTCCCCAGACGTTTGCAGACTGTTATAAAAAGAAGAGGGGATGCCACACAGTGGTAAACATGGCCTTGTCCCAATTTGAAATTGACATGAAATTTAAAATCAACTTATTTTTCCCTTAAAATGGTACATTTTCTCAGTTTAAACATTTGATATGTCATCTATGCTGTATTCTGAATAAAATATTGAAATTTGCATTCTGTTTTTATTCACAATTTGTACAGTGTCCCAACTTTTTTGGAATCCCATCAGGAGGTCTCGGTACACTTATTTGGTGCGCACCCGAGTGCGTTTGCTGCATTCACACCTGCCCAAACGAACCGCACCATGGGGGACAACAAACTCTATAGTGCAATTCAACCAGACTAAATGAGGCAGGTGTGAAAGCACCCTTAACTGAAAGCAATTTGCACTGACATATCTTAAATTAAGTCAGTGCTATTGTTTCGTCTCAAGATGCACACTAGTAATTATTTTTTTCAAGGGCACTTTTATATAAGCTACTTACAGTTTTTTTTTTCTTGTTTTTCTGAATGCTTAAACCCTAACCATGATTCTTATAGCATCATTCCTTAAACTATTAATACTTATAGCAAAACCACTCACTGAGAAGCACAAACACTGCTTTGCACTCAGTTTGCAATTTTGTAACACACACTTTGCAAAACTGTAGATACAATCCACTGCACAGCACTCTTTTTGTGGAACTGTAAACACAACTCACTGCTTTACACTCAATTTCCAAATGATCAACACACTCCTAGCAAAAGTATACACATGTATGGCTATTATTTACACTATTTTGCCAACTGTCTGGCACACTGTCACATGTGAAAACTGTTTTAGATAATTAGTTCACTTTGCAATCAGCCTAAGCACTATAAATAAGCCACAGGTAAGCTGTCCGTGTGGAGTACAATGGACGGAGCAGGAAGAGTGAGAAAAGTGAGAATTAGAGGAAGAAGACGTGGAGGTGAGGAGGAAGAGGACATGGAGGTGAAGAAGTGAGAGGGAGAGGACGACAAGGACAAGGAGGTGAAGTTAGAGGAAGAGGACAAATAAACAATGCTCGCTTAATAAACAAACTCCAGCTGGTCTAAAACGCAGCAGCTCGAGCTCTTACTAGAACCAGGAAGTATGACCATATTAGCCCGGTTCTGTCAACACTGCACTGGCTCCCTATTAAACATCGTATAAATTTTAAAATCTTGCTTATTACTTACAAAGCACTAAATGGTTTAGCTCCCCAGTACTTGAGCGAACTCTTAACGCATTATACTCCATCACGTCTATTGTGGTCTCAAAACTCTGGCCAGTTGATAATACCTAGAATATCAAAATCAACTGCAGGCGGTCGATCCTTTTCCTATTTAGTGCCTAAACTCTGGAACAGTCTCCCTAGCATTGTTCGGGAAGCAGACACACTCTGTCAGTTTAAATCTAGACTAAAAACGCATCTCTTTACTATGGCTTACACATAAAACATTATCAATTTCTATTATTCAAATCAGTAAATGATTGTTAGGCTGCATTAACTAGGTCAGCCGGAACCGGGAACACTTCCCATAACACCTGATGTACTCGTGACATCATAAGAAGAATGGCATCTACGCTAATGTTAGTCTCTCTGTTTATCCCGAGGTTTACTGTAGTCAGCCGGATCCGGGCCGTATCCAGATCAGATGGTGGACCTGCGCCTGGACATGACCAACGCATCCCTGAAATGTCTGCAGAGAGCGTGTCAAATAAACTCCCCCCGTAAATGCCGCATCGACAGGACATCCTCATTAAACCCGTCTTCGGCGTGACAACTCTAGTCTTTCGAATAATCTTACGAATATCTATTTACCTAATATGAATTAAGACCTGCTATGTTGCCAGAATTATAATCATACACTGTTTGTTCGTCGGCCAGAGGAGAACTGGCACCCCGACTGAGCCTGGTTTCTCCCAAGGTTTTTTTTCTCCATTCTGACCCTGAAGGAGTTTTGGTTCCTTGCCACCGTTGCCTCTGGCTTTTGGCTTGCTCAGTTGGGGACACCTAAATTTCATCTATATTACCGATCTGCCCGCATTGACACTATATGATACTTGAAATTAGCTGGATAACATCACCGTTTAACCAGAACGGCTGTACAAATTCTGTTGCATTATTTTCGTGTTAACAATGTGAAGCTGCTTTGAAACAATTGGACTTGTTAAAAGTGCTATATAAATAAAGGTGATTTGATTTGACAAGGAGGAGCAAGAGGAGGACAAGGAGGGGGAAGAGAAAAGAGAATAAGAGTGAGAAATAGAATTACTGATGACATCAGAGCTACAATAGTGGACCATGGAATGACCCTGAGGGAAGCTGGCCAATGGGTTCAGCCTAACTTGAGCCACTACACTGTAGCAAGCATCATAAGGAAATTTCAAAATGAGAATCGGTTAGTATAGTCACTTTGCACTAAGTGTAGCACTGCCATACTCTAATGAGAAACACAACAATACCATACATGTAAAAATACTGAAATTGTTACTTTACAGAATTGCTAGACGTGGCTGGGGGCAGAGGAAGAATGTTCACTGCAGAACCCATATAGTCAATATGGTGATTGCAAATAATTCTATAAGGCTACGAGAAGATTGAGGATGACACCACCTTCCAAAACATACACAATGTGAGTATGTATGTATGTATATGTCAATCTGTATTATGTTGTGTACATGCCCGCAACAGAATCCGAATGAAACAAATCTACAGAGTCCCTTTTGAAAGAAACAGTGAATGTGTAAAACAACTGCGATATGACTATGTGCAGGTAAGCTATAGTATCATTGGTAATGAATCTGGAACTGTATACTGTAGTGCTATGCATGGGCCTGCTGTGCTGCATTTGTTTTGTCTTGTCCAGAGAGTGATGGAGCTAGAGGCAGATGCCATGGGTCATGAGCAGCTTTTTGTGGATGAGGCAGGTTTTTAACCTCAATAAAACAAGGAGACGTGGCAGGAACATTATTGGACACCGTGCCATAATCAATGTCACAGGACAATGTGGTGGTAACATAACTATGTGTGCAGCTATAAGTCAAAATGGTGTTGTTCACCATCATGCAACCCTAGGCCCATATAACACTGCACACATTATTACATTCCTGGATACCTTACATGACATGCTCACTAATGTTCAGAGACCAGAGCAGACCAGATACGTCATCATATGGGACAATGTTAGTTTCCATAGGGCTTCTTTGGTCCGCAACTGGTTTACAGATCACCCACTCTTCACTGTCCTCAACCTCCCCCCATACTCTCCGTTCTTGAATCCAATTGAAGAGTTCTTCTCTGCCTGGTGCTGGAAGGTCTATGACCGTCATCCCCATCAATGCATAGCCCTTTTACAGGCAATGGAGGACCATGCATTGACCATGCATCATGTCAGGCCTGTATACGGCATTCCAGAAGATATTTTCCCTGGTGCCTTGGACTAGAGGACATTGCATGTGATGTAGACGAAATTTTGTGGCGAACCCAGAGAGACGACATGATGTAGACTGAATTTTTTCAGTGAAATTACTATTTCGTGTTTTGACTTGTGAAAAAAAAACAAACAAAAAACACTTGTGTTTGTTTTGATGTGTAAATAAACACCAGTACTTGAAGTTTGGATCCCTGTATGTTTACAGAACTATGACAAAAGTATGACCTCAAACTGACATAGCCTACCTTGTGCACAGAGAAAGCAAAAGCCAGATGTGTTTTTTATTCATACCATCAGTGTGTAGTTGGCGCATTGTGTGCTTACAGTTTTTTCCAATTGCTAACACACTAAAATGGCATGCACAGCACAATTATTTAAACTAACACACAGAGAGCAAAACCTCTACTCAAGTCTAAACACATTTTCTGCTTTACACACATTTTGCAATTCAAAATGGCACTTTTTAAATGGTTCTCTGCATAAGACACAGCAATCTGACATAAAGTCACATGTTTGCCATTTCAAAACACTGCCATTCAAAATGACACTACATGAGCTAATTGGCCAATACATCTGCCACCTGGCCAAACACCTCATTGGTTAATGGTTAACACTTCAATCAGGATGTAAGCACTATGAAAAGACCACAGGTGAGCACCTTTTTAAAAAAAAAATTTTTAACAAAAAATGTGAAGACATTGCAAAGAGAGGAAGAGGAAGAGAGAGGCCATGTTTTTTTTTTTTTTTTTTTGTGAGCATATTTTTGTTCAGTCCAATGTAAATATATCTGCTGTGCATATGTTGTACTGACTTGTTTGGTGAAGAAAAACAAAAAACAAAACAGCATGTGTGTGTATCTGCAAATATTTCTGTGCATGCAAACAATCTGAAGAATTTTCTACAATTTGAACAACGCATTTTAGTATTATGGCAAAGCATACTAAATATGAGAGTGCTTTTCATTATGCCCAACAGTGTGTAGTTGATTAGGCAAAAATCTGGTAATATGAATGAAGTGTGTGCCATTTCGTGCAAGATTGATTTTGATAATGCTATTGTTATGTTACAGAAGGGACGGAGACAAGAGTACAGGTTAGTGACGTTTATTGAACAACCAACAGAGATGAGCAGACGTGCAGGTGAGTGAAGTGGGAGACTGATGATGATATCTTGACAGTGACCAATCCTTATACTTGCAGGGGTAGCGGGTGGAAGACAGACTTTGATCGCTGGAGAACTCAGGAGTACACGGGAGACGAGGCGACACGAAGAAGGCTTGGAGAGCCACTGGACAGGTAAGTATAACGTCTGCAGTCCTTAAGGTTAGTATCCTTAGTGCTAACAGGACCAGACAGTGACTGTGTGTGGGAGAGTGTCTTTTGTGCTGTGGGTGATTGCGGTGCTGATGGGATGCAGGTGTCCGTGATTAATACTCAGACGAGGGTGTGGGCTGTGACTGTGTGACATGGGAGCCTGACGTGTCTGTGACAGCTATATGTAGTTTTGGTTGCAGTGTTTAATTTTGCAAGATATATGAGGTATTTTGCAGTTTGGGTGTGTGGTTTTGTGAATTGTTAACTGTTTGATACAAAAATAAAATTTTACGAAGGTTTGAAGATTTAAGCAAGGTTTATTCGCTTTTGCAAGAGAACTACAATGTTTTGCTGATTTGGTGAAGGGTTTTCTTATTTGTGTGTAGAGTTTTGCAAAAATAGCCAATAGTTACAAAAACAAAATGTGGTTAAGCCATCAGAAAAAAAACAAAAAAAAAAACTGTAAATGCCCTAATTGAACTAAAACCATATTAGAGATATGATGTTTAAATAAATAAATACATTTAATTAAATAGGGTAAGCTTTTGCATCCTTTATGAAGCTAAGAAGCTCTGAGAAGAGAATGGTAACACAACAATGTTGCCAGAATTATAATCATACACTGTTTGTTCGTCGGCCAGAGGAGAACTGGCACCCCGACTGAGCCTGGTTTCTCCCAAGGTTTTTTTTCTCCATTCTGACCCTGAAGGAGTTTTGGTTCCTTGCCACCATTGCCTCTGGCTTTTGGCTTGCTCAGTTGGGGACACCTAAATTTCATCTATATTAACGATCTGCCCACATTGACACTATATGATACTTGAAATTAGCTGGATAACATCACCGTTTCACCAGAACAGCTGTACAAATTCTGTTGCATTATTTTCCTGTTAACACTGTGAACCTGCTTTGAAACAATTGGACTTGTTAAATAAACGCTATATAAATAAAGGTGACTTGACTTTATTTCGATAGTCCACTTTAAGACATTATACTAACTATAAGTAACTTTGCTACTACATGTCAACTAACTCTCATTAGAGTATTAGTAGACTGTCTGCTTAGCCTAGAAATCTAGATGCACCCTAGTGGCAGCAAATGTAATTTGCCAGGGTCGTCTAGCAACTCTCCGTTGGCTTGCGAGCTTGAACTCTAGTCAGGCTAATCACATCGTGTATAGAGTCGGTGGGTGGGCTTAACATAATGGTGGTAGAGCTGCAACGGTTCCATTTGAATTCCCTGCTACTTGAAAACAAAGAAGATGGCTGCTGCTGCTGGCGAACAGCGGTCTTTTGAATCGGATTTGGCTGTGACTCTGGAGTTGGAGTTAAGCTTTTCTTTGAGAAAAGAACAAAGAACGGCACTGAAGTCATTCTTAAAAAGTTCGGAGTTCGGTGTTCGGAGTTTTGCCTAGTTCTGACTACGTCACTTTCTTCATTGCTCTGGTTGGTTGTAGCGCTGTCCTATTGCGTTGCAGAGGGAATTTGAAAGCCAACCGTTTATCCCGCCCCTCGGATAGAGCCCTGCCAATGGTGTGTTCCCAGACCCAACATCTTGATGTGGGTCTGGCTTGTCAGGCTACTGTCTGCTTAATATCTGCTAACACTTTATTTTGATACTCTCCCAACATACATTCTATGGATTGTATGTAACTTGCATGTCACCTTATTCTACGAACCATAACCCTAACCTACTAACAGTCTACTACAGTCTACCAATACCACCGAAATAAAGTGTAACCTAGAGAATTCTCAAAAATTTCTCCTTTTGTGCTCCACAGAAGAAATCAATTTGGGACAATAGGAGGAAATTATAACAAAATTTAAATTTTTGGTTGACCTCTTTCAAAACTCTTTCAATGCTATATTTGCATCTTTCTTGGGAAATGAATGGTTTGTATTCATTTTCGCATTTGTGGCTCTCTTTCTCTCTCTTGACAGATCTGTCTGGACCTGCTGACAACAGTGAGAGGCAGAAGCTTACCTGCTTATCACAGCCTGCCATCTTGTCCCTCTGTGCTCTTACTGCTCCCTGCTAACCCGGTGGTCTCTCCAGAAGAAATAACAAAGGTGGCTTGTGAACGAAAAAAATCACCTTTGTCATCATTAGAATGATTAACTTACTCTTTTGCAACCTTCACCCGTATTATCAGCAGAATACATCCGTTTAAGCCGTCTCAACAGCAGTAAAATAAAAAACGAATAAGAAAAAATGTATGAATTGTTGATAAAAAGAAAAAAAAAAAGATTTGTGGTATGAAAATTAAATTTCAAATAATATTAGTATTAAAAATTAGCATTAAAAAAGCAGTTGTTACAATTAAAAGGACATGGACTGGGGAAAAATGTTGCCGTCAAGTGATTTAATCATTACAGCTGGGATGGTTAGAATACCAATGCTTTTTGATATCATAAAATCTATGACAGACTTCTGTTGTGTCTTACTATGGTGAGTGCAGGACATGTCTGGGCTTATCTTTGGCCCAACATGCCTTTATTCCTATGCAAAATACACCAATTGGATAGTTGTCCAAATGCATCAGCATTAATAATTAAGTAATATGCCACTGCTCAGACTAGCATTAGGATTGTTTGCCAATACAGTAATAAGTGCATTCAATAAAAGGCAGAAATCACTATTGTTTACCTTATGAAAAAGAAGCGTGCTCAATTGTATTGAATGTACACTTATAGTATACTTAAAATCTTAAAAGTATATTCTCTAAAAAGACTGTGCTTCGCTGCACTTTTTTTTTTCTTCACCAGGGCATGTAGGGTTAGGGGAACACACTCCTAACCCTAAAGTTTGGGGTATGTTTCCATCACATCTCATACGTGGTCGAGCATACTTTCAGATTAAATATTACACTTGTCCCACATTGTTTATACCTCAAATTGTGCAGCTTGTTGAGGAAAAATGTGTTAATGCTTTTCTAAGAGATCTTATCTGAGTATGAACTGTCTTATAAGACAGTGTGTAGCTTTGTAGATATTGTACAGTTATTCTTAACAAACTGACCATCAGTTTTTCATCCTCACCATTTTTCTTAAAAGGATTGTTTTGCTTTATTTTTCTATCCAACTTTTTCTTCTTGGTTCCCCTAATAAGTTTTTTCCTATTCCGTTCCACATCATGAGCGATCCTGGGAACACTGCACGCCCTTTAGCCCGAGCCGCAGTAATGGAGAAAAAGTCTAACATTTATTTTCCTGCTTCTCTTTGCAGAGTGCGGAGGCATGTTGTTTTCATTGGTCTGGGGAGACAGTGCTGTGAAAAGTTCTGGCGAACTGGCACCTTTGTAAGAGAACTAAATAGGCGACACTCCATCCCACACACATTGCATATATTTGGCTCTGTGAGTATCGCCGTGCCTTTTTCCGCTGCTCACAAGTAAATATAGGGAAGTTGATGACTGATCCAAGCTAATAAATCTCCTCTTGCAGAGCTCACTGCAACATTATTGCTGTTTCATTGTAATTTACTTGACATTTACTGTACTTGTCTACAAACAACTTAATCAGGCTGGTTTGGATGAGTTTACAAAGCAGCAACATGTAAAACATTAGCAAAGTAATTTATCAGGCCCTTGTGGAAAAGAAGTACACTTTAGCATACTTTTTAAAAGAGTACTTAAATAAATAATATATTTAAGTGCTTACTAAATTTTATGTTTTCAGACACTTAATTGCATATTATTTGCAATTAAATGTACATTTATTATAATTAAAATTTATATTAAATGTGATTAGTTGTACTTAAAGATTTTTTTGACATCAGCAGGACTTAAGTACATCTTTATATGTAATTTCATAAATACTTTACATAATTACTAATTGTCTTTGAAATATGATGTACTGTGCAATGTACTGCCAATACCTTTGTTTCCTCAATGCTAATTATTATTATTATTAATTATACTTTAATGTAATTTCTGTTGAAACTTGTATTTCATGTATTTCAATATATTTAGAATTACACATGTGTTATAATGATATTGCAATTTAGTACATTTAAAAATGGGACATATTATGCCCCTTTTACAAGATGTAAAATAAATCTATCATGTCCCCAGAGAGTGTATGTGAAGATTTTAGCTTAAAATACCCCACAGATAATTTTTATAGCATGTTTTAATTGCCACTTTTTGGGGGGTAATAAAAAAAAAAGTGCCATTTTTGTGTGTCCCTTTAAATGCAAATGATCTGGTGCCCCCTTTCAAGAAGAGGGCAGAGCTGCAAGAGCTCACACAACAACAAAACAGGACGATCTCACGCACTGAAAATGTCAGAAACTGTCAGTAACGGTGTTCAGTCTTATATGTTCGAACCGGAGTCAGGCGATGATGCCTACAGAGCCAGAGAATATATGCTGCATGGAGATACAGGTATAGTTTAACTACAGTTATAACTTATGTTGTCATCTTGCTTTTTTAGTACAAGCCTGTTGTAGCGGACCCCGTCCAAATGATGGCCAAAACGTTACCGATGAGTTTTATGAAATATATTGTGCATCACACAAAAGACGAAGCGTCCGCTTTCACTCCAGAAAATCGCAGTAAGAGCTGAATAAAACACAACACAAGAAGTGAGCCTTAAAGTCTTATCCATTAAAGTCTTATCCACGTATATAATTGTATGTCTTCAAAACATGACATTTATTAAAACAATTATTTAAAATATGCTTTTACTTTGACATTACAAATTATAGGCTACCTTTTTAATAGTGTATTTATGTCTGTTAAGAAACAGTCATGAAACTGCGCGCACTTAAATTGTCTTTTATTTCATCAGTGTACTGTATCTGTAAGTACAGTTTTTTTTAAAAACATACTTTTGAGAAATAAAGCACACGGCAAGTGCACATTGAATACAATTAAACACAGTTTTTTTTTGTTTTTTTTTCATAAGGGGGCTAACAGCTTGACATGATATATTAGCTGTTGAGGTCAGCATTAAGTCGAAATAATATCACACCCACACAGTGTTATTTCCTGTCCAACAGGATGTTTGTTGAACATTGGACTGTTCAGTGTTTAAAAGGGTCACTCGGTTGTAGAAATGTTTATGAAAGTCTTTGTGGCTTTCAAAGAGCAACTTATTAAATGCTCCATTCTCTCAATGTAGTGTGTGATCCCACCCTTCCCCCTACTTCTTTGCTCATTCCCTCATGCAACTGCTCTTTCGTCATTGCCAAGGCACTCTGTTTTGTCAAAAAACACCTGGTTTGAGATTAGGAGGTTCCTCTGAACTGGTGCTGAACCTGTCCTGATGAGGTAGAGATGGAAATCCACTAATAAGTACTAAGTAAAGCACATTCGCTGTTTCCTAAAACACAACACAGCACCAATTCTTAGCCATTCTTGAATCTAATGCCAGCTGGAACTTTCCAAAGTAGAGGAACTCTTGATACAGCATGTCTTCTTACTCGGCTTAAGAGCAACAGTCCTTTCCTGGGCATGTTATTATGACTGCAGTTGTGAGGAAATGTTATCTCTTCACCTTTGGCCTGTGTACATTTTCCTCTATCAAATAGTGACACATGTTCAACACAGAAAGAAACTCAGCAAGGAAATCGCTCCTTTGGGAAACATGAAAGAAACTCCCAAAACACTCTTACATGAATAGTCAACAAAGTTTCCCTTCTAGCCTTGGCTGCCATACATTTTGAAACCAAAACACTCTTGCTTGTGAAATAGCTTAATCAGTGGAAGCAATTCTGTGACTCCTTATATTTTGTCATGCACAACATATATGAGTCATTTCCGAGATTGCTGTAGATATGGATCAGTGTGAGGCTGTTACATGATCCACACGACCCTCTGACTTCCCTTTCCAAACAGCGCTTTGACAGGGCAAATAAAACCAACGCAGCCTCAAGAATCAAGAATGCCCAGAGCAGTGGTGGGCATATAGAGAATCAGGCTTAGGTTTCAGTGCATGTTTTTTGTCAGTTCATACCCCATTTTGTATACTTGGCTGTGTTTTGACTTTATGGAATTGACTCTGAGAAAGAATTCTGCAAACTAAAGTTTAACTGACTAAACTTTTTCTGCAATGTATTGTTTGCCTTAAGGAAATTAATTCCTATGGATGAATTTAATTTATTATTGAAATAATAGGTAACACTTTAGTACGGGAACACATATTCACTATTAACTACGACTTTTGCCTCAATAAACTCTTAATTTACTACTTATTAATAGTTAGTAAGGTAGTTTTTGTAGCGTTTAAGTTTAGGTATTGGGTAGGATTAAGGGATGTAGAATAAGGCCATGCAGAATAAGACATTAATATGTGCTTTTTAAGTACCAATAAACAGCCAATATCAATATATGCATGCTAATACGCAACTAGTTAATAGCGAGAATTGAGCCATAAAGAATAAAGTTACCAAATAAAATCTGTAATCTTGCATACATTTTCTTTTCTTTCACCAGAGGACATGGTTAAACTTAGCTCAGTAAAAAATTCACTTCTGATGAGCTTGGTTTCGTTACACTGAATCATGACCATCGTGACGTAAATGTGGTTCCCAATTCCTGAGGCTTGTGGAGATAATCATAGGCTTCAGGACATGAATGCTTTAGGGCAAGAAAATATTTTCATATTGTTCGACCAAGCAAAAATAGACGCTTACCCACACTATGCTCTGTTATTTGTTTCGTCGTTGGTCATCTGAGAACATAACTAACTCATTCATTGGGATATGCGTTAACAACAACTGTATACTTTCTACAAACAATGCTTGTACTTAAATAACTCCCAAATTATTTATTTCTCCTTGATTTGATTCTATAGACAAAGGCAAATGGAACACATCCCTCAGTTAAGACACTGAAGAATGTTTTGTTAGTATCATCAGGTACAGCAAACCATGCAGTTCCAGTATCGGCAATTTCATCTGTGAAAATCACCTCCAGGCTCTCTCTGCAAACTAAAACCAGACTTGGTCCAATCCTCAAAGCTAACGTGACACTGAGGTAAATACAATTAAGCCCAGCCAGAGGAAAGCCTGGCTTATTATTGTTTATCTTTAAACCTGACTCCATGTCTCCCCTGGCCCTGTGCCACGAGACATCTGAGCTTTTCTCTAGTCTAGAAGTCAAGGGTATTGAATAGAAGAACATTCCAGTGCATTTAGATTAATGGCAGAAATCCTTTGTTCTTTTTATTATTATTATTATTATTATTATTATTATTATTATTATTATTATTATTTTTTTTTTTTTAAGAAAATACTGTAGATCAGATATATAGTCTGTACTGTTTATCTAGATTAAAAAAATAATAATAATGAAAAGGATTGGTCACAAATGTAATTTCTTTAGAGAAGAAGTCTAAATTAAAGAAATATTTGTCATATATCAGTTACCTAAAGACTGTGACAGACCAGTGGACTAGCGGCGACGAAAGCAACCTTGCATCGCCTGCTTTTGGGCCAAAAAGTTGTGTTTGAACACACAGCAAAGACTACAGCCAAACGCCAACTAGCATGTACGTTCTGCACCTGCGTGTAAGGAAATAAATGTCTATTACAGCAGGTGGAAGTCTACATTAATCATTCAAAAAGGGAAACCAATTCTAGGACTTTGGATATACAAAAAGCAGTGCTTGCTTACCACGAATATGATTCATGTTGATGAGTTGGTCTTCACGTTCTTCATTTCAGATGGCCATGTCATTATGAAAATATTCACATATTGGAATGTTCAGGTAATTCTGTTGGACAGGCGTGTGCCATCTTGACGTAATTTTACTAAGCTAAACTGGTTTGCTAAGCTAAACAGCCAATCAAATCTATTGTTTTCTGTTACAATGTAATTGCTCTACAGTCAGAGTGATATTTTCTGTTAATAAACAAAATGTTATTTCAGCAGCTCAGACAACATGCTTAAATCACAAACGCTTAAATCACAAACGCTGCAAAGGTAGAGCTACTAAAATCATCAAGGACTCTAATCACCCTGCAAACCCTCATTTCACGCTGCTGCCATCTGGTAAGCACTTCCGAAGCCTGATGGCCAAAACTGAGAGACTCAGGAGGAGCTTCTTCCCCCAGGCCATCAGACTCCTGAACTCAGTCACTTAACATCACGTGACCATCGACATACTGACATTGCACTGCACGTTCTGTTCTCATTGTTACTGTGTAACAACCTGTTATAAACCTGTTTGCACATTATACTCTTTATACATTTGTTAACCACATATTTATAAGTCGACAGTTTACTCACTGCACAGTTTACTCCACTTATTTTATTCCATTTCTTTATTTATTTATTTTTTTTTACTTTTTTCTACTTGACTTGATTACTTATAATTCTACAGATATATATATATATATATATATATATATATATATATATATATATATATATATATATATATATATATATATATATAGTACTTTTTATTCTATTTCTGTTATAATTTCCTCCTTGTGTTTTTAACTGTGAATTTGCACTGTCCATGGAGCGGACCTGTTTACATTTCACTGCCAGTTGTATATTCTGTATATAACTGTGTATGTGACAAATAAAACTCTTGAATCTTGAAATCACATTTTATTTCAGTAACTCTACTATTTACATACAATCCCTATGTCCCAATGTCCATACTATCCATCCTAAATAGTATGTGCGATTACAATAAGTCAAGTCAAGTCAAGTCACCTTTATTTATATAGTGCTTTTAACAAGTCCAATTGTTTCAAAGCAGCTTCACATTGTTAACAGGAAAATAATGCAACAGAATTTGTACAGCCGTTCTGGTGAAACGGTGATGTTATCCAGCTAATTTCAAGTATCATATAGTGTCAATGCAGGCAGATCGGTAATATAGATGAAATTTAGGTGTCCCCAACTGAGCAAGCCAAAAGCCAGAGGCACCGGTGGCAAGGAACCAAAACTCCTTAAGGGTCAGAATGGAGAAAAAAACCTTGGGAGAAACCAGGCTCAGTCGGGGTGCCAGTTCTCCTCTGGCCGACAAACAAACAGTGTATGATTATAATTCTGGCAACATTGCAGGTCTTAATTCATATTAGGTAAATAGATATTCGTAAGATTATTTGAAAGATTGGAGTCGTCACGCCGAAGACGTGTTTAGTGAGGATGTCGTGTCGATGCGGTATTTACGGGGGGAGTTTATTTGACACGCTCTCTGCAGAAATTTCAGGGATGCGTTGGTCATGTCCAGGCACAGGTCCACCATCTGATCTGGATACGGCCCAGATCCGGCTGACTGCAGTAAACCTCGGGATAAACAGAGAAACCAACATTAGTGTAGATGCCATTCTTCTTATGATGTCACGAGTACATCAGGTGTTATGGGAAGTGTTCCCGGTTCTGGCTGACCTAGTTAATCCAGCCTAGTTAATCATTTACTGATTTGAATAATAGAAATTGATAATGTTTTATGTGTAAGCCATAGTAAAGAGATGCGTTTTTAGTCTAGATTTAAACTGACAGAGTGTGTCTGCTTCCCGAACAATGCTAGGAAGACTGTTCCAGAGTTTAGGCGCTAAATAGGAAAAGGATCGACCGCCTGCAGTTGATTTTGATATTCTAGGTATTATCAACTGGCCAGAGTTTTGAGAACGCAATAGACGTGATGGAGTATAATGCGTTAAGAGTTCGCTCAAGTACTGGGGAGCTAAACCATTTAGTGCTTTGTAAGTAATAAGCAAGATTTTAAAATTTATACAATGTTTAATAGGGAGCCAGTGCAGTGTTGACAGAACCGGGCTAATATGGTCATACTTCCTGGTTCTAGTAAGAGCTTGAGCTGCTGCGTTTTGGACCAGCTGGAGTTTGTTTATTAAGCGAGCAGGGCAACCACCCAGTAAAGCATTACAATAATCTAGCCTTGAGGTCATGAAGGCATGAATTATCTGTTCAGCATTTTGCATTGAAAGGATGTGCCGTAATTTAGATATATTTTAAGATGGTAGAATGCAGATTCACAGATGTTAGAAACGTGGCTTTCAAATAAAAGATTGGTATCAAAGAGCACACCCAGGTCCTAACGACGAGGACTTGACAGAGCAGCCATCGAGTGTTAGACAGTATTCTAGGTTACTACTTGCAGAGTTTTTTTGTCAATAATTAAAAATTCAGTTTTTTCTGAATTAAGTTGCAGGAAATTACTAGACATCCAATGTTTTATATCAGCTATGCATTCCGTTAATCTTGTGAATTGGTAAGTTTTGTCAGGGCGTGAAGAAACATAGAGCTGAGTATCGTCAGCATAACAATGAAAACTAATGCCATGCTTCCTAATGATATCTCCCAGTGGTAGCATGTACAGGGTGAAGAGCAACGGTCCTAGCACTGAGCCCTGCGGTACTCCATACTGAACTTGTGATCGGTGTGACATCTCTTCATTTACTGCTACAAACTGATAACGGTCAGATAAGTATGATTTAAACCATGCCAATGCAGTTCCACTAATGCCAACATAATTTTCGAGTCTATTCAAAAGAATGCTGTGGTCGATAGTATCGAATGCAGTGCTAAGATCGAGTAACACTAATAGAGAGATACAACCACGGTCGGATGATAAGAGTAAATCATTTGTAACTCTAATGAGAGCAGTCTCAGTACTATGATACGGTCTAAATCCTGACTGGAAATCCTCACAGATACCATTTCTTTCTAAAAAGGAACATAACTGCAAAGACACTGCCTTTTCTAGTATTTTTGACAGAAAGGGTAGATTTGAGATCGGCCTGTAATTGACTAATTCTGTAGGATCAAGTTGAGGTTTTTTAATAAGTGGTTTGATAATAGCCAACTTAAAAGTTTTCGGTACATATCCTAATGACAAGGATAAGTTAATGATATTAAGAAGAGGATCTATGACCTCTTGAAGCATCTCTTTTAGTAGCCTAGTCGGTATAGGGTCGAGCATACATGTTGTTGATTTAGATGATTTAAGTTTAGCCAATTCTTCCTCTTCTATAGCAGTGAATGAATGTAATTTTTTCTCAGTGACACTACAATGCTCTGTCTGATGTGATACTGTAGTAGACGGCTGCATGGTTATAGTTTTCTTCCTAATATTATCAATCTTACATGTAAAGAAGTTCATAAAGTCATTACTGCTGTGCTGTTTACAACCATCAGAAGTAGAAGCTTTTAGAAGCTGCAGATATCAAAATCAACTGCAGGCGGTCGATCCTTTTCCTATTTAGCACCTAAACTCTGGAACAGTCTTCCTAGCATTGTTCGGGAAGCAGACACACTCTGTCAGTTTAAATCTAGACTAAAAACGCATCTCTTTACTATGGTTTACACATAAAACATTATCAATTTCTATTATTCAAATCAGTAAATGATTGTTAGGCTGCATTAACTAGGTCAGCCGGAACCGGGAACACTTCCCATAACACCTGATGTACTCGTTACATCATAAGAAGAATGGCATCTACGCTAATGTTAGTTTCTCTGTTTATCCCGAGGTTTACTGCAGTCAGCCGGATCCGGGCCGTATCCAGATCAGATGGTGGACCTGTGCCTGGACATGACCAACGCATCCCTGAAATGTCTGCAGAGAGCGTGTCAAATAAACTCCCCCTGTAAATGCCGCATCGACACGACATCCTCATTAAACCCATCTCCGGCATGACGACTCCAATCTTTCAAATAATCTTACGAATATCTATTTACCTAATATGACTTAAGACCTGCAATATTGCCAGAATTATAATCATACACTGTTTGTTCGTCGGCACCCCCACTGAGCCTGGTTTCTCCCAAGGTTTTTTTTCTCCATTCTGGCCCTGAAGGAGTTTTGGTTCCTTGCCACCGTTGCCTTTGGCTTTTGGCTTGCTCAATTGGGGACACCTAAATTTCATCTATATTACCGATCTGCCCGCATTGACACTATATGATACTTGAAATTAGCTGGATAACATCAACGTTTTCACCAGAGCGGCTGTACAAATTCTGTTGCATTATTTTCCTGTTAACACTGTGAAGCTGCTTTGAAACAATTGGACTTGTTAAAAGCGCTATATAAATAAAGGTGACTTGACTTGACTTGCTTGGTCCACATCCCTGGGTGACAGTATAAGTACTAGACAACTGTCATACAGGTCAGCACAGCATAAACAGAAATGACTTAAGTGCAACTTTAGGTGATTTTAGTAATTTACAATAAGCCATCATGCTAACACTTTCAATATGAGCATGGGAACTTTTCTAGATGTGACACTCACCATTTAACTGTTGAATGTATCAAATGTTATATGTTATGTGGAAAAGATCACATTTGATATGTTTGTGGAATGAAAAAAAAAAAAAAAAAAGATCTGTGAGCCATTGTCTAAAATGTGACTCAGCCAGGTCTCATTGAGAAACTGCTGAACTCTGATATGATGCTTATCAAAGTAGCCCATACTTTCATTACTCTCTCAAGGCCCGTTTAATCATGTCTTCAAATATCAGATTATTTTACAAGGAGGGAAAAATGATGGCTGAAACTTATCCTATTATCTTAGTATGCAGTTGGCAATAAAGTAAGAGTAATGTAAAGCATTAGCTGGGGGACTCTCATATTGAAAGACTGCTTCATAGTCCCCTTAATTCTCCATCTGGTTTTGCTTATTCAGTCGCTGGTACAGCAGAGCCCCTCTGGAGCTGACCTCTGCTGAGGTCTGATGCTTATGAGGAGCTTTAAGATAGATTATCTTGGGCTCAGTATGTCAGGCATCTTTGAAGGGAGATATGATCTACTGGTCTTGCAACAGTTGTGGCTGAATTTTCATAGTGAGAGAACATAGTATTAGTTACAGAAATCTTTTGAATGGAAATAGTATATCAAAATCCAGAAACTGAATTTTTATGTATTTGCATAAAAGTCACTATAACGATCTTCTAACCAAACAAGGATGTCATTTACACTTCACTGGCCTTGCGTGACAATAAATGTCATTTAAAATCTCTTTCCTGCTCCCAGGAGCTCTCCTCAAACATATCAGCATGCATATTTGCACAGCACGAGGCAAAATCTACAAGCCGTCTGTGGGATGGCAGACAGTATGATTTATATATATAGATAAGACCCATGTCTTTGTGTGTCACAGTTTGTTTTTTGAGAGACAAGGCCCTGCCACTGTAGTTTGTAAGCCTACACTGGGCCCCATGGGGCCTGATTGGACTGTTGGTCTGGAATGTTTGCTGGGTAAATGATCTGATAAATACAGTAGATGTGTTTGTGTTTTGTGAGATACAATCGTGGGCTCTTGTGTAGGCAAGCTAGCAAGCTTCTTAAATCAACTTTATTTTCTGTTAAAAATCCCCTATTATGTTTTGTTTTTGTTTGTTTTTTCCTTTAATATCCCCTTTCATGCAGCTGTCTGTAATATAGCTGTGAATGTAAACGTTCTACAAAGTTGTAAAATTGAAAGTGCACAATAAATAAATGTATTCCCAAAAAAGAAAGAATAGACTCTGGACTGCCTATACGAGTCGTATGTAATTCGAATCCCACTGCGTTATGGTTCTACATCACTAGAAAAGACATTTGCATAATTCCCGGTTTTGTTGTACGTTGTCCACCCGCGAACAACTTGACCCGCCCTCAGACGTCAAACTGACGACTGCTTCTCAAATCTCGGAGTTCGACGCAGGATTAGGAAAACGCTTGCTCTGGAAAGATGGGTCATTACTCAGTTTATTTGGACCAGCTTGCTCCTCAGAATCACAACCTGTAAGTATGATTAATTATTGATGCATATATTTTCTACCGGGTGTTCAAAATACGCAGTTTTGTGTTTTATATTGAGTAGGTCAATATAATAACAATAACATGGACAAGACCCACCCACTTTTTACAACCAATGATATTGGACCCACTCACTTTTACCGTCTCTAATTCTGTTTACCTACCCTTAATCGATAAACACTTGTTATTAAACGTCCTGCTCAAGTCGTCCTTGCAATGGAGGTTCGGGTTGAATAACTAGTTCTTACAATGTTTCATCATCGGACTTGCGCTCAGATTGATATGGTAAAATCGACATCATCGCTACTGTCTTTACAGTGTGTACAATCAGTGAGGCAAAACTAGCTTGTTATGATGCATCTTCACAGCATTTTTAAAGTAAAATGTCCAATGAGTGGAGCTAAAAGTGTGTTAAGTTGTATCCAAACATGGTATTATTTTGATTGTTGTACGTTTTGCAGCAGTTCAGAAACCTAACCCTATTGCATTTAAAAACAATTTACCACCTAAGTTAAAACCTACTATTGCGGAGTATAAACTCAAAAATCAATCCAAAGACGTGGGTTGACACTGAAGACGCATCACGCTGAACCATTGCACATGATGGAAAGTCTTTATTGCACCATTTTGCGAGGAACAGACACTTACTTTGATAGATGTTCTTCATATACCGTACAAAGATTCTTGAGACAGAAGATGTTGATGAGTACGGTGATGGTCAACAGAAAGTTTCTCCCCATGCTCATCCTGCCGCCATGATCCAAAACCCTTTTCCGCCACACAGGTGAGCACACACACTAATACAGACAGTGCCACCCACAGTAACTGATGATGTCACTTAGCACATGCACACACAACAGCATAGAAAAAGAGGAAATACTATAAAAGACAAATCAAACCCAATGTATGGCTTCTACACCTACCCTAAACCTAACCGAGAGTGTTGACAAAAGCAAATGTGAGACAATATTAACACGAGCAAATGTAAGGGATCAGAGATGGCCCTTGAAATCGCTTTAACCCCCTGTTACGGTGACCCTGCCCAAGTGGAAATCAGCCTATTAATTGATAGTTACATTTATGCATTTGGCAGACGCTAGTTGTCTTTGACAAACCCCTCAAATAATAATTTCATATTGTTTACAAAAATATAAAGAATAGTGAATATAATATAAACCTGAGGCATAGCTTTCCAATTAATAAATAATCAAAGTTTATTTCAGTGAAGAGATCTCTCAGTCCAGGTCCAGTCCAAAAACAGAAACCTGAGAAACCTGTTCATTATTTTTAAATGTGTTAAATGAAAGCTTGCAAATAGCTCTTTCTCTCTCAAGATATCTTCTCATTCCACTGAATCTGCTCATATCTCTCCATCTGAGAGATGAAGAGGAAGTGTAGAACCACCCACTGCATATTCGCTGTCTGCAGGTCTATGACTCCTCTGTGCTCCGGGCCACACAAAGTGCTGGGCCTCTTCCTTCACTCAGCAACCAACAGAAGATCCTGATACTAACTCAGTCCACAGAGTGATTTCTGACCTCCCTCACAGGCTCAGGTGGAGACCACCAGGTGAAGAAGACAGAGGAACATGGGCCGACAGATGTCAAATGGGGAGAGCAGTGCTGCAATTCAGAATAAAATGATTGAAGTTTTTAGTTTTGATGGTATTATATAATAAAGATTTGTTTCTTCTGGAGGTGAAGGAGTAAATGTTTGATTTAAAAAAAAAAAAAAAAAAAAAAAAAAAAAAACTGGCATTTTAGGTAGACAGCAATGACTTTGCCCCCTTGTGAACAAGCAAGAGAGAAAGACTAAAACTATTTAAATGTAACATTTACAAATCTTGTTTTATTGGGAGATACAGAATACCAAACACAATATTTATGACCAATTCATTGTTAAAATATGCCATACTTTATCATCAGATTTTTGGCATACATTTTTCTGTTGTGCTTATACAGTTGATTTGAGTTTGAATCTGGCTTGCAGCATCTCCTGATCTCATTCTTTTTCTTTCTCTCCATCGTTTCATGTCCTCTCTCCTGCCCTCAAACTCCTAAAAGTCCAAGAAATATGACACATAGTCAACATTCAAGTTGCTATTTCAAGATGTGGAGAATATTTTACCCAAGCATGAAAATTCTGTCATCCTTTACTCACCCTCATCCTAATGTCGCAACTATGTCAACAAACTCTCATTAGAGTATTAGTAGACTGTAGTAGACTGTTAGGTTAGGGTTAGGGTTTGCAGAATAAGCTGACATGTAGTTGCAAAGTTACATACAATGAGTAGAATGTCTGTTGGCGGACCATCAAAATAAAGTGTTAGCAGATATTAAGCAGACAGTCTACTGATACTCTAACGAGAGTTGCATGTTGTAACAAACTTACTTATAGTTAGTAGAATGACCATCAAAATAAAGTGTTACCCAGATATTCTGAAGAATCACAATGAATCACAATCCCATTGTGCAGTTTATGTTGTACATGTTCTTCCATTTTACTTATTTATTGTTGTTCAAAATAATTCAAATGAATCCATTACATTTTTACATAGTTTACAGGTTAAGGCATATGAAACACCTCACATTATCAACAATGTTAATTGTTTACATCATGCTATCAAAAATCAAAGCACATCAAAGTCTCATTGTGAATGCATTTTTATTCATATTCACCCTAGTGCAAAAAACTATACCAAAATGCATTTAAAATACAGATTTAAGAATTTCATACTAAGTATACTACAAATCCATTCACATATTTTACTGACAAATCAATTGAGACTTACTGATATAAACTTTATTTTTAGTACTTTATTGCACAATGCACATTTCTTAATATTAAGCCTACATTTTAATATCACTAATAGTAAGGATAGTATGATCACTGTATAATATCAATCTTTAAATGCAAGCCATTTAAGTGTACCTAACATATACTTGCAATAGTTTCATTTTAGCACAATCTAATATACTTAAGTATAACTTTAGTTGGACCTCAGCACTACTTCCAGATAACTAAAGTACATTAAGAACAAAATTAGTTGTTCCAATTTACCAGACTTTAAGTATACTAATGTACTATGCCAAAAGTACAATTACTGGGTTATATTAAGTACATAAATATGTAAATGTATTTGTAGTATACTTAGCATAAAATAAATGTATTTCAAATACATTTTGGTATTTATGTTTCACTATAGGGCATATATTCATAAATATTCATATTGTACAATACAATAATTAAAAGCCATTTGACAAATGATATATATTATTAATAGTCACTCCAAAAATGCAAGTATTGTAATAATAATAATAAATAATAATAATAATAATTTTGATTTAGACTTTATCAGTTTAAGTCATTCAACTGCTTTGACGGGTTAAAGAACTGATGATTTGTTGATATAGATTAAAGTTAAAACATATCACAGCATAACTGACCAGTTGTTGGTTTCATAACATTCCATCCCCAACACTGTCAGTAAAAGGAAAGAGAATAGTGGGTATTGGTCAAGCTTATTTTAGCTGTGTGCATAGACTGTATATGTTGGTCCAAAACCAAAAAAAAAAAAAATCTTTCCTATATTTGATGCCCTTGTGAACTATGTGACCTAGGCAGTATGCTTAAATGTTTTATATACTTGCCATTTGGAGCTCTGTTCTAAACAGATCAATTGTGCTAAATTTACGTTTAAACATTCAATTGAAATAACTAATAAAAAAATGCACTGTGACTATGGCCACTAAGGCTATAAAAACAGAAGATGCAGTAAGTTAGTATGAAGGTTCTGGGATAACTGTGGTAAGAAAGGCATGATGTCCTTTTTATATTTTATTTTCCTGCCAATGAGGCTCTGGAGGGGGGAAAAAATGCAAATACAAGCCATCTATTTATGGCTGTGGGGAGCTACCAAAAAAGGCTGATTCAGTAAACAGAGGCTGGTGTTTATCCTACTCAGTGACAGACAGATGTGTGGAATGATCGAGAATTAGGCATCTGACCTGCAAAGTAATTGTTTAGACCCTGGAAGATCAAAATGACTTCTGAGTAGCATTAAAGAAGGCCAGCATTACTCAATAAATAAAGAGTTTTTGAAAATCACTTAGAAAGGCCTTTCCTCAAGAGTTTAATGTTGTAGGCCAGTGGTCAGGGTCTGTCATTGTTATGGATTCCATGGAATAATTTGAGCAGTCTGAGAGAGGTTACACATGTTGGATGTTTAGGATAAAGCAAATGAACTGCAGTAAAAAGGGCCTCACCTCTCCATGACCTCACAAATCCACCCAAAATATACTCCAGGATAATAGGACAAGATAGACAGCCTCTCGACTTAATTTTAAATACACCGAGACTCCCCACCCCACAAGTTAACATCTATTGCGTTCATGTGTGCTGTGAACTGCTGGTCCCCATCTTGTTCAACCCCGTTCTTAAATCCATTTGAAGAACATGACTGACTCCACAAACAATCCCACACTCTAATTGTAACTGTAGTCTAAATGTATTGCACATGTTTTAGATGCTATCACATCAATGTGTAACGAGAGGGAAAGAGATCCGATGGCTGCTGTTGTTGAAGAGATAATGTTGATATATCTGTCTGCACATTTAAGGTATGCATGCTTGAATCAGGGCTGTGCTTGTTTTTGTATTTCACATGTCAAAGGTGGCAGTTTATCTTGATTGAGTCTTTGGTAACATTCATATTATTATTATTCCAGTAAAGCCTAATTACTGAGCTACAGACACTTTAAACTAATGTGTGTAAAACATTATTCCAGTATTTAAAAATTATTATTTAAAAACTGATAACATTGCATGAGCCACATTCACAGAAGAGCAGATACTGCGTTACTTTGCTCAGCAACTATTTACAGCCTATTATTATGAAATTAGTATTGGATAATAAATATAAGCTACATAATGATGTATTTATTTATATATTTATTTTATTAAGAAATGATTCAAATCATTTTGAAATTTAGGTGTCCCCAACTGAGCAAGCCAAAAGCCAGAGGCAACGGTGGCAAGGAACCAAAACTCCTTCAGGGTCAGAATGGAGAAAAAAACCTTGGGAGAAACCAGGCTCAGTCGGGGTGCCAGTTCTCCTCTGGCCGACGAACAAACAGTGTATGATTATAATTCTGGCAACATAGCAGGTCTTAATTCATATTAGGTAAATAGATATTCGTAAGATTACTCGAAAGATTGGACTCATCACGCCGAAGACGGGTTTAATGAGGATGTCGTGTCGATGCGGCATTTACGAGGGGAGTTTATTTGACACGCTCTCTGCAGACATTTCAGGGATGTGTTGGTCATGTTTAGGTGCTGGTCCACCATCTGATCTGGATACGGCCCGGATCCGGCTGACTGCAGAAAACCTCGGGATAAACAGAGAGACTAACATTAGCATAGATGCCATTCTTCTTATGATGTAACGAATACATCAGGTGTTATGGGAAGTGTTCCCGGTTCCGGCTGACCTAGTTAATGCAGCCTAACAATCATTTACTGATTTGAATAATAGAAATTGATAATGTTTTATGTGTAAGCCATAGTAAAGAGATGCGCTTTTAGTCTAGATTAATCAAAGTAATGCTGAAAATTCAGTTGCCTGACATTAATATTTTTTATTTTAATTTTTTTTTATAGAGAAAGTAATTGTCACTCTGTGTTTGCAGGCAGACAGGGGAAGACAGATGAATAAAGTTCTAAACTTTTTTTAGTTTTTATTAGGTATACTCAAAAGCAGACGAATAGGTGTTAGCGTAACATAACCTTACATGAATGTGACCAGATCTGAGGGTTCAACTTATAAAGCAAACACAACCGAGACTATATGAAACACAGCTGAACAGAACAAACTCATAATGACGTGACCATGGTAAATAAAGGAGTGGTGGGAAACTCAAAGGAAGACATGTGACTAATGAAAACAAACTGAATGTCCATGAAAACTAAACATAACTGTGACAGTAATATTATTCGGTAACACTTTATTTTGATGGTCCAGTTTAGACATTCAACTGAGACTAATCTTTGTTTCATTATTTTCCTGTTAGCACTGGACAGCTTTGAAACGATCTGTATTGTAAAAAGTGCTATATAAAAAAGGTGACTTGACTTAATGTGATAATAGTTGTCATGAAGGGAAAAGACTTGGATCTAATCACTAGCAGTTATAAATTCATTTACTATAGGCACAAAACACTCAAGAAACACTGCCTATAAAACAGAACAACCAGTAACACATGACACAAACAGACAAATGAACTGAACAAAATACAGGGCTTAAATACCAAGGCAAACTAATTCAACGAAATGAACATCAGGTGCAACAACTCAAACAATCAATGCAAGCCCATGGTAAAAATCTCAAGCACAGGAAACTGAACTGAAACCTAAAACCTACCCAAAACAGACACAGATTTTACAATAATTAACTTCGCAACTCAACTAACACTCATTTGAGTATAGTAGACTGCACTGTAAAATACAATCAAAGTGCTATCAACTTGGATTTTTAAATTACATTTATTACATGCTTAAATTACATTGAACTGACTTAAAAAAATTGAGTTGAATCTTGTATAAAAACTTAAAAATGTTAAGAATTGCTTAATTGTATGAGTTAAATCAATGTAAAAAGATGTGTTGTCATAACTTATTAATCATAATTTTCTACAGTGTGTCTGCTTAATAGCTCCCAACACTTTATTTTGATGCTCCCCAACAGACGTTCTACTGACTGTAAGTAACTGCAAGTACATGAGACTTCTTCTTGTGTATATGTATAATATTATAGTAATAATATTAAACTATTTATTGAACATTAGTGTTTCATCAGTGATCATTTACTGAAAATCTTACTCTTTGCCATAGCTCTCAGATGTCATTGACACATGCACCTAATTCACACCTACACTCTCAGAAAAAAAAGGTACAGTGCTGTCACTGGGGCGGTACCCTAAGGTATAAAAGTGAAAAAGTACATCTTTGTACCTTACTCACCCCTAAATGGTACATATTAGTACCTTAAAAGGTACATATCACTACTTTAAGAGTGCGCATTAGTACCTTAAAGGTACACATATTAGTACCTTTTCGGTTTTGTATCTTAGGGTACCTCCCCAGTGACAGCAATGTACCTTTATTTCTGACAGTGTAGTGGAAGGAGAGTGGAAAATAACACTGCAAACATTCTGAAAAATATCTTCTTTTGAGTTCCACGGGATAAATTAAGTCAAATGAACGATGTGAATGTCAAACAAACATTTGAAATTCTATGAGGGTGAGTAAATGGTTGACTTTGCTCAAAGAATTCATTCAGATCACCACAATGTAAAACTTGCGTAAGTCAACAGTCGTACACCTTAAAGATTTTTCCTTTTTATTTTTTATAATTTATATATTTGTTGTTGTTGTTGCAGTTCTCTGCACTGCTGCCCTGGGGCTGCTCTGAGACCGGGATAAGAGTGGCGGTCATTAGCGAGATGAGGGGAGAGTGTGTCATGACAGGGGCTGCAGTGATAAGGTCAGGAGTGAGAGCCTGGGGCCGGGGAGAGGGGCCTGATGAGTGAGTGCTCAGCTCTGGAACAACTTCACACGACAGCAAACAGGCTTGTAGCTGGCCCCTGTCCAGCTAACATGAAGACACCCATAGAAAGGGGTGGTCGTACACATGGCTAAACACACACATACACCTGTTAAGGTACACACACTCCATAGACATGGAACTGCATTGTGTCCATGGCAATTCATCTGTGATGAAAAAAAAGCATGCATAACTATCTGTGAAGGCTTTCTTTAGATAGACAAACTGTCTAGGACCAAGGGGGTCTAAAATACCTAGAGAGAGCTATCAGCCATATAGATAAACTATCATTCATCTCAGTAGCAATAGCTCAGCTGGCACAGATTTCCACTGGAAGTTCATCTTTGCTTGTGGACGCTTTTTGTTCCTGTGCATGCAATCATCTGAGCCATTGTGTCCGAAAGCTTAAAAATGCTGCCTCCAGATTATGCATTCCAAGTTAGGAAGGCATCAAGGCACATCCAGATCCAATGTTAGCTTCACTTATTGTCTCTTGAGATACCTTCATATGAAGGCAGCATAGATGTATCCTTTGCTGCCTTTGATATCCTACAATCCTGTGCTTTCCATTCTGTCACAGTTGAGCTAAAAAATAAAGATAGCGTCTGAAAGTTGTGCTTGATGGTTTGTGTGTAAATGTATGTTTTTCCTTGTTGAAAAAAAAAAAGGTATGATTAGGTATGTTTTGAAGCATGGCAGCTGGTTTGAGCTAGTTTAAGCTTGTCCTTAGTTGGTCATGAACTAGTCTCGCGTAGCCAGACCTTTAGACAGACGGCAGAAGGTCTGGACTCCATCGAAGCTTTCATTGACCAAGGACTGCCCAAGAGGACGTTTCGACTGACATGTAACGCAACCAATCACAGTTTGTTTCGTTCCGTGTCATATTTAGGGCCGTGAAAATGTAAAGAAAGTTGATGTCCCTGCAATAACATACTTGCGTGTATCTATAAATGATTCATTCAAGAACGCTGTGCAAGTTTACTGCAACAATGGAGCCTCAAACTTCACATAATTTTGAAAATCCACTGTTTAGTTGATCCTGACAAACTCTCATTGTTACAGTTGTAAACATGACGGCATTCTTCTTCCACAAGGGAGTTTGGCATCACAGCATATTTCCAGGCGGACCGTTAAAGAATGCAACACACATCTCGCGGACATCCTGTAGAATTCAACCAATCAGATGACAACTTCGAAACTACTGAAGTGTTTCCAGAAAAGTGTGCCATATGCATCAGACGTTCAGCCAGCGTCTGAAGCTGAGACTAGTCAAGTGCTGGTCCTAAGCAACTAGCTCTAGTTCAGGACCATCTTAAACCAGCTCATGACCAACTAAGAACCAGCTTAAACTAGCTCAAACCAGCTACCATGCTCCAAAACATACCTAATCAGCATATGCTGTTTTTCTTCAACAGGGTTGACAATCATTGTACACTTCTGATGTAATTGTTAGCAATACAAAACTATTGTAGTAATTAAATATTTGCTTTGAGTTTCACAAAAACTCGCTCTATTTTGCTGTAAATCGTTAAACTGTTAAGTCTATCCGAAATATGTTTCGTGAGGTACTTTTGTGCACAAACACTGCCTACAAAGTCGTTGCCTGATAAGGCAGCGAGGCAACAAATCAGCTGCCTAAGACCATGTCCACACTAATAAGTTTTCTCTCCGTTTTGGCCTTCCGTGAGATGGCGTTTTAAGTCAACGAAAACGTTGCTTTTTGAAAATGCTCTCCAAAGCGGATAAATTTGAAAATGCCGTCTTCGCGTCGTAGTGTGGACTGTGAAGACGGAGGTATTTGAACATGATGACGCATGTTTAGTCATGTGACGCATATTGTACCAATAGATATGCATGTTTATATCGCTATTGTGCCAGCTATGTGCTATTCACTTTCACACAGTTGCTAAAATATGTTACTTTGCTCACTTCATATCACAGTCCTGCAAGGATGACAGAAAATGCCTGTGGCAAAACACGAGTGGAGTTGTGTTTTAGACCAAATAATATCTTAATGGTTGACTGTGTGCAACCTGGATGCATCAATGAATGGTGATATATTTTGCTAAATAAAATAATCCTGCCAGAATAATTGTGTGATCATTTTATGATGTCTATCATCTCAGTGTGCTTTTATGATGTTTTACGCATGCGCAGTACGTTGAATTTGGCGTTTACTGACATTTCAGTGTGGATGAGAAACTTTTGAAAAAAGTAAGTTTTCAGACACAGCCATACACTCACAAGTGACATTATTAGGTTCACCTGTTCAATTTCTTGTTGACGCAAATATCTACTAGGCCAATCACATGGCAGCAAATCAATGCATTTAGGCATGTATGGTCAAAACGGTCTGCTGAAGTTCAAATTGAGCATCAGAATGAAGCAGATTTGAATGTGGCATGGTTGTTGGTGAATACAGTGTACCATCTTCTGATGGTTACTTCCAGCAAGATAACACAGCTCAAATAATTTCAATCTGGTTTTTTGAACATGACAATGAGTTTGCTACACTCAAATGGCCTCCACTGCCAACAAATCTGCAGCAATTACGTGATGCTATCACATCAATATGGACCAAAATCTCAGAGGAATGTTTACAGCACCTTGTTGAATCTATGACACAAATAATTAAGGCCAAAGGAAGGCAAAAGAGGGTCCAACTCTGTACTAGCAAGGTGTATCTAATAAAGTGGCCGGTGAGTGTAAATGATGACAGGCTGATGGCAAGTCCTTTACTAGCAGCTATTCTATTGCATGAGCTATGACATTACAATCACATACAGTCACTAGGACATTTCTCAGTCCTTAGATCACTTTTTTTCAGAACACAGTGAACACAACAGCAGTCTATGTGGGCTAAACTGTGGACCATTTTCCATTGATCTGGCACAAAATATATTCAGTGACTACATCTTTGAAATTACATGAATTCTTCTCTTCTCACTCAAACACAACCACCAGTGTGTGTGTGTGTGTGTGTGTGTGTGTGTGTATATATATATATATAATACAAAACAGCAATTTGCTACACCAATAACTTAATTATATACTGTATAAAAATGTTGTACTATAAATGTAAACACGGACCATGTAACATACTGCAGTGAATTATAAGAAATAGAGAGCTATCATTCTTGTTTTGTAAAGAAATGTTTACAAAAGAAAGCATTGTGTAATGTTCTAGGTCATAAGTGAAAAAGTGAGTTTGTTGGCTAAAACCTTTGCTAGTGGAAGAATGTTTTGGTAGTTTTAGTGCATTTTGGGTTCTGAATTTACTGCTGTGCGAAGCTGAAAGTTGGCAAGGAGAACTGTGATAAAATGTGACCTAAGTACTGAAAAATGGGTCCAATTGTACAAAAAAACTATAACAACAGCAGACTGGGGAAAATATTCATTTGGTGCATTTTAAAGCCCCAAAAACCACAACTAGCAAAACATATAGGCTACTATAGTATTATAATGAAAAAAACAAACAAACAAACAAAAAAGATTTCATTGCTGCATTTGAATGGCTATCAATGGATTAATATGGTTTTGCACACACTGTTGTGTAGTTAGGGCACACACCAGCAGGGGCTTACTTTCCCATGATAACCAGCCAAACCTTGAATGAATTCTGAGGCCTATAGTTTAGCATCCAAAGCAGAATTCTGCTGCCATCTTCAGCAGGATATATGTCCTTACACTGACAGGGACATTACTGCAATGAATATATATTTTCCTTAATTTACTCATTTTGACTGCTAATTTGATTTTGAAAGTTGTAAATGAAACCAAATTTTTTTTTTTTTTTTTTTTTACTTTACAAGCAAAAAAAAAAAAAAAAAGTTTAATTTATTGTTATTTTGTTATAATTTTTTTATGATTGCTTACACACTAAAATTAAAATTAACACACTGACACTCGAGGAGCAAAACCTCAGCCCAGATCTGCATAACTATAAGCACATTCTCAGCCTCACACTTTGTACAAAACACTAAACACACTTCTCTATATTGGACACAAAAATCTAACATGATGTCACCTCTTTGCCATTTTAAGGCACTGCTTTCCAAAATACCACACCTATGAACCAATTGATCAAACACGGCAGTCTGGTGTGCAGACACTCTGGTGCTTAATTGTAAACTTAACAATCAGTGTAAGCACTATAAAAAGGCAACAGGTGAGTTTACCTGTCTTCAACAAAAATGGAAGGCAATGTTACAGTAAGAGGGGGAAGAGGGAGAGGAAGAGGGAGAAACATAATTGGCCACAGAGCTATTTTGAATAATGTGCGCTGCTCACGCAGAATGGGGTCTGGCATGCCAACTTAGGTCCTTACAACACGGCCCCCATACTACCATTGACTGACTACACATTATCACAGCAGAAGACCAAATGGATGCAGAACAGATGAGAAACATTGTCATCTGGGACAATGTATCTTTCCACTGTTCTGCTCTCGTCCAAAACCAGCTTTAATGAGCATCGACAATTTTCACTCCCACCACTCTCCCTTCCTTAACCCCACTGATTACAATCTATAGCCCTATGTCAGGATATCCCTCATTCACACCTTGTAGGAGGCCTGTGGCTGATGCAGGGTCTGTGCAAGGATGGATTCTCCATTCAAGAAGATTCTTCCCTCACTGTCTTGCGAGAGAAGACATCGCCTGTGATGTGGATGGAGTGCTTTAGCCAGAGGCTGATTTTATTTATTTATTTATTTATTGCTTTCTTTTTGTCTCTACAAATGTTTTTGTTAATATACTATTGTATTTAGAATATGTTCAGATTTTCTGTACAAACTGCAACTTTTGGAAATGCTTTGATGTATTTTACACTGTGGAGAGAAATAAATATTTTCATCATTGTACAGTACTGGTCTTGTGTTGTGTTTGATCAATATATGTACTTTACTAGCCAGTTTCCGTGTCCAGAGATCGGGTCGTCGGGGGCCTAGCCTTCGACTGTTGCCCGATCCACTATGCACCGGCCCCATATGATCCCTCCCGCAGGTGGTGAGCCCACGGGAGGGTGGCCCCACGTCGCTCGTTCGGGCTGAGCCCGGCCGGGCCCCATGGGGGCAGGCCCGGCCACCAGGCGCTCGCATACGAGCCCCAACCCCGGGCCTGGCTGCAATTTCTCAGCTTTCTCCGCAGGGTTGCTGGGCGCTCCCTTAGAGATAGGGTGAGAAGCTCAGTTACTCGGGAGGAGCTCAGAGTAGAGCCGTTGCTCCTCCACATCGAGAGGAGCCAGTTGAGGTGGCTCGGGCATCTATTTCGGATGCCTCCTGGACGCCTTCCCGGGGAGGTGTTTCGGGCATGTCCCACCGGGAGGAGGCCCCGGGGAAGACCTAGGACACGCTGGAGGGATTATGTCTCCCGGCTGGCCTGGGAACGCCTCGGGGTTCCCCCGGAAGAGCTGGAGGAAGTGGCTAGGGAGAGGGAAGTCTGGCCGTCTCTGCTTAGACTGTTGCCCCCGCGACCCGGTCCCGGATAAGCGGAAGATAATGGATGGAATGGATGGATGGATGGATGTACTTTACTATAAAAATATCTCTGGAAAAAAAAAAAAAAAATCAAACCCAGACTATATCATTAGAAAAGTGGTTAAGATTGAGCGCAGCAGTACGGTGGCCGAGAGAGCTCAATGCGCTGTAACTGAAGAAAACACATTTTTGAAAAAACACAAGCAAATAAAGAAAACATCTTCATCAGTTTGACAGCACATACAAATACAAATATGTTGCAAATATAAAAACGCTGCAAATACTCACAACACATGCAAATACAAACACGCTGCAAATACTCACAACACATGCAAATACAAAAACGCTGCAAATACAAAAATGCTGCAAATACTCACAACACATGCAAATACCAAAACGCTGCAAATACTCACAACAAATACAAAAACGCTGCAAATACAAAAACGCTGCAAATACTCACAACACATGAAAATACAAAAAACGCTGCAAATACTCACAACACATGAAAATACTAAAACGCTGCAAATACTCACAACAAATACAAATACAAAAACGCTGCAAATACAAAAACGCTGCAAATTCTCACAACGCATGCAAATACAAAAACGCTGCAAATACTCACAACACATGCAAATACATAAATGCTGCAAATACAAAAATGCTGCAAATACTCACAACACATGAAAATACCAAAACGCTGCAAATACATAAATGCTGCAAATACAAAAATGCTGCAAATACTCACAACAAATACAAATACAAAAACGTTGCAAATACAAAAACGCTGCAAATACTCACGACAAATACAAAAACGCTGCAAATACAAAAATGCTGCAAATACTCACAACACATGCAAATACAAAAACGCTGCAAATACTCACAACACATGCAAATACAAAAATGCTGCAAATGCAAAAACACTGCAAATGCAAAAACACTGCAAATACAGGCCTGGCGATCTCAAGCCCCTAGTGCATCACATATAACTGACACGCTGTAATAAGATATGCTAACTCCTCATTTGAAAAAAAAAAAAAAAACTTGTTTAACACCTACATGTCCATTTCTTTTCTTTTTTTTTAACTACTAAATATTAAGAAATAAATTAAGGTTGAATAGTGTTGTCAGAACGAACATGTTGAAGTAGAGCTTTTAAAGTTTTTAGTTTCACTTTCTGCAGTGAATGATTGACTGGTATTTGAGACATAAAATCAAGTAAATTATTAAAAAAATATATTATTTATTATTATTAATTTATCAATAATATTTGTTTAACACAAAATAATACTCCCCCGCCAAAGTGACGTACCTGGCTGGAATTGCTGGCTGGGATTGTTCAATGTGTACTCTTCAGTGTTTTTATTTTTATTTAATTTTTTATCTCAACATTCTGATCGTATGTGCATCATGAGCAGGCCTATTTGCAGCTCGTTTTTGTATTTGGTTGTGTTGTGAGTATTTGCAGCATTTTTGTATTTGCATGTGTTGTGAGTATTTGCAGCGATTTTGTATTTGCATGTGTTGTGAGTATTTGCAGCGTTTTTGTATTTGCATGTGTTGTGAGTATTTGCAGAATTTTTGTATTTGCAGTGTTTTTGTATTTGCAGCGTTTTTGTATCTGCATGTGTTGTGAGTATTTGCAGCGTTTTTGTATTTGCATGTGTTGTGAGTATTTGCAGCATTTTTGTAGTTGCAGCATTTTTGCATTTGTAGTGTTTTTGTATTTGCAACGTTTTTGTATTTGCATGTGTTGTGAGTATTTGCAGCGTGTTTGTATTCGTATGTGTTGTGAGTATTTGCAGCGTTTTTGTATCTGCATGTGTTGTGAGTATTTGCAGCTTTTTTGTATTTGCATGTGTTGTGAGTATTTGCATCGTTTTTGTTTTTGCATGTGTTGTGAGTATTTGCAGCGTTTTGCAGTTGCAGCATTTTTACATTTGCAGTGTTTTTGTATTTGCAGTGTTTTTGTATTTGCATGTGTTGTGAGTATTTGCAGCGTGTTTGTATTTGTATGTGTTGTGAGTATTTGCAGCGTTTTTGTATTTGCATGTGTTGTGAGTATTTGCAGCGTTTTTGTATTTGCAGCGTTTTTGTATTTGCATGTGTTGTGAGTATTTGCAGCGTTTTTGTATTTGCAGCGTTTTTGTATTTGCATGTGTTGTGAGTATTTGCAGCATTTTTGTATTTCCATGTGTTGTGAGTATTTGCATGTGTTGTGAGTATATGCAAAATTTTTGTATTTGCATGTGTTGTGAGTATTTGCAGCATTTTTGTATTTGCATGTGTTGTGAGTATTTGCAGCATTTTTGTATTTGTAGTGTTTTTGTATTTCCATGTGTTGTGAGTATTTACAGCATTTTTGTATTTGCAGCGTTTTTGTATTGTCATGTGTTGTGAGTATTTGCAGCGTTTTTGTATTGTCATGTGTTGTGAGTATTTGCAGCGTTTTTGTATTGTCATGTGTTGTGAGTATTTGCAGCATTTTTGTATTTGCAGTGTTTTTGTATTTGCATGTATTGTGAGTATTTGCAGTGTTTTTGTATTTGCATGTGTTGTGAGTAAATGCAAAATTTTTGTATTGTCATGTGTTGTGAGTATTTGCAGCATTTTGTGTTGTGAGTATTTGAGTATTTGCAGCATTTTTGTATTTGCAGTGTTTTTGTATTTGCATGTGTTGTGAGTATTTGCAGCATTTTTGTATTTGCAGTGTTTTTGTATTTGCATGTGTTGTGAGTATTTACAGCATTTTTGTATTTGCAGCGTTTTTGTATTGTCATGTGTTGTGAGTATTTGCAGCGTTTTTGTATTGTCATGTGTTGTGAGTATTTGCAGCGTTTTTGTATTGTCATGTGTTGTGAGTATTTGCAGCGCGTTTCTCTGTTTGCTTGTGTTGTGAAATTTTGCAGTGCATGTGTTGTCAAACTGATGAAGACGTTTTCTTTATTTGCTGGTGTTTTTTCTATTTGCATGTGGGTTTTTTGTTTTGTTTTGTTTTTTTCATCTGCAGCGCGCCAAGCTCTCTCGGCCACCGTACAGCAGTGTTTAAGTGGTTCAAACAAAATCAGATTGTATGAACCATGTGTGTGCCAGATGGTGACAAAATTGGGTTTTGTTAAATGATTGTAAAGTTTTGAATGAAGTGTTTCATTTGGCACAAGAAATTAGGTTTTCTGCTACTTGTGTGTGTGGATGTGTGAATTGTGTGTAGTGTTTTGACAAAATGAGCCATGTTTTTAAAATTGTGTTTAAGCAATCGTAAAAAAACGTCTCGGTTACGTATGTAACCCTCGTTCCCTGAAGGAGGGAACGGAGACGCCACGTCGGAGTACCGACGAATAGGAATCTCGCTCGCGAGAGCCAATCTACTTTGAGTGTAACTAAAACGAGCCAATGCACATTGGCATGCAATGATTGCACCAGGTGCTCATGCCACGCTGTGCGGGTATAAATGAGACACAGGTGATTGCATCAAATTAGCCTTTTGCTGAGGAGCCGAGTAGGTAGGCCGGCACCCCAGCAGGGTACAGAGAGGACATGGCGACGGGACATGGCGTCTCCGTTCCCTCCTTCAGGGAACGAGGGTTACATACGTAACCGAGGACGTTCCCATTCAGTCGGTCACTCGACGCCACGTCGGAGTACCGACGAATAGGAATCCCTACCAAAGTGCCATGGCCTCTGCCCCCTTCCAGTGCCCAGTGTGAGCCGCCTGAGCTCTCTTACCTGATGAGATGGGGCTCACACCAGGAAGTCCACCACTGCTGTTCCGCATGACCCTGCTCAGTGATTATTGGATGACACTGGGAAAGCGTGCCTAGAAAAGGGGCCGCTGCGGAGCCCACATCGTACCCGGAGGAGTTATGGAGTACAAAGCTGAGCCGTAGCCCGCAAGGGAGGAGGGGGCTCAGTCCCGGTGACGGGAAGGCTCTCCCAAGGGAAAGACACAGGCTTGCCGTAGGAGCGACCATGGAAGAATATATGGGATCCCTGCAGGGTCACTCATATAAGCCCAGCCCATTACCGGTTCTCAAGGATTCAGCGGCAAGGGGCCTGATGCCCGGCGCCCGCGACGTCCGACACCGAGGGAGATGGAGGACTCACAGAGTTTGCTTCTGGAGAATAAGAGCGCCGGAGCGCAGCAAGCCGACAAGAGCCGGGGCCTCTCAGTCAGTGCTTCTACCCGTTTGAGGTGAGAACACAGGAGGAGACCGGCTCTACACGTAGGCTATAGAATCTAGCGAGCGTGTTGGGTGTCGCCCAGCCCGCAGCTCTACAGATGTCTGACAGCGAGGCGCCACGTGCCAGCGCCCAGGAGGATGCAACACTTCTAGTAGAGTGTGCTCACACCCGAGTGGACAGGGCACACCTTGTGCTTGGTAAGCCAAGGTGATGGCATCCACTATCCAGTGGGCCATCCTCTGCTTGGAGACAGCCTTTCCCTTCTGCTGGCCTCCGTGACAGACAAAGAGCTGATCTGAGGTTCTGAAGCTTTGAGTTCTATCCACGTAGATCCGCAGAGCGCGGACGGGACAGAGCAAAGCTAGGGCTGGGTCTGCCTCCTCCCGGGGCAGCGCTTGCAGGTTCACCACCTGGTCCCTGAAGGGAGTGGTAGGAACCTTGGGCACATAGCCAGGCCGGGCCTTAGTACCACGTGGGTATTTCCCGGCCCGAACTCTAGGCACGATTCGTCGACCGAAAATGCCTGCAGGTCCCCTACCCTCTTGATGGAGGCCAATGCAGCCAACAGCAAAGTCTTCATAGACAGAATCTTTAGCTCTGCTGACTGCAAAGGCTCGAATGGGGCATTCTGGAGTGCTCGGAGCACCAGAGCAAGATCCCAAGAGGGTATGGAGGGGGTCGAGGAGGATTTAACCGTCTCGCCCCCCTAAGGAACCTGACGACCAGGTCGTGCTTCCCAACCGTCTTACCTTCTACGTGGTCGTGATAGGCGGATATAGCAGCAACATAGACCTTGAGGGTGGAGGGGGACAGCCTACGCTCCAACCCTTGTTGCAGGAAGGAAAGCACAGACGCGATCGAACATCTTCGGGGGTCTTCTCGGCGAGAAGAACACCACTCGACGAACAGGTTCCACTTCGAGGCGTAAGCCTGTCTTGTAGACAGTGCACGTGCCGAAGTGATGGTGTTAACTACCTCTTGGGGTAAGTCACCTAGAACCTCCGCGTCCCGTCCAGGAGCCAGACATGAAGCTTCCACAGGTCTGGACGCGGGTGCCACAGGGTGCCCCATCTCTGAGTCAGAAGGTCCTTCCTCAGAAGGTCCTTCCTCAGAGGAATCGGCCAAGGAGGGGCTGTCGCGAGGAGCATAAGTTCCGGGAACCAGGTCCGGTTGGGCCAGTACGGCGTCACCAACAGGACCTGCTCCTCGTCCTCCTGACCTTGCACAGTGTCTGTGCAAGTAGGCTCACTGGGGGAAACGCATATTTGCGCAGCCCCTGGGGCCAGCTGTGCGCAAGGGCATCCGTGTCGAGTGTACCCTCGGTCAGCGAATAGAACCACTGGCAGTGGGACGTTTCTGGGGAAGCAAACAGGTCGACCTGTGCCACCCCGAACTGTCTCCAGATCAGCTGAACCACCTGGGGGTGGAGTCGCCACTCCCCTGGGAGCGCAGCTCGTGAGAGCTCGTCGGCCACACGGTTGCGCACACCAGGTACATGAATGGCCCAAGCGACCTCAGACACTTCTGACTCCAGAGGAGGAGATGGCGGGCGAGTTGCGACATGCGACGGGGCGCAGACCACCTTGTCGGTTGATATACGCAGCGGTCGCAGTGTTGTCCGTGCGGACCAGTACATCTTTGCCCGTAACCGCCCTTTGAGGCGGCTCAGAGCAAGATGTACTGCTAGCAACTCGAGGCAATTGATGTGCCAATGCAGGTGCGGGCCCGTCAAACCCCTGACACTGCATGCCCGTTATGCGTGGCTCCCCAGCCCATGGCGGAGGCATCCGTGAAAACCACAGTATGCCTGGACACCTGTTCCAGGGGCACTCCAGCCCGAAGAGCGAAGGGTCTGACCACGGACTGAAGGACTGGCGACAGGCGGTGTGATGCTCACCCGGTGAGTGCCGCGTTGCCACACCCATCTCGGGACTCGGCCGTGTAGCCAATGCTGAAGCGGTCTCATATGAAGCAGGCGGCGGCGTTACTGCCGCCGCGGCTGCCATATGCCCCAGGAGCCTCTGAAACCGTTTCAGTGGAACCGCCATCCTGCCCTGAAAGCGTGTTCAGGCAGTTCAGCATCGACTGGACATGCTCCTCTGTGAGGCGCGCTGCCTGCTCGACCGAATCCAACTCCATACCGAGAAAAGAGATCCTCTGCCCGGGGGCGAGTTTGCTCCTTTCCCAGTTGACCCGAAGACCCAACTGGCTGAGGTGTCTGAGCACCAGGTCCCTGTGTTCGCACAACTGATCCCAGGACTGTGCTAGAAAGAGCCAGTCGCCGAGATAGTTGAGGATCGAACGCCCCGTTCTCTCATGGGCACGAGGCCCCCTCCGTGACTTTTCGTAAAGACATGGGGACAGGGCCAGCCCGAAGGGCAGGACTTTGTACTGATATGCTCAACCCTCGAACGCAAAGCGCAGAAATGGCCTGTGTCGAGGAAGGATCGAGACATGAAAGTACGCGTCCTTCAGGTCGACCGCTGCAAACCAATCTTGGGGACGGATGCATTCGAAAATGCGCTTCTGCGTGAGCGTCTTGAGCGGTAGCTTGTGGAGGCTCGATTCAGGACTCGCAGGTCCAAGATTGGCCGTAACCCACCGGCTTTCTTGGGTACAATGAAGTCACGGGCTGTAGAGGCCGGTCTTCATATCGGCTGGAGGACCCGGCTCTATCGCGTCCTTCGCCAGCAGGACAGCGATCTCCACACACAGGACATGGGCATCTGCAGCATTCACCGAAGTGAAGCGGATGCCCCTGATCCTGGGAGCGCCAGGCGAACTGAATCGCGTGGCCGAGCCTGATGGTCCGAATGAGCCAGCGAGACGGACCGAGGAGCACTAGCCAGGCTCCCCAGGGACCGTACAAGCAGGACCATAGGGACCACCGGCGTACCCACCGTGGGGCAGCGAGGTGGAATGCAGGTACCGGACTGGGGCGGCTGTCTCGTGGAGGCGGCCCGCAGCGAGGTGAGAGTGTGCCGTGCAACACTTACCTGATTCCACAGGTGGGCAGCAGGAACATGGGGGTTGTCCACTGCTGCCCGCTGGCGAAGAGGGAGGATGAGTGTGGTCCGGCGTTTGACCGGCCACAACTCTCCGAGCCCCCTGCGGACCCGGAGATGGAAGGAACTGCTCTTGTGTTGAGAATTTGGGTACCGCTGGGGCTGAGCCCAGCGGCGGAACAGAGACAAAATGGAACACAAGATTCTCCTCCCGGCCCTCCACCGGGGGATGGAGCGGTGTGGTCACCATCTCCAGAAGAGCAGTCCTCCTCACCTCCGGGTCGCCCGTCTCGTGGCAGCCTGCCCTTGGCCTTGCCTCCCCTTTTGGCAGGCGTCTGGACGGGTAGGGCGGCCTGCTTGCGCCCGGCTCCACAACGCCGCTTGGGTGGAGGCTGCTGCTGCGGCGCGGGAGCGGAGGCAGACGCAGGCGGCCGCCCTCGGCGGCGAGCAGGCTGGCGCTGCGGCCGGCGCGGGTGGAGACAGCAGCTGACCGCCGAGGCAGAATGTGACTGACCGCCTCAGTCTGCTTCTGTGCGGCCGAGAACTGATGGGCGAAGTTCTGGGCCGCGTCGCCGAAGAGGCCAGTCTGGGAGGCGGGGAGTTAAGGAACCTGACTTTGTCGGTCTCCCTCATGTCCGCCAGACACAGCCAGAGGTGGCGTTCCTGGACCACCATAGTGGACATCGCAGACGACCCACGGCCCGCGCCGTAACCTTTGTCGCCACGGCGCGAGGTCCGTTGCGGTTCTCAGTTCCTGGAGAACTGCGGGATTGTGACCACCCTCGTGCAAGGTCTTCAGAGCCGGGGCCTGATGGACCTGCAACAACGCCGCCAGCGTGTAAAGCGGAGCCTGCCTCTCCACAAGCCAGGTAGGCCTTCCCGATCAGATCGGATGAGTACCTACAGGCCCGGAGGGAAGACACGGGTTCCCCCTGGAAGTGGAGTTAGGGCACAGTTGCATAGCAACGGCCCGTTCCACGGGGGGAACCTGCGTGTATCCCTTTGCAGGTCCGCCATCGAGGGTGGTGAGGAGGAGGATCCACTAGGCGGTTTCGGGCAGTAAAAGGTGCCGTCCACGACCTTGTGAGCTCCTCGTGCACCTCCGGGAAAAAAGGCACCGGGGTGGGGCGCTGAAAACCAGCACGGGCCACCCCGAGAAACCAATCATCCAGCCTTGAGGGTTCGGGACATGGTGGAGGGTTCCACACGAGCCCGACTCTCTCGGCGGCCCAGGCAAGCATAGCCATCATCTCCGGATCAGTATCGGGCACAGCGGGTCTACCCGGAGGAGCCCCCTGCGCCGACACATCCTCTCCAGAGAGTTCTGACCCTCCCTCCGATGCAGCGATGGACATCTGGTCCTCAAGGGGAGCCCCAAAGGATATGGATGGTGCACATCTCGTGGACGGCCCACCGCGTTCCAATGGCAGCTCTACTGGCTGCGGAGTGCGAGAGGGATGAGGGTTCCCCGGGGTTGGTTCCCTGGGAAGCGCGCTCACCGTAACCCTCAAATCAGCCGGGCTACTGCCTGAAGTAACTCTCTGAGGAGAGTTAGATCGCGGCAGAGGCACAGAGGCTCCGCCCTTGCGAGACGGAGCCGCGATCGCAACTCCGAGATGGTCATGTTTCCGCGGTGAGAACATGATTCATCCACCAGCGCTGCCTCAGCGTGCTGAACGCCCAAACACGAGATACAGCGCTGATGACCATCCCTCGGTGACAGGAAACCACCGCATCCAGAAACACACAGATAGAATGTCATCTTGAAAAAGACACAAGCTCTATCTGTGTAAGCTCTTTCAGAAGGGCGCTCTCCTTGGTGCTGAAGCACGCGCGGGGAGGGGTCGCGGCGACACCGTCAGGGATAGTGCAGCCTGGACGTGCGCTCTCTCACAAGGCGCTCTCTTACCAGCCGTGGGAGCGGCTTTTAGCGCTCTCCACCTAGCGCACCGAACCGGCTGTGAGAACAGCCTTTGTGATCGTTCTGTTCAAACAACAAAGAGAGATGATCGGAAAACCACACGACCCGCTGCTGTGCCGTCACACCAACACCGAATGAAGAGATCGCTTCCGAAAGGCGGCTTCCGTCTTCAGTCAGGACTGCGAAGTAAGGAGTGATATCTGTAGTAACCATCTACCACTCGGCTCCGAAGCAAAATGCTAATTTGATGCAATCACCTGTGTCTCATTTATACCCGCACAGCGTGGCATGAGCACCTGGTGCAATCATTGCATGCCAATGTGCATTGGCTCGTTTTAGTTACACTCGAAGTAGATTGGCTCTCGCGAGCGAGATTCCTATTCGTCGGTACTCCGACGTGGCGTCGAGAGTGACCGACTGAATGGGAACTGTAAATTTACTAGCAAGCGTGTGAAAATGGTTTCTACACCAATTTGTTGTGTAAATATTTGTGTGTGTGTGTGTGTGTGTGCGCGTGCAGCTGTCACTGAACTACGTTTTGTCTCCCCCCTTTAAATGTGTTCCTGTCAAAAACAAAAAAATACATATACTAATATAGACTGATTGTTGTAAAAATAAAGGTTTTCTGTGATGGGTAGGTTTAGGGGTAAGGGGTTAGGGTAAGGGGACAGAATACAGTTTGTACAGTATAAAATGCATTATGTCTATGGAAAATCCCCATAAAATATGTGTGTGTGTGTGTGTGTGTGTGTGTGTGTGCGTATGTGCGCGTGTGTGTCTGCTTCAAGGCCGCAGACTGGTCCAGACATAAGAAGGATTTCTAATCAACACTACTCATATTACACCAGTATATCATATTCCAGACACATCCCTCACATTAATATTTCAATGTTAAATAATTTATTTGTGTAGTCTATCAATATACTGTGCACTTTAAATTTTACATTTACACAATCCCAACCAATGTAATCAAACTTTTCAAGAAACAAAAATGCAAATGAACATAAATTATATTAAAATAGTACAGTGGGTTAAAGGAATAACTCAAAAGTGAAACTATACATGACTTAATTTTCTCTAATTGTTTTTTCATGCACTTTAAGAACAGAAAATGGAGCTTTCAAACTTGTTTTTTTTTTTTTTTTTTTTTTTTTTTTAAGATGCAAATGCATTGACTTTAATGTAATTGCATGGAAAAGACTGGCAAGTTATTTCAGAATTTCTCCTTTTATGTCCTACAGAAGAAATAAAGACATACACGTTTGCAACAATATAAGAGAGAGTGAATGATGACATAAAATTAATTTAAATGAATAAATTGTCTCTTTATGCATAGTTAAATTCATCTTGCGAATTAGTGCCAGGTCTTAGAAAGTGATCTTGTTGCTCCCCAGTGTTCTCATCAATTAGACTAAAAATAGGCTCATAAAATTAGACCATGCCATGCAACAACTGCTGGGGTTGGATTGTGGCCAATCATGGAAGACTCTTAACAATCCATTCACTGCATGCAGTCCAAAACAGATTCGACTGCAACACTGGATGTGCATTACAGTTTTTCACAATTGCCAAAAAGCTAAACCCCATTCTCTGAATTAAATTCTCAATGGCCTAAACCAATTTGTTAAATAAATCACTCCTTCTGCAAAACTTTAAACAAGTTCACGCAGTTAGACACCAATTACAAATCTCATGCACTCTTTTTTGCAAAACTCTAAACACATTCTCACTCACTAAAACACATTTTGCACTGTGATGTTAAACACTACTACAACACAGCTTTACACACAATGACTAAAAATTGTTCACACTTGTTCCTAATGATGTGATCAAAGCAACTGTACAAAATATAAGTCAGATTGCACAGGTGGAATGGGTGCACTGAATGTTGATACTAACAATGGATGGAAATGGAGGAGGTAGTGTAAATGGTAGTGGACAAGTAGGAAGGGGGAAGAGCAAGGTGTGGATCCAGCACAGAGGGGTTTTCCCTTCTCTTGGCAAGGGACATCATTGCCTGTGATGTGGACAAAGTCCTCTGGCCAAACTGTGCTGTATTATGTAGTTTCCAATGAATGATCTGTAGTGGTTATATATTGGCTGGCTGTGTGTCTGAAAGCATTGTTTGATTTTGAGTACAGGTGGAAAGGTTTTGAGGCCATCTGTTATTTGAGGGGGCAGCTATTTGTAGCGGTGTCAGAAAACACTGGACATTTTTGAGTGCACTCAATTCCATAATGTTCCTCAACAACAAGTGTACAATTCATTTACAGTCAATGTGTAGCTGCTAGAGAATACCCATGGACTGTGAGTGTTGCCTCTCTGAATTCACTTACTTCTTTTCATTCACATACCTGTAGCTTTGAAATAAGTCTGAAAACCTTGATTAGCTGGATCAGGTCATTAATTAGGATTGAAGCTAAACTCTGCAGGGCTGTGGCCCTCCATGAACTAGGGTTGACAGCCCTGGATTTCGTATTTGTCCAAACAAATTTTTCCCCCTTTTCCCATTGCATATCAGATCAGAAAGCCATTCATTTTAAATGAACTAGGTTTGACAGCCCTGATTTAGGATATTGTCAACGTCTCTGTGCAGGAGCAGGAATAGCAGGATACAGGAGGAAACCGGAAAAGGTGGAGTCGTTGGTGTTATCTGCATACACTCCCCCAGACCCATCATCTCCATAGACTTGCAGCCATACCTCATCTCCTGCCTCTAAACGCAAGATAACAGAACCTGATGCCTGATCCACATTGCTTTCCTGGTACTGGTCATAGGTAAACATGATAGCCTTGTCATTCATGAAGAGACTGACTTTAACGTCTTTCATGTAGACGGTCAGATGATAAGTGAAGAAGTATACCCCTGGCAGAATGCAGCGGAACTTTCCAGAAACATCATCATAGTGGTGCTGGTCGTTGTAGAAGAACTTGTTGAAGCGGATTGGCACGTTGGTAGCGGGAACAAGTTCTCTGAGACCTACACTAAAAGCTGAATGGTAAGACAAGGCACTGTCCCCACGGGCCCCTTTCAGACCTGGGTTCCCAGGAAAGCCTCTTGGTCCAACAGGACCGACGTCCCCCTTCTGTCCAGGATCTCCTTTCTCACCTGCTTCACCTACAGAAAAACAGAAGCTTTATATACTGTAGAAGATGTAAAACTGGATGAACTGGATTGTTACAAGATCAGAAGATCAGAAGAGTCATATATGTACTGTGGGCCAAAAGTGTATTTGGATTCTTAAAAAAAAGTGTTTAATTTGGGATTTTTAAGTTTGGATTTTAGCTGTTTATCTGCATGATAATTTAAACTGCATGGCTAACCTGCTCTGGAGCAGGTTTTTGTTTTTGTTTTTTTTTGTTTTTTTTCTATGTAAGAGATCGCAAACCAAAACTGGACCAATCAGTTGTAAAATGTCATGTGGACCAATCAGTTGCAAAGTGACATGTATGTGATGCAATAAAGTCCCCCGTATCTCTTGCTTCAAATTAAAGCAGTTTACAGTGAAAGTATTTTAGATACGCAATTGCCCATCTTAAACAATTATAGTGTGAATATTCAACCTTTTAATTTAAATGATAAACTTTTAATTGAATTATAAGCTCACATTGAAAGCATTTTAGACACAAACTTGTCTGCAGTTTGACAATATTCAACTTTTCTAATAGCACTTGTTATTTGCTAGATGCTATTTGCAGTTCTACAAGTGTAAATAGTAGTTAGATGATATTTATTTATTTAAATAGTGGCAGATATTGTTTGCACCAGTGTACATTATAAAACAGTTAGCAATAATAAATATATGAGTGTAAATGATTATATTTATTAAAATCATTAGGCTAAATGGATGCTGCCTTTTTGGGACAATAAAGCCCTTCCTAAACCTACCCCAAACTAGACTGAGTAAACCCAGCCTGATCTGCCGGCGATATGATTTCGCCCTGCAGCTCAAGCTAGAAACCTGTACATATTTCTATCCTGCTTCTGTTACAATTTTGCGGGGACCAATTACAAACCGGCTTATCCACCTGGTGCGCTACTGGCGGGTTTAACACAATGGCGGATAGAGAAGTGATGGATCGTTGGTCTAATTGGTTGAAGGACTATTCAATTGCGTACAGAGTCATTTGAAATATGCCTGTTGATCATGCCTCCTGTGCAGTAGAAAATACAGAGCAGACTCCCCAGACCAATGTTCAATCTTAAAAGATGGTTGGTCTGGTGATAGACAGACAAACCCCAAACCCTACCCGATAAACACTTTCTTCCTACTATTAAATACCCATTAGGTACTTTATTTCCACTTTTTTATTTCCACAATTTAATTTAAAATAAACACCTTTCTAATCTGATATGCAATGGAAAAAGGGAAAAAAATTAGTCTGGACAAATTCAAAAACCTTACTCTTGTCACTGCTTCTGTTAACAGACTTTCTTTTGTAATTTTGTCTGTTCCAAACAGAGATTGGTAGGCGGCATTTATGTTAATAGCCTTTGCCAATAAGCAAATAAAGCTTAAATTGATTAATTTACATGTTTTACCTGCTTTTGCAGACTTTCATGGCAGTGTTTTTCCTGACTCGTAAATTTGCTTACATTTATGATATTTTCATAAAAATCTCTTAGTCTCTCTTGTGAGGAGTGAATCAAACAGACACTCTTCATGTTTTATGTGACTGGAGTGAGAAACTCTGGAGCTGACAGAACGTTTAAAGCGAGTGTTGTTCCACAACTTGATCTGAACTTGAACTTGAAAACAGGTTGGATTTGTTTGGTTTTGTAAACTCTAAACCAACTCTGAAAGTTGTTCAACTAGCTTTGTGTAATTAGCTTTGTATAACAAGCCATTGGTTAGGGTTAGGGTTAGGGTTAGCCCATAACCCATTGGTCATACGTGATGGAATGTTGTTTCAGAGGTGAAGTATCAAAGCTAGCAAAGTTCCAAACTGAGTGAAAAGAGTTTACTCTAACCTTTATCTCCTTTCTCGCCCCTCGGCCCATCATGTCCATCTCTGCCGTCTCTCCCAGGATTTCCACTGTGCCCAGGTGTGCCAGGAACGCCTCCCATCCACATGGCACATGGCTGTCTATCATCAGGTTGACTGACATCTGTCCCCGGACCCTCAGCCCCTTCATCCTTTACTATTTGCTTTAAATTCTCTTCTAATAAGTCTTGACCTTGACCGAGTCGTCCAATGAGAATGATTCCCAATAAGGTCTTCCACAGTAGCGTCATACTGATGCCAAATGAAATATTCAAGAATTTAATAACCATGTTATCAAATCAAATCAAATCAAATCAAATCAAATCACCTTTATTTATATAGCACATTTAACAAGTCCAATTGTTTCAAAGCAGCTTCACATTGTTAACAGGAAAATAATGCAACAGAATTTGTACAGCCGTTCTGGTGAAACGGTGATGTTATCCAGCTAATTTCAAGTATCATATAGTGTCAATGCGGGCAGATCGGTAATATAGATGAGATTTATGTTATCCTGCTACATACAATATGCTGTGCTGTACGTCTTATATAACACTTGAGATTTTTTTTCAAATTGTGAATTGTTTGACTTTTTGTCATGAAGATCGTAGAACACAATATTATAACCTAATCCCTAATCTAAACTGCTTGATGCCATTGGCTTTGGAAATGCCACAACATTTTAGTGTCATGTCAAACCAAATATGTTTGACTTGTTCTTTACTGATACAGAGGCTCTATATTAAAGCAATGTTATGAAAAACATTGTCTGTCTTACCTGGTCTGGATGAGTGTGTGTCCCAAAAGCACATAAAAGTAAGAACAACCACTCAGCGATGCAACTGCCTTTATTGGAAATGTACTGTCATCACTAGGAGGGCTTCTCTGAACTATATTTATCTAACTCTAAATGTATTTATGGCTCGTTGCACAGCAGGCTACTTAATCCAGTCTGATTCCAGTCTGACATACCCTGTTAAAGAAGGGTGTCTTTTCTTGTCTTTTTGAGAGAAACAGAATTACCAAATGTCATGTCAAGTTTTCTTTTATCCTTTACTGAAATTTCATGACACCACACTAAACTTGCATTCAACAATTCTCAAAACCATTCTCTTTTCATTCACAGTTTAAAAATACAGAGAATAATGTAAATGAAATAATAAGTAATACATTGTTGTTTTTATGTACAGATGTGTTAAATGCAAAGTTGTGTATTTAATGATTTTACTAAATTGTATTGTCTCAGTAAATTTGTTTCTGTAATTGCCTATAATTTATAACTGTCTGCATTACAAAATACATTATTCATGTGATATCTCGGTTCCATCATATTAGATGAAAACTAATAGCTTAATTTAGTTTCCTCAGAACAGAATATTCTGTCAAATTAAGAAAGATTAGCCTGTACAAAACATTTAAATAATAATTTATTAGAGAATGTCATATTTTCATATTCTAATCTATATCTTAAAAACCAACCAGATGAGGGCAGTACTTGTTCATCTGGTGTACTTACATACACCATCTACATTATCAATCATTACCTTCTCTATACCCTCAAAAACATTAAAGGAAACCAGTGAATTACATTTAATTGTACAGATGTAAAAAATAAGTTATTGTTAGTGCACCAGATGCTCTAAAGTTTGCAGACATGTAATTCTAATGAAGTTATTAATAAAACACAATTAGCATGAACATACATTTCTACTTCCATTCTTCTCATCTGCATTTAATACCATATCACTTATGTAACCATATTACCAAATGTAATTCCTTTTTATTATTAAAGTTATTTGTCTAAATATAATTTAATGGAAGCAATAGCATGCATGTACTGCTCTGGAACACTTCCCATAACACCTGATTTACTTGTTACATCATAAGAAGAATGGCATCTACGCTAATATTAGTCTCTCTGTTTATCCCGAGGTTTACAGTAGTCTGCCGGATCTGGGCCGTATCCAGATTCAAGATTCAAGATTCAAGAGTTTTATTTGTCACATGCACAGTTATATACAGAATATACAACCGGCAGTGAAATGTAAACAGGTCCGCTCCATGGACAGTGCAAATTCACAGTTAAAAACACAAGGAGGAAATTATAATAGAAATAGAATAAAAAAGTACTATATATATATGTATATCTGTAGAATTATAAATAATCAAGTCAAGTAGAAGAAAAAGTAAAAAAATAAAGAAGTGGAATAAAATAAGTGAAGTAAACTGTGCAGTGAGTAAACTGTAGACTTATAAATATGTGGTTAACAAATGTATAAAGAGTATAATGTGCAAACAGGTTTATAACAGGCTGTTACACAGTAACAACGAGAACAGAACAGAAAGTGCAGTGCAATGTCAGTATGTTTATCCTGAAGTGAAGTCACGTGATGTTAAGTGACTGAGTTCAGGAGTCTGATTTTGGCCATCAGGCTTCGGAAGCGCTTACCAGATGGTAGCAGTGTGAAATGAGGGTTTGCAGGGTGATTAGAGTCCTTGATGATTTTAGTAGCTCTGCCTTTGCAGCGTTTGGTGTAGAAGTCCTGCAGAGACGGGAGAGCTGACCCTGAGATACGCTCGGATAAGCGCACGACTCTTTGCAGGGCTTTGCAGTCATGACTGGTACAGATCAGACGGTGGACCTGCGTCTAGACACGACTACAATGCAGCCCTGAAGTGTCAGCAGAGATTGTGTCAACTAGACTCTCATCTGAAGGCCTCTTTCCCTTCCCTTACCCTCTGTACAGATAAAAAACTTTATTAAAATGATTCCCGTTCACATGGATCCAAGGAAACAACTAAAATGCTGTATTATGCATGCCAGACAAGTCATTTTGTAAAGAAAATTCACGCGCCTGCACACATACACATTCAAACATAACATGCTTGCCTATAGACTAAACATGTAATGCGTGCATGCCATCACCGTTCTCACAGATTAGTGTTTTTGAAGTTTTACACAAATATTATAACGGTATCGTTTCAAAACTATTTCAAAACCTACAAACCCGATTCCAAAAAAGTTGGGACACTGTACAAATTGTGAATAAAAACAGAATGCAATGATGTGGAAGTTTCAAATTTCAATATTTTATTCAGAATACAACATAGATGACATATCAAATGTTTAAACTGAGAAAATGTATCATTTTAAGGGAAAAATAAGTTGAATTAAAATTTCATGGCATCAACACATCTCAAAAAAGTTGGGACAAGGCCATGTTTCCCACTGTGTGGCATCCCCTCTTCTTTTTATAACAGTCTGCAAACGTCTGGGGACTGAGGAGACAAGTTGCTCAAGTTTAGGAATAGGAATGTTGTCCCATTCTTGTCTAATACAGGCTTCTAGTTGTTCAACTGTCTTAGGTCTTCTTTGTCACATCTTCCTCTTTATGATGCGCCAAATGTTTTCTATGTGTGAAAGATCTGGACTGCAGGCTGTCCATTTCAGTACCCGGATCCTCCTTCTATGCAGCCATGATGTTGTAATTGATGCAGTATGTGGTCTGGCATTGCCATGTTGGAAAATGCAAGGATGATGTCTGGATGGGAGCATATGTTGTTCTCGAACTTGGATATACCTTTCAGCATTGATGGTGCCTTTCCAGATGTGTAAGCTGCCCATGCCACACGCACTCATGCAGCCCCATACCATCAGAGATGCAGGCTTCTGAACTGAGCGCTGATAACAACTTGGGTTGTCCTTGTCCTCTTTAGTCCGGATGACATGGCGTCCCAGTTTTCCAAAAAGAACTTCAAATTTTGATTCGTCTGACCACAGAACAGTTTTCCACTTTGCCACAGTCCATTTTAAATGAGCCTTGGCCCAGAGAAAACGCCTGCGCTTCTGGATCATGTTTAGATATGGCTTCTTTTTTGACCTATAGAGTTTTGCCACGGTGGATTGTGTTCACCGTTCATTTTGGAAGTATTCCTGAGCCCATGTTGTGATTTCCATTACAGTAGCATATCCTGTATGATTTGTAAATTATTACATTCTTTTTTTATTCACAATTTGTACAGTGTCCCAACTTTTTTGGAATCTCTCAAGCCAACAAACACTTCCATGCAAATGAACGGTCATAATGCATTAAACGTTTTCTATTTTAGTTGAAAATGGTGTCATAAGTGGCCCCAAGCCCCAAAGTAAATAACTAATGATTTTTTTTTACAATGGAAATTAATCAATCAAAAACGTACTTTAGCTGGACAATATATTTTTTTCTAGAGCTGCAGTATACAGCCAAAACAATCTTTCTTCCATTAATTTCCTGTTATCACTGTAAAGCTGCTTTGAAACAATCTATATTGAAAAAGCGCTATATATAAAAGAAGGTGACTTGTCTTTTGTCTTTACTGAATTAAGTGCTTTAATAGCTTTTATTTTTTATAAACAAACAAACAAACAAACACTGCACAGTCAATCAGATTCTTTATCCCAAGACATTATTAGAAATTACTAGGATTTCTGAAAACTCTCTGGTCAGAGCAACAGACCCAGGAATGGTAAGAATGAATATTACAGATGAAGCCCATTATTACATTACTAAATATTTTATTAAATATGATAGTAATTTTATTTAATAAATACTTAATTCTTTACTAAAGTAAATTAAGAATAAGTAAGAATAATACCATGTAATTAGAATAACAATATCAGAACAAGACATCTCAGTTTAATGTATTGCAATGATAACCAGTGGTTGAACCAAACAATCAGAGAAGATGGAAGAATTGTACCTAAGGCTACAAAGGAGAAATATAATTATTGTAATATTTGCAGTGAGAGAAAAGGATTACTGCAGGTGCTCAAGGTAAAGCTTAGCTGATGCAATTCACAAGCATATTTTCTCCTAATGTTCCTCACAATCTGATTGCTTATTCACGTTTCAACCAAAAATTTTGTATATGTATCCTGCTTCAATAATACACACAAAATTGACTAAAAATGGAGGAAAATCAGGTACTCCTTGAAAACGTAATGGTACTCCCTGACGAGCTTCTTCAAATTGAATCCATTTAATTATTTTCAGCTCACAGAAGATTATTTATTATTATTATTATTATTATTATTATTATTATTATTATTATTATTTAACATCTGCAGTGCACCAGCCATATTGACAACTTTACAATGAAGCCATGGTTCTACATTGTAGCCATTGCAAATGTCCTGATTCACATTCCTGGCTCTCATTAGAGAAGATATGCAATGACAAGTAAAAGCGCTTTATTTTTATCACACAATTTCCAACCCCATCACTGACATGTGTATTTATTTTGAACTGTTGTAATGATACAAGTCTGACACTTATTCACTTTAAAAGGTTTATGTGAACCTGGCCAATTAAGCCTCAACTCCAAGAAAAAGAAGATCCCTGCTGTTTTCATTTTAGATATCCATCATCTTAATTGGTCTCTATTAGCTTTTTGTTGACAAAATTCACTGCCCTTCTCATTATTCTTAAAATCCCTGTCTCAGGACGCACGTTTCAAATAAAAGAGACTTATTCATCACAAAAGAAAGATATCAATTAAATTTTAAATCTAAGAAGCCTCCTGAACTGCCCAAAGTTCACCTATATTTGTCTAGACAGGTTCACTAGAAGACTTCTGTTCTAGCAACTGTTTTGATTGAAGCAAATGTACAATTCTTCTTATTCAAGAGACTTAAAGTGTCTCTTGTGAAAATGAAGTACACTTTAGCAAACTTTTAAAGACAGTTCTTGTGAAAATAATATGGGTATATGTAATGTTTTTGGACACTTAATTGCATGCTATTTGCAATTAAATGAAAATGTCATATATTTAAATATATTTGTAATTACACATTTGTAATGATGACTTACTAAATGTAATAACGAATAACATTTCGTGACACCATAGTTGTGTAGTGGAAACTGTCATTGTCGAAAATAGTCTTAGTCAAAGTGTATTCTCTTTAAGTGGCCTTTTATTTCATTAATATTATCAGCAAGTACAGTTTTTAACAGTTTTTAACATCATCATTAACCTTTGCTTTGAGAGAGCCTTTCCCTTCAGCTTCCCACCATAACAGACAAAGAGCTGGTCTGAGGTCCTGAAACACTGTGTCCTGTATACGTAGGCACGGAGGGTGCCTACTGGACAGAGCAGTGCCAAGGCTGGGTCTGCCCCCTCCAAAGGCAGCGCTTCACCACCTGGTCTCTGAACGGTGTGGTGGGAACCTTGAGCACATATCCAGGTCTCAGGATCACATGAGAATTGTTCGGCCTGAATTCCAGGCTTCGTCAATCGAAAATGTCTGCAGGTCCCCTACCCTCTTGATGGAGGCCAAAGCGACCAGGAGTGCTGTCTTCATTGACAGGAACTTAAGCTCGACTGATTGCAAAGGCTCAAAGGGAGGCCTCTGCAGAGCATCTAAGACTACTGAGAGGTCCTAAGAGGGTACGAGGGGAGTGCGAGGAGGATGAAGCCTTCTGGCGCCCCTCAGGAACCTGATGACCAGGTCGTGCTGACTTACCTTTTTGTTCTCCACAAGGTCGTGGTGGGCAGATATAGCGGCCACGTATACCTTGAGGGTGGAAGGAGACAGCCTTCGTTCCAACCCTTCCTGGAGAAATGAGAGCACGGACCTAATCGGGCATTTCCAGGGGTCTTCCTGGCGAGAAGAGCACCAGGTGACGAAGAGGTTCCACTTCAATGCGTAGGCATGTCTCGTAGACTCTGCCCTAGCGGAAGTGATGGTAGCCACCACCGGAGGTGGTAGGGTATTTAAACCTGCCGCGTCCCATCCAGGAGCCACACGTGGAGGTTCCAAAGATCGGGACGCAGGTGCCATAGGGTGCCCCATCTCAGAGAGAGGAGGTCCTCCCTCAGAGGAATTGGCCAGGGAGGGGCTGTCGCAAGGAGCACCAGTTCTGGAAACCAGGTCCGGCCGTGCCAGTACGGGGCGACCAAAAGGACCTGCTCCTTGTCCTCGCTGATCTTGCACAGTGTCTGTGCGAGAAGGCTCACTGGGGGAAACACATACTTGCGTAGGCCCTGCGGCCAGCTGTTCGCCAGTGCATCCGTGCTGAGCGTGCCCTCGGTCAGGGAATAGTACAGGCGGTAATGGGAAGAGTTGTGGGAGGCAAACAGGTCTACCTGCACGTCGTCTAACTGTTCCCAGATCAGCTGGACCATCTGGGGACGAAGTCGCCATTCCCCTGGAAGTGGCTGAAACCAAGAGAGCTCGTCAGCTGGCCGGTTCAGGACTCCCGGGACATGGATAGCACGAAGGGACCTCAGATGCTTCTGACTCCATAGAATGAGATGGCGGGCAAGTTGAGACATACGGCGGGAGCGCAGACCACCCTGATGGTTGATGTATGCTACTGTGGCCGTGTTGTCTGACCGGACTAGTATGTGTTGACCCTTGAGCAGGGCTCGGAAGTGGTGCAGGGCGAACCGTACTGCCAGCAACTCGAAGCAACTGACATGCAAGCGGTGTTGGGGTCCTGTCCAGGAGCCCGCCCCAAGGCATGAGCGTTGGAGCTTGATTCCACACCATCACCCTCAGGTCACCCTGGCCACCAGCCAAAGTGCCGCCTCACGTGGAGACCGCAGATTGGGGTGTGGCAGAGGGGACTCTCGTTCCGGTGTGGAGTTCATTGAGTCTCGACCACAGCACCGAGATGGCCATGTTCCCGCAGTAAGAACATGACTCATCCACAAGCGCTGCCTGAGCGTGCTGTAAGCCCAAACACGCCAGACAGTGCATGTGCCCATCAGAGGGCGGCAGAGACCGGTCGCAACCAGAAGCACACTGGCGAGACATCCTGAAAAGGACGCGCCGCGTGTGAACTCTTTTGTGAGAGGAAAACCTCGCAGTCGATGCCGAAGTGCCCAGGGAAACGCACACCAGCTGGATGCAGACCACTGCACAGAGTCACAGATCAGCAGGCAGGAAGTATGCGATCGCTGGAACACGCTGGAACACCAACACAGACTGGAAGGCTGCTCGTCTCGAAGAAGCTGACAAAATTAACTCAGAAGGCTTTGCGGAGTGAAGAGTAGGTACTCTTGGCTCCGAAGCAGAAACATAATGCGATGTGCCTGCGTACTTCCGTATATACCCACGCGGTGGAGCGAAGTTACGCATGCAAATTCCACATGGCTATGGCATTGGTACTGCCATTGGGCGCTTTCTTAGATCTCAAAGATGATAGGCTTCTAAGCAAAACCCCCATTCGTCAGTCACTGACGTTACTCGGAGTGACTGAACAAAAGGGAACTACCTCCTACTACTGGTTGTAGCTTCTAGCCTCTGGCCAAAAAAGCCTCCGATGATGCGAAATGATGACATTTTAAAGAGTAGAAGCATGATCATTCGAATATACTACTGGGCTTCTACTGATACAAAGCTTAATGCTTATCGCTGAAGTAACCCTTTAATAGACACAGTAATTCCTTGAAAATAAATCCCAGCACAGCGCGACAACACTGACTAAAACGTTGTTTTTTGTTTGTTTTTTTTAACGGGTGATTCTCTGAAGGTTCAACATTTAGCTGCTCCATGGCGGCATCTGAAATCACATACTTCCCTACTACATAGCAAGAGAAAAACAGTATGTCACAAAAGAAGTATGTTTAAATTGACAGTACTCATAAAGGAGTAGGCAAAAAGTACATGGACAACCCACTTCTGAAGTTATCGTACGATAGACATTTACTGTACCATGGGAGAGGATTTGTGAATGGCAGTGATGTGACGCAACTGACAATGGTAAGTCACGTGATAAGGGCACTTTTGCCCAAGGGCAAAAGTGTCCAGACTACATTCATACTAAACACATTTATACTATACAGAACATACTTTTTTAGTGGTCGCAAAGTAATTACTTATTCAAAATACCTACACAAGAGAGTATACGATTTTGGGCGCAGCCCATGTCAACCTTTCTCATTAGTTCTGACAACTAAACTATGCCACTCCCACACCATACACACGTCTCTATTTACGGATATGACGAGACACACACAAACGAGCGACGTACTGTATGTACTCAATTTTACACGAAAACCATCCTGACAGGTCTAAAATATAAACTCTAATAATAGGCCATATATATATATATATATATATATATATATATATATATATATATATATATATATATATTAGGATTTGAAGTACAAGTGCAGAAGAAATACAATTAATTCCATTTATTTTTTTCACAAAGAGGTAATTCACTCAAGAAAGAATCACTCATTATTTACTCCATCTACATAATTTTCCCATTGAAATTGCATACTTTCCTTCTATAGCGTACTATACAGTTGTACATACAGTGAAAGTCAACAGGAATCAAACCCCACTGACTTTCATTGTACAAACAAAAACAGATCATACAATTCATACAAAGAAAATCATACAATTCTGGAATGACATGATGGTGACTTCTTAACTTGGCATGGGTTAATATAGGCCCACTGGTACTGATTACACCCCTACACTCTAAAAAATGCTGAGTTGGTTCAACCCAAATTTGGGTTAAATATGGACAAACATATTTATAATAAATTTTTGTAATTACATTTGGTTGGGTTTGTCCATATTTGACCCAAAATTGGGTTAAATCAACTCACTTTTTTTTTTTAATAGTGTAATAAAAGCCATACTGCAGTTTTTCTATGTGTTGAACTGGCTGACTGTGGAATATTTCACTTTTGCTGGCTTGCTGAATGGGGTTAAAAGCACAATGGGAGAATTGATTTAATTACAGTCGATTAATTCAGCTTGTGTAACTCTTAATTGTTCAAGGGTTTTAATTACAGCTGAATACACATGTGCTCAATAAACAATTGTTCTACAAAGGCCTGGTCACAGAATGCATTTGAAGGATGTGCCTTGATCATTCTGCTTTTTATGTTTAAGATCTTCTGATTAACGTTGCTTCAGCATGCATACCTTCCGCCTTTCAGTCTCTCAAAAGAAATGTCAAGTCCAGTCAAGGTCACCTTTATTTATATAGTATGTTATACAATATAGATTATTTCTGTAACAATTAGTCCACTGCAGGCAAGATGCTGAACCCAAGTGCAATTTTTAATTTAACTCAAAAACCTAAATGTAAACATGAAGGCATGGCATGGCATGGCACGGCACGGCACGGCACGGCACGGCACGGCACGGCACGGCACGGCACGGCACGGCACGGCACGGCATGGCATTCACCGACAGCAGGTTACACGTTCAATACAAGACAAAGACACAAGGCAAACATGAGGGCTTAAATACAATGAGACTAAAGCGTGGACAAGGGACACCTGTGAAGAATGATTAACCAATGAACCAATGACATGACACAACACATGAGGGCATGGGAATCACATGACAATGGAACGCATGACAAAACCAGGAACCATGGCAGAGAACATGACAGTGAACAAGACAAACTCCAAAACATGAACCACAATCCAAAACACCCTGTGACAGTTCCCCACAGTTTTACTCACTACACAGCAATTTGTTTTTCATACAATACTTGCATATGGCTTGAGCCGTAGAAGACCGTCCGGGCAGAAATCGCATGAGAAAGTTCGATGGTTTGGTCCAATGATTTTACCATACACAATTCCTTTTGTGTTGAGTAAAGGAATGACGGTGAACTTGCAGAGACTCTCATGGTCGAAGAAAGTCCACATGATGTGTTGGAGCCTGCTGGCACCCTCCTGGTTGTGTGGTGGCATCCTTGCTGTGTGTGCAGGCCTTAAGGAGTTTGGGCCTTCCGGCCCATGGCCGAATGTTGGCCTTAGGTTTCCTGTTCCACACAACCACATGGTTCTGTGGGTGTAGGCCCACCATGCTTGGTGGGTTGCCGGGCAGAAGCCCACAGGCCCAGCGTGTTTCGTAGGTGCCAGGGAGAAGAGAAGAGAGGGCTCTTTTAAGAGTCTTAGTGAAATCCCACCTTTGATGGTCAAGTTGACCAATGGGATTGTTGGGCTTTCCCAGCAGGAAATTCCTCTGTGGGTCATTTGTGGCTTTTTGTTTCAAGCAAGATTCAATGGGCCTGTGCCCATATATACTCCAATTAATGCAACAAACACACATTGCCTCCGATGAAGAAGTGAAAGTGCAAGTCGTGAAGCGAGTGTTCATTTGATAGGAGACACAACATATATGAGGTTACATGAACTAGTAAGTTGTTCATAAAACATGCATAGACAAAATAACATACAAGGGACACTTATAATATAATATATAATAAATAAATAAATTGTAAAGATCTTCAATTATTAAATTAGTAAATTTAATCCATTAAACAGTTCTGCAGATAAACAGTGATGTCATTGTCCAGCTCAGTTCAGTTCTAATACAGTGTCAGTGCAGTGAAATTAATAATATTGTTGAATGTTAAGTGTCCCCAACTAAACAAGCCAGAGGCGATAGTGGTAAGGAACCCAAACTCCATCAGGTGACAGAATGGAGAAACAAACTTTGGGGGAAACCAGGTTCAGTCAGGGAGCCAGTTCTCTTCTGGCCAAAGAACGAACATGGTGTGATTATGATTCAAGCTGCATCACAAGTCAGAAATCAGATTGTGAATTGATAGTATTTAAGTATTTCATCCAGTTCCTTGCTTGAATATGGCTTATGTGTGAACATGTGAATGCAAAATATTACCTCAGGACTGTGAATTTTTCCAGGAATTGATGACGTGATTTCTGGTGAGATGAGAACACACAATACAATTGTACAATTGGAAAATCAACTTTATTGCAAACGAATGGGTTGTTAGCTACACGCTACACTGTGACATTGATAAATTGGTTGCCTGCTAGCTGCTATTGAATTTTAACATCTTGGTTACTGTTGTAACCTTCGATCCCTGGAGACATAATGTCGACTAATAAATGGGGTCTCACTTGGGAGCCCCAAGTTTTAGAAAAGCTGCCTTTTGTGTGTACCTCACAGAAAGAGTGACATTTTTTCAGCCTTGTGTTAACGCTGGGGACGCGTACCTAGTCCAGGTGGAGATGGACGTGACAGAGGCCACATTCTACGTTGTATGGAGGAACATTTGGAAATACACATATGGACTGACCCATGGGGCAATGCTACATGTGGAAAAATCTCTGTGGTAAGTCCTGCCTAGAATGGGATGGAACTACTACAGACGGAAAGAGGGGCAGAACAGAATGTGGCAAGGGAAAGATACAGGGAAACCGTACCATGGAGAATACACCTAGGGGATTACCGAAGGGGAATATGGAGCATATGGGGCATTTAGCCCAGTAGAGGGCTTAACCAACCGGGCATGCATCTCAAGTACTGGGGTTGGCATCGGACACCTCCGCCGCATCTGACTACCGAAGGATGCCTGGAGGATGCTCAGTCCAGGGTTTCCCAACTGGGGAACTCTCATGGTAAGCACAGAAGGCACTCGCATCCCCTCCTTCGAGGGGAATTGCACTGCAAGTGAGACACCGAAGCCAGCCTTCCCTCCACTTACCTGGAAGCAACACATAGGAAGAAACCGGCTCAACCTGGAGATTGTAGAACCTCATGAAGGTGTTAGGTGTTGCCCAGCCTGCAGCTCTGCAGATGCAGATGTATCCTCGTAGAGTGAATATAGTGAGCCCTCACTCTGAGGCACGGCACACCTTGGGATTGGTATGCCAAGCTGATGCCATCCACTATCCAGTGGGCCAACCTCTGACGTATACCAATCCTGATCAGGCATCTCCAGGGGAAGGCCACCACTCAGCAAAACAGACTTCAAAGCATAAGCACGCCTAATAGACGGAACTCTGGCTTGAGTTATAGTGTCTACCCCTCCCAGTAGTAGGCCACTTAAGTCCTCAGCGTTGAAGGATGTATGGATAAAATTTTGCTCTTGGTAATGAGCAAATAGGCATCCTCTAGGAAATAATGTTAAGAATTGTAGTTATTGTGCATGGCTGCTGCACATGCATTTAAATAAAACTACTTTATAACAGTGACGTGTTTCAAGCTCTTTTGCTTTAATTGCCCTACTATACATAGCATGCAACAACATATGCTATAGGATCCAACATCTTGACAGTCACAATCAACATCCTCTCATGCTCTCATCTCCTCTCGAGTTGCATAGATGAGTAAATAAATGCTGACAGAATTCATTTTCTTTTATCTATTTTATTTCTGTATTTATTTTGGGTGAACTAACTCATTAATGTTGCTGTTTCCTTTTTGTATAACTTTTATTTTATTTTTATTTTATTTTATTTTATTTTGGAGAACTGTTTTCCATAAATAAAATGCTTTATTATGTACCTTTGCAAAACAAGTTAAAAAAAAGAATCAAATAAATTCACAATAAAACCTTGAGCTTAATAAGGTCATGTATTTTTTTATTTATTTATTTAATTTATTTTTTTAGCAAAAAGGTGAAAACATATGTACATTTCATTGTGTGTCAGTTTATGATTTTTTTTTTTTTTTTTTTATAAAGCTGAAATTCAAAATGCTTTTCACATTATTTTTATTATATGCTGGAGGTGGTAGGTGATTTAGGATCTGGACAGTTATTAGACTAGCATATCTTTTTTTCTGCGCAATGTTATCATTGTGCCCTTGACCCTTGAACCCAAGCTGCTGTAGGGGGACTGATACCTGCAATTAGTAGTGTTAGATGTTTTAGGGGAAACAAACAGCCATAAACTCATGTAAATATATATCAGAGGTCCAGTAGTAAGAGGTAACGAGGCAAACCCAACTCAGAGTGAGCCGAGCAGAACCAGTTGTGTGTCATACAGTAAGCTAGAGAACAAAACGTGATAAACATGACCTTGTAGACCATAAACTGCTGAGCATCAATGTTAAGTAAAGTCTGTCAGACATGTTCTGTATGTGCTATGCTGAATGGATGATGTGGTCTTTGGAGGTCAGTCTGAAGTATAGATCGAGACTACCTCGCAATCACTCCAATGCTTTGTAAAGACAAGTAAGTCCGAGCTGTGAAATCTGTGGACAAACAAGCATCATCACTTAATAAAAGTGCCCTTTGTGCTTTTGATGACTTTCGTGAGTCCTGACTACAGTTTGCTGGCTTGTATTACACAGTGCCAGGCTCCGCATTCCTTTGACAAGGCATGTGTGTTTGATGAATGACTCTTATTTTCCTGTCAGCCTTGAACTACTTTAATGTTTATCTTGATATCTCCCTGATGGCTTCTCATTCATCTTGTATGGTTCTCAAAAAGGAGGACTGAGGTCGAGCATCTCAATCAATAGTAATCCAAAACGTACATACACAGTGACACCTGTGCATCTCACCTGTGTGAAACAAATACGAGCACACAAGGTGCTTGTGAGGTATATGAAGCCTTTTTCTGTATCTATAAAAAGTAATCATTTTTAGTAATTATGTCCTCTCCTCACTGTTTAATCAATAATAATTAATAACAGTAATTTGCAACACTTGAATTTTATGTTGGTTTACATAGTCAAGTTTAGACAGATTGGCTACAAAAATGGCTATTAAACATTTCTACCAATACTGCCATGTATTATAATGCAAACCTGATTCAAAAAATTGTGAATAAAAACAATGCAATGATGTGGAAGTTTCAAATTTCAATATTTTATTCAGAATACAACATAGATGACATATCAAATGTTTACGCTGAAATTTTTAATAATTTTAAGGGGAAAATAAGTTGATTTTAAATTTCATGGCATCAACACATCTCAAAAAAGTTGGGACAAGGCCATGTTTACCACTGTGTGGCATCCCCTCTTCTTTTTATAAAAGTCTGCAAACGTCTGGGGACTGAGACAAGTTGCTCAAGTTTAGGAATAGGAATGTTGTCCCAAATGTTTTCTATGGGTGAAAGATCTGGACTGCAGGCTGGCCATTTCAGTACCCAGATCCTCCTTCTACGCAGCCATGATGTTGTAATTGATGCAGTATGTGGTCTGGCATTGTCATGTTGGAAAATGCAAGGTCTTCCCTGAAAGAGACGACGTCTGGATTGGAGCATATGTTGTTCTAGAACTTGGATATACCTTTCAGCATTGATGGTGCCTTTCCAGATGTGTAAGCTACCCATGCCACATGCACTCAAGCAACCCCATACCATCAAAGATGCAGGCTTCTGAACTGAGCGCTAATAACAACTTGGGTTGTCCTTGTCCTCTATAGTCTGGATAACATGGCGTCCCAGTTTTCCAAAACGAACTTCAAATTTGAATTTGTTTGACCACAGAACAGTTTTCCACTTTGCCACAGTCCATTTTAAATGAGCCTTGACCCAGAGAAAATGCCTGCACTTCTGGATCATGTTTAGATATGGCTTCTTTTTTGACCTATAGAGTTTTAGCCGGCAATGGCGAATGGCACGGTGGATTATGTTCACCGACAACTTTTCTGGAAGTATTCCTGAGCCCATGTTGTGATTTCCATTACAGTAGCATTCCTGTATGTGATGCAGTGCCGTCTAAGGGCCCGAAGATCACGGGCATCCAGTATGGTTTTCCGGCCTTGACCCTTACGCACAGAGATTGTTCCAGATTCTCTGAATCTTTGGATGATATTATGCACTGTAGATGATGATAACTTCAAACTCTTTGCAATTTTTTTCTCTGAGAAACTCCTTTCTGATATTGCTCCACTATTTTTGGCCGCAGCATTGGGGGAATTTGTGATCCTCTGCCCATCTTGACTTCTGAGAGACACTGCCACTCTGAGAGGCTCTTTTTATACCCAATCATGTTGCCAATTGACCTAATAAGTTTCAAATTGGTCCTCCAGCTGTTCCTTATATGTACATTTAACTTTTCCGGCCTCTTATTGCTACCTGTCCCAACTTTTTTGGAATGTGTAGCTCTCATAAAATCCAAAATGAGCCAATATTTGGCATGACATTTCAAAATGTCTCACTTTCAACATTTGATATGTTATCTATATTCTATTGTGAATAAAATATAGGTTTATGAGATCTGTAAATTATTGCATTCCTTTTTTATTCACAATTTGTACAGTGTCCCAACTTTTTTGGAATCGGGTTTGTAATAATACAATATAATATATTATAATATTTACCTATTATTAATATTACATTAAAACACATGACAAACAACAAATTTCAGATGCAAATATTATTTATGAAAAGATATATGGATTATTATGTACATTATCAACCTTTATAATGCATTATACATAAAGGCTAAAGTTTTCCTTGAGGTACAGTAACATGCATATCTGGGAAACTATGCAATTCACAATTCACTTTTTATAGCAGTTCTTGAAAATGAACACTACCGAGTTTGCATAGTGTGGTTGCACAGACAGATCTCTTCCCTACATTTATTTATGTATCTACTCGTAAAATCACCAAACATGCTCTAATGACTTTAAGCTCATTATGCCAAAGCAATAATATTATGTGTATGATATGCCTTTCACTATTCTGTTTCAAGCCACAATCTAAAAGAAAGACGTGTCATATAGCCAAATGTCTGTTTACAAACAGATTGCTATAGAACAATCTAATGGATTTTGAGGAGTGGAAATTTCACACTTGAAAGTGATAGGCCTATTTACTGTATAGCTCCAAGCAAACAGAAATGTCCACTGTGTAGGCAGAGAGTGGTAAACAAGTTTCCTTAACAACAATCAGAATAAGCTTTATTGTCAAGTATGATTACACATAAAAGGTATTTGTCTTGGTAACAGAAGCTTCCAGTTCACATACAGAATGACAGCGACAAGACAGATAATACAAGTAAAATAAGTGAATAAAATAAATATATCAAAAATATAAAATGTTCAAAATAGACAATAGACAATACATGTATGTACAGGTATGTTACAATGCAAGGAAATGTGAATAGGATGTGTGGTAAACTAAATAAATATAAGTATATATGGTGTTGTGTATTGCACGTTTATTGCCGAATGAAGGCATTTAACTGTTCATGAGGTAGATGGTCTGAGGAAAGAAACTTTTCTTGTGCCTGGCTGTTCTGGTTCTCAGTAGTCGTGTTTCCACTGTCGGGCCAAAAGCGAGCATACTAGTGCATGCCAGGGCCGGTCGCATTTCCACTGTCACCTATGGGGCTTGATCAGGCCTTATCAAAGCTTCCTCTGGGTCAGCGGCCAGGAGTTTTGGCCCGCTGAATACCCTGGTCCAAAACGGGCCAACTGGAGCTTGAGGAGTTGTCATGAACAAAGGCAGAGTCAGAAGACGGTCAACACAGCTGCTCATTTCCCATGTAATTATACCAGGCTACCAGCTAACTTCAACATTTTAAACAGCTCAAAACTCACTTTCAAACACCAGCGAGTGTTTCAAATAACTTCCTTGTGATCCAGTGGGGATTACAACATCTGCTGGGCCTTTTTCACAATGGAGCCTATGTGAGTGTCGCATTTTAGGTCCTTAGAGATGGTAGTGCCCTGGAACCTGTGAGATAAAGCAGATAGTCTACTAATATTTTAATTACTGGTAGTTGATATAGTTGCAAAGACACTTATAGTTAGTAGAATGTCTAAAGTGGACCATCAAAATAAAGTGTTACGAAAAATTAAACATGCCTCTTGAGTCTCAGCAGAACATGGGCTGTTAAAGTATTTAACTGTAAGCTTTGACTAATAATAAGTAGAGAGAAAGAGAAAGAAATATAGCAAATATAGAATATATAGATAATAAAGCAAAAACACACACTCCTAACATTTAACTGTCTAAGCATAAAAAAAAAAAAAAAAAAAGAAATAAAAAAAAACCTACCTATTTTACATCCAGGGCTATAAATGATATATCTGCAGGAAAATAATATAACAAATACTGTGAAATGGGCATCAATCAATCAGGTTGTGAAGTGAACATCTACGTTTGAATGAATCAATTTCAAAGGCTTTTTATTTGATGTCACCTTAAAAATAATCTTGTCACTGCAGAAATATAATGCTTTCAGCTTTCACTCCACTCATGTACTTGAAAAAAGATGCTGAAGGATAAAGTGGCTATTACCACAAACATTACCACAAGATGACCTGCAATCATATTATGGTTACTGCTAGTGACAGCTGACCCGCTGCATTGTTGTTGTTGCATTTATATCATCGCTTATGGTCCATTGCTGATTTTTGTAGGGATTATCGGTGCAGGTATAAAACGCATGAATAAAAGAATAAGAATAGATTTGCACCATCTCCCATCATGTTGATCTTGTTTTTATTATGAAACATATTTGGACACATACTGTATGTGGCCAAAAAGTGATGTTCAGCCTATAGGAAAATTGACATTCACCCTTTATCCAAATATTGTTAAAAATGTGTTAAAGATTTTGCAAGCATATTGCATAGTTATGATTGGAATCAATTGTTTTATTTGAGATAATGCAATTCATTTAATGCAGACAATTTTTGGCCAGACTGACATACAAAAATATTATGAATATGAATGAACACATGCAAAAACTAGAGAGAACCAACAAAATATTAATAGATGATTACACTGTAGTCAATGTATGCTTTTTCCTGTGAGCTTTTTATTTGTCTATGCTTTTTTTTCATAGTAAAATAAAACCTAGCTGTAGTTTGCGCTGTGAGAGTTTTTTTAGCTGTGAGAGTAAATTAATAAATAATGAATAAATGTGATGAAATACACCCGTACATTCTGCAAAGACCCCCTGTGAACATAGGAACAGACTTATACATTAAAAAAAATGCCTTAGGACCAGCTGGTGAAAGTCATTGCAAATATTACATAGACAAACTTGTGCTACTTGGGTTTAATCTAATGCAATGCAAATCAATGCAAACAAATGTTTTAAGTGTAGCTAAAGTGTTCAAATAATTTTTGAGACCACTGTTTATTGTATAATGAACATTAGCAAAACTATATACTGTATTTTGCTCATATAAATGTTCCCTTTCATGAGAGTTTTCTATAGTTTTGTTTATTGCATAACTGAACTGGTCAAATATGGATGATCAAGGACTCTGTACTTTCAACGACTAATCAGAGGCTAAACATCTGTATTGAGGTGCCTACAATGAGCTGAGTTCAGGAGGAAAAGCAGAACATCCCATTTGGATACTCCGCTGTGTTGCACTGGGACAGTGTATGGAGCAAACAGCTGAGTCGTCCTCGCTCATCCTTGCTCGCACAGCAAAAGACTTATGAATTTCCTGCAGCTGTGTGCAGCCGTAGCCAGTAGAAATCAACAACAGATTAAAGATTAATAAATAAAGATTATTACAAACAGTCCAGCTGAGCGTTAACTATGCCATTTCATGCTATTTGAGCTTTTTTTTTTTTTTTTTTTTTTTTTTTTTATATTTATATATATATATATATATATATATATATATATATATATATATATAAAATACATATTCATAGGAGTAGTTCACCCAAAAATGTAATGTAATGTAAGAACACTTTTCAATAAGTTTCAATTTAAATGATTGATCATTAATTGATAATTTTTATTTCATGATACTTACTGCTTTATCTAATGTTAACAAACTAACCATTATTGTATAGACGGAATTAGATTGTGTCAAGTTTGGCGTCAGTGATGTTTGTGGTCACTGACATTTGGCACCACTTTTCTAGTCAATTACAGAGAAGCTAGGACATTATTCAAAACTTCATTCTTTGAGATCAGGTCAGAACATGTTTCCATAAGCTGTGAAAAGTTTACATTATTATTTGAGTTATTATTTTCATTACATAGTGCCTTACGTAAATCTTCAGATACAAGTTCAGGAAAGTTCATTTCAGATCCTTTATTCTCTTTGATATCTTTTATATGACCAGTGTTGGTTTTATTAGAGAACCTCTGTTAGTGTGGCTCATAAATCATCTTCTACTGTTGACAGTCCTGTAGAAGACTTAGGAAAGGGCTTTCTCATCAAGAAGAAATTCCAATGTACCCACTGTCAAATCTAGTATATACCTGTCCACATTCATTACATTCAATGTGCTTATTAAAGAATAAATACTCCTTTTATACTCTTTTCTTTACACATGTTGTCCAAAGGGTTTGTGCAAGCATTGTTTCTCAGTTTCTTCAGTCAGTTGCTAATAAAAGATTAAACAAGGAGACAAACTTTTAAATATTTAGTACAATTAGAGTTTAGCTTTCACTCATTTATCAGGTGTTAGGGTGTAGAAGCATGCCAAAAGAGCATTGATCAGAGATACAGCTCTAATGACCCCAACTTCACCTAAAGACAACTGAAGCTCCCCTAGAAACAAACTAAAGGTCTCCTTGGAGAGTGATGGGATAGAGACAGAAAGCTGAGACAGCTTAAAAATATCATAACAGCATTTTTTCCGCTCTGCCACACTTCACTACATTTTTGTGAACAAACTGATAAGCTCTGTAAATTGCATTGGTAGCAACATATGCTTGCCAAGATTTTTCAGGTGGGAGTTTTCTGCGGGGAAGTGTTTCTGTTTGTTTCTTGGAGCTAATAAATTCAGCGCACCATAAAGCCCATGAATGATGTTGAACTATGTTAGACACCTTTGTTGTTGTGCACCAGTTCACTTCACAGAAGCTGAAATGAGTCGTATGGCACAGAAGTCCCCCCTGAACAGACACCTGAGTTATTGATTCATTCAGAGACTGAATGATATATGGAGACTGTTCAAGGGCAGTCCATTTTTAGAAAGTAGAATAAAGGAGGAAAATACTTCTCACTCTTCTGATTGAGTTATTGTGCAAATAAGTCAAGTAAGTTACCATCATGCATTGCAGCTAGGGCCTTGGTTAGAAGTTTTACAATGGCTTTTTTGAAAGAATACACAAGAATGAAAGACTGTAAGAAGACTTAGCTCAGAAGAAGTTTGGATGTTGACATTTGATCATGCTGAGCACTGCACAACAGCTGTCAGTCTTTGAGGCTTTAGTAGATTGTTTATCATTGCAGGATGTTGTGGAATCAAGCTCCTCTTTACAAGACTTGTAAAAACAAAGATTCAAAATCCCTACAATAACTTTCATTATGTGGAAAAGAGGGGCCAGAATATTGTAACGTCCTGGTATAGGCAAGGTAAGCGAATGTGGTGGTTTTTTTCAGCAGATTTATTTAAAATAAATTAAATAAAAAAGGAAAGATAATCAGCCAACAAGTGACTGTCTTTATGAGCGAGACATTGAAACATTCATTCCAAACATTCAACCAATTCATTCAACAACACTGATTCATTCAGGAACTAACCACAACTACCATGTTATGTAACAGTTTAATTATCTTTGACTTTGTTTACTTTATTTATGTTGGCACAGCAAAATACAAACATATGGCCTACTGTTCCCCTGTGCTCTGTCTGTGAGGTGCTTTCATTAATAAATATAATGGCATAAACATTAATTGTTTGATGTAATTAATGAGATATATGTCAGCCCTTATAGCAACACCTAAGCCTAATAAATCCTATGCTGTCCCTGAAGACAGAAAGGTTTCATCCCCCTTTTTATCAGTACATATTTCCCTGGAATTAAAGATGAAGGACGCATACCTCCTCCTGACACCTTTGTTGTGTGCTCAGCTTTGCAGTTCATTGCTTTCTTCTCATTAAGTTGTTCTCAATGCACTTACTTTTTCATGCTCTCTTTATTTTTACATACTTTTTTTTTTTTTTTTTTTTTTTTTGCTTTTTGGTCTTTAAAACTATTATGCTTAAAAAGTACTGAAATCCTTGTTGCCCTTCTGAGCCTTCTCAAGGACAAGAATTTTCATGATTCTGTCTCTTCTTGATTTTTGTCTTCTTATAAACAGAAGGCTCATTATGATTTTTGAGCAAAGTAAAGTTGAATGCAGCTTCCAAGGAATGAAAATCTTTGATAAATAAGGCTGATGTGTGACTAGAGTGAACAATTCTTTTCAGAAATAATTTTCATTTAAGTATCTGCCATTGATTGGACAAACAGGCATACCGCCCCCAAACTTAAACCAGTGGTTAAGACAGAGTTGTTATGCTGGGCTGATTGGAATGGGCAAACAAACAAAGCAAACTATGTTTTGAAATTCTTTACACTTTAAGGAATTTGACGCACAATTATTTATAGTTGTACATATATTCAGTCTAACTAAATCTAAACATCTGCAGACCATAAAACTGAAAACTCACTGTCATCATTTACAGTGTATTTAAATATATACTGTATATTTTATGTACTGTTAATATTATTTTGAGTTGTTTAATGGAACATGCCATAATGGAACAGGCCGACACTGCATGTATTAAAAGATATTCAAAAATGTTTGCTACTCTAGCTCTATACTCCATGTAATCAGATTTATCAGATGGCGGCATACAATACTGTGTCATTATATTTAATAAATAATCCAGCAAACCCCCTCTCCCAAAAAGCAAACTATGTGTTAGAGTTCTGTGGACCCCTGAAGAGCAACTAACACCCCAAAAAGGCAGAACAGGCCTCTGGTTACCATAGCAGAAAAGGCAAGGTAAGACATTTACCACCAAAAGGAATGTGGGGAGAGTTAACTCTCACTCCATTTCCATATTGAAACCATACATACGTAACCGAGACATTCCCTTTCAATCGAATTGGGGATCCTACCAACACGCCAGGAATGCTGGCCCTTCCAGCACCCGGTTTGAGCTCACTGGAGAGCCCCTATGTTGGGGCGAAAATCAGGGCTCTAAACCGGGAAGGTCCGTCAGAGCTGTTTTCCTGCAAGACGCACTCAGAGTGACTATTGGATAACGCTGAGAAAGTGTGCCCATCTCGGGAGATGGAATGCTGCGGGGCCACATCCTTCAACGGAAGGAGAGGTGGTAGATTACACATAGGGACTAGCCTATCAGAGTAGTGCTACCTATGGCAGTCTCCGGGGTGGATCCAACCTGATCCCAGGGGGGAAAGAATACCCCAGAGATGACAGAGCGGGCTCTGTCAAGGGAAAGATATGGGGCTAGCCGAATACGGTAGTTGGTACCGTGGAGAATACACATATGGGGTTGCCGTTAGGGAACTGCTACATATGGATACCCAGCCTACACACACGTTCCACAAGCATACGGGCGTAGGCCTGGCATCAGACGACCACCATGTCTGACACCGAAGGGGTGACAGAGGAGCTCGACAGGATTCGCCATTGCTGGGGAACACAACGGGAGAAGAATAGACACACGTATCCGGCCCAGGGGGTGGGAGTGGCATTGCAAGCCGACACAAGAACGGGTACTTTGCACTAAACCTGCATGAGCGCCATGGCATGCAAAGATGACACGGCCTCTCCGCAGGCTGTGTAAGCCTTACCTGTCAGTGCAGACGAGACCTTATACGCCCGGGAGGGGAGACGCGGGAGGCGGGAGGTTAGCCCGCCAGTCTGCAGCGGACCTGGGACACAGTTGCATCGCCAGTGGAATACCATCAACTGGGGACAGAAAACAATGACATCCAGAAACACATGGTTTGAATGACATCTTGAAAAAGATGCAGGGTCAAACCGTGTAGCTCTTTTAGAAGGAATTTACTCTTTTAGAAGTACTGACACACTCAGAGAGATGGACGCGGCTCACCACAGCTCGGTAGTGCAGGTCTGTGTGAGCACTCAAATCGGAAAACGCCCAGCGAACCAACAGGAAATACTCTTTTAGTGCAGCTACTCGCTGACTGTGCCCTCGCACCAGCACCGAACACCAGGAGTAACCCTCTCGTGGAAAACAGCAGCTTTAATCAGCGACTGTTCAGCTGTTCAGCAAGTTGAAAGTGAGGATTCCATTTCAGTATTTATACCAGCGCTGCAGGGCGGTGCGTGGACCACATGCCAACGTTATTGGCTCGTTTCTATACACTCAAAGCAGATTGGTCTTTGAAGATGATCCCCAATGCGTTGGTCAGTTCCGATGTACGTCTCCGTTCCCTCCTTCAGGGAACGAGGGTTACATACGTAACCAAGACCTTTTGTCTATACTGTATTGTCTTTTGTATTGTATACTGTTTTATGCATGCCTTATGATATACACTCACCTAAAGGATTATTAGGAACACCTGTTCAATTTGTCATTAATGCAATTATCTAATCAACCAATCACATGGCAGTTGCTTCAATGCATTTAGGGGTGTGGTCCTGGTCAAGACAATCTCCTGAACTCCAAACTGAATGTCAGAATGGGAAAGAAAGGTGATTTAAGCAATTTTGAGCGTGGCATGGTTGTTGGTGCCAGACAGGCCGGTCTGAGTATTTCACAATCTGCTCAGTTACTGGGATTTTCACACACAACCATTTCTAGGGTTTACAAAGAACGGTGTGAAAAGGGAAAAACATCCAGTATGCGGCAATCATGTGGGCGAAAATGCCTTGTTGATGCTAGAGGTCAGAGGAGAATGGGCCAACTGATTCAAGCTGATAGAAGAGCAACTTTGACTGAAATAACCACTCGTTACAACCGAGGTATGCAGCAAAGCATTTGTGAAGCCACAACATGCACAACTTTGAGGCGGATGGGCTACAACAGCAGAAGACCCCACCGGGTACCACTCATCTCCACTACAAATAGGAAGAGGCTACAATTTGCACGAGCTCACCAAAATTGGACAGTTGTAGACTGGAAAAATGTTGCCTGGTCTGATGAGTCTCGATTTCTGTTGAGACATTCAGATGGTAGAGTCAGAATTTGGCGTAAACAGAATGAGAACATGGATCCATCATGCCTTGTTACCACTGTGCAGGCTGGTGTTGGTGGTTTAATGGTGTAGGGGATGTTTTTTGGCATACTTTAGGCCCCTTAGTGCCAATTAGGCATCGTTTAAATGCCATGGCCTACCTGAGCATTGTTTCTGACCATGTCTATCCCTTTATGACCACCATGTACCCATTCTCTGATGGCTACTTCCAGCAGGATAATGCACCATATCACAAAGCTCGAATCATTTCAAATTGGTTTCTTGAACATGACAATGAGTTCACTGTACTAAAATGGCCCCCACAGTCACCAGATCTCAACCCAATAGAGCATCTTTGGGATGTGGTGGAACAGGAGCTTCGTGCCCTGGATGTGCATCCCACAAATCTCCATCAACTGCAAGATGCTGTCCTATCAATATGGGCCAATATTTCTAAAGAATGCTTTCAGCACCTTGTTGAATCAATGCCACATAGAATTAAGGCAGTTCTGAAGGCGAAAGGGGGTCAAACACAGTATTAGTATGGTGTTCCTAATAATCCTTTAGGTGAGTGTAATATATATATATATATATATATATATATATATATATATATATATATATATATATATATATATATATATATATATATATTTTTTTTTTTTATATATATATATATATACAAAAGAAAACGAATAGAGTGATAAGTGCTATTTTTATTGGTCAGGTGCTGCTGGAAAAGTGTTTTAAGATATTTTTTGAAAATGGCTACTGACTCGGCTGCTCGAATTGAGACAGGCAGGTCATTCCACCAGGTGGGAACGGTCCAGGAAAAGGTCCTTGTGAGGGATTTCATGTGGTCAGTGAATTTTTGCTGATCAATCAATCCCAACTCCAAGGGTCCTGGCTGTCCTGGACGGAGTTATGGATGATGAACCGAGCTGAATGGAGAGAGTATGGTGAAGTGCTGGGTTGGCTGAGACCACAAGGAGTTCTGTCTTTGCCAGATTGAGTTGAAGGTATTGTTCCTTCATCCAGGCAGAAATATCTGTCAGACAGGCAGCAATACGAACACCAACTGTGGGATCATCTGATTGAAATGAGAAGTAGAGTTGAGTGTCATCAGCATAGCAGTGATAGGAAAAGCCATGTTTCTGGATGACAGATCCCAGTGACGACATGTAGATGGAGAAGAGAAGTGGTCCAAGCACTGAGCCCTGGGCAACTCCAGTAGCTAGATGATGTGACTTAGACACTTCACCTCTCCATGATACCCTGAAGGACCTACCTGAGAGGTAAGACTTGATCCACTGGAGAGCAGTTCCTGAGATGCCCATCTTCACGAGAGTTGACAGGAGGATCTGGTGGTTAACTGTAAAAAGCTGCAGACAAATCCAGTAGGATGAGTACTGTGGATTTGGAAGCTGCCCTTGCCTGTCTCAGTGCTTCAGTAACTGAGAGCAGGGCAGTCTCAGTCGAGTTGCCGCTTTTGAAGCCGGATTGGTTGTTGTCCAGGAGGTTGTTCTGTTCAAGAAACAGAGAGTTGGTTGAACACAACTCGCTCAAGTGTTTTTGCAATAAAAGCAAGAAGGGATACCGGTCTGTAGTTTTCTATAAGTGCTGGATTCAGAGAGGGTTTCTTAAGCAGTGGGGTTACCCGAGCCTGCTTAAAAGCTGTGGGAAAGGTCCCGGTGTGAAGAGAGGTATTGACAATGTGAGTGAGTGCAGGAGTAATTGAAGAAGAAATGGCCTGAAGCAGGTGAGTGGGGATAGGATCAAACGGACAGGTAGTGGGGTGGTTGGAAAGGATGAGTTGGGAGACTTCTGCTTCAGAGAGCATAGAGAAGGAGGGGAGCATGCGTGTGTTGGTTGTTGAGATGTGTGTGTCAGTTTGTGGTGTGGAGAATTGGCTGCTGATGGATGAGGTTTTGTTTGTGAAGAATGATGCAAAGTCATCAGCTGTAAAAGTTGATGACGGAGTGGGGGGAGGAGGACAAAGAAGAGAGGAAAATATTTTGAAAAGTGTGCGAGAGTCAGAGCAGTTGTTGATTTTGTTGTGACAGTATGTAGTTTTGGCAGTGGAGACATCTGCAGAGAAAGAAGCGAGAAGAGACTGATAAAAAATAAGGTCAGTAGAGTTCTTCGATTTTGCGCCAGAGCAGTCCAGAGCGATGTTCACGGAGAACATCAGACAGCCAGGGGGCAGAGGGGGAGCTGTGGGCTGGTCTGGATGAAAGGGGTTAAAAGCGGTCTAAGCAAGATGTTAGAGTAGAGCAAAGAGTGTCAGTAGCACTGTTAGTGTCCAGTGCTGAGAACTGAGACAGTGGAGGAAGTGAGGATGAAACCATAGTGGATAGGCGAGAACGAACGTAGATAATGCCGAAAGGTGATCTGTGGATTAGTGTGTGGTCAGGAGTCAGGAGTCAGTATGAGGTTAAGAGTCATGAGGAAGTGGTCAGAGATGTGCAATGGAGTAACTAAAGTGTTGTCTGTGGAGCAGTAGCGTGTGTAGATAAGGTTCAAATGGTTACCTGATTTATGAGTAGCCATAGTAGACACCCACTTAAGGTCAAATGAGGTGACGACAAAGGTCAAGCTTTGTCCAAATGATAAAGCTTGACTTCCATGATAAAATTAGAAACTCTGGTGACTGGATTACTACAAAAAAGCAGAATATTTCATCTGACCAGCCTCCCACTGCCATCAGCTGCCTACATTCAAAAGGATAAGAAAATGCCTCTTCTAGTTCAAAAATCTACTTGCTGCACAAACAGCCACAGACTTTTACAAAGGATTGCAGTTCTTGAAACTTGCGGAACCACTAAACCAGACGAATCACACAGCAGAGCTTCATCAGCACACAGCTGGTGAGTCCCATGAATTTACTGCTCCTCAACAGGCCAAAATGAGTGTAGAGAAACAAATAACTTATCAACACACTAATCAATGGCACAAACAGGGAGCAAGACCCAAAGACACTCGAGACATCACAGAGATTGTCACAAGCATCACATATCCACCACAGACAGACTGTGATGGATTAGAATTGCGCCAAGATTCAGCACCCAAGGATGACTTTCTGGAAAATGGACAGCAAAGCCAGGATAACATATTTCAGCTTCCGATAACATCAGAGCAACAGCCCCCCATCACCAGACATGTTATTCCTCTCTCCAGCATCCCTGCTTCTGAGCTTCTCAGAGAAAATGGAGGAACTAGTATATGCTGGAACAAGACTATCACACTTGATTGCTGCGAGTCCCAGATATCAACCAAAAAGCATTGAGCTCCACAACCACCAAAACCTGTGGGCCCAGCTCACCTTCCTCCGTCTGTTGTAGGTGAACCAAAAACAACTGATACCAGCTCTCAGTGATGTGTGTTGGGTCCCTGCTATGATAACAGTAACTTTATAAAATTTTTACAGGACAAGTGGGAACCCAGTGTGCCTGTCTCTTTCTCTATTTCTGTTCTATTACGTGATAGAAAGTCTAAGGCCTTCTCAGGCCGTATAGCAAACCCATCTAATCTGCTGCCTGTTATTTGTCAAACTAAGATTACTGTGGGGGAAAAAAATAATACTGTTAAGTTAGCACTTTTAAACATCCGTTCACTTAAGAACAAATAATTTCTAGTCAACTTAATAACCACAAACAACCTAGATTTTTTGCTTCTAAATGAAACATGGCTAGAAGACTGCTGCAGTGCAACAGTCCTCAATGAAACAGCCCCTCCTAACTTTACTTTTATGAGTGTCTGCAGAGCGGTTAGGAGAGGTGGAGGTGATGTTGCTCTTTTTAAAGATGTTTATCAGTGTAAGCAAGTATCATTTGGTGATTATTTGTCTCTCGAACATCTGGATATTGTGTTAAAAGGTGCTCACGCATCCTGCTTATCATTATTTACAGGCCTCCGAAATACTCTCCAGCCTTTATTGAGGACTTTACAGAGCGGTTATCAACAATTTCCTCTGAGTTTGACTGTTTTGCTATTGCTATGGATTTTAACATTCACATAGACAATGCTGAATCCAGAACAACAAAAGAGCTCATGACTGTCCTTAACACTTTTGATTTGACACAGCATGTACATGGACCCACACACAATTGTGGACACACTCTAGATTTACTGATCAGTAAGGGTCTAAACAGTTCATCGATTGTTATTAAGGATGTGGCACTGTCTGATCATTTCTGTATTTTCTTTGAAATATCAATCTGTCCTGTCATTGAAGCTAGATCTGTCTCTGTCAAAAAGAGATGCTTAAATGAGAACACTAATGTGTTGTTTATGAAGGCTATATCTCTAACACCAAGCATATCTGCAGACTTGATTTTCTCCTTGACTCTTTTAACTCAAAAGTTAAGAGTGTAATTGATGATATTGCTCCTCTGAAAGTCAGGAAAAAGAATGGCAAACAAAAAGCACCTTGGAGAAACTCAACAGCAGTGCAAATAATGAAAAGACAATGCAGGAAATCTGAACGCATGTGGTGGAAGACAAAGCTTGTAGTCCATTATAAAGACAGCCTTCATGCTTTCAATGCGGAACTAAGCAAAGCTAGACCTTCTTCTCAAATATTATAAACAGAAACATAAACAACATGCACACTCTTTTTGCTACTGTAGAGAAAGAAGAGAAAACACAGCTGCCTACATTGGAAAGGCCTGTGGACGACACTGGTAACGAGTTATGTGCGTACTCAACCCATGAAAGTTGTTGGCTCCAGGAAGAAGGATTCTTGGATACCAAACGTCGCAACTCTCTCAAGATCTTGGTTGGCCCGCTTAGTCTGACCACTTTAGCAGATGGTAATTTAGGCAAAGGAATAAAGTGAGCCGTCTTTTCAAGGTCGTCAGAGGAGAGGCTAGTTTGCTGAAATTACTAATAAAACGTTGGTAAAAAAAATTGGCGAACCCCAGAAATCTCTGTAGGGCCTTACGGTAATGTGGACTTGGCCAATCTACCACAGCCTTAATCTTGTCGGGATCCATGCGCATTCCTTTGGTTGAGATGATGTACCCTATGAACGGAACAGACTGTGCATGAAAAGCGCATTTCTTCGCTTTGACAAAAAGCCCATTCTCTAGCAACCTCTGGAGCACTAGTCTGACGTGCTGAACATGTTCCTGGAGAGAAGAAAATGTCAATATGTTATCCAGGTAGACATAAATGAACTGTTCAACCATATCTCTCAGCACGTCATTGACAAGAGCTTGGAAGACCGCAAGAGAGTTGGACAGCCCGAAGGGCATGGCCAAATATTCAAAATGGCCCCTGGGGGTATTAAACGCGGCCTTCCATTCATCCCCCTCCCTGATGCGGACCAAATTATATGCATTACATAAATCCAGTTTTGTGAATACGGATGCTCCCTGAAACCTCTCGAAGGCTGAAGACATCAAAAAGGATAAGTATTCTTTACCGTGATGTTATTCAGCCCTCGGTAATCAATGCAAGGTCGCAGAGAACCATCCTTCTTACCCACAAAAAAGAACTCCGCCCCCGCTGGAGAAGAGGAAGGGCGAATAAACTTGGTTGCTAAAGAATCAGAAATGTATTTCTCCATGGCCTTCCTTTCCGGGACGTACCTGGCAGTAACTCTATAGCACTGTCATAGGGACTATGAGGAGGTAGAGAAGCAGTCCGGGACTTGAACACTTCCTTCAGGTCAAGGTACTCCTTGGGCACGTTTGATAAGTTCACCGGCTCATCCTGCAACACAGAACTAGACACAGAAGAACAGGCAGACACAAGACAAGAGGCATAGCACTGATTACTCCAGGCAGTGATGGAGTTGTGACCCCAGTCAACCCTGGGGTTGTCCTTGACCAACCAGGGATGACCAAGGACAATGGGAGCCAGAGGAAAGTTGGTGATGAAAAAGGCCAGCTCCTCCGTGTGGTTCCCGGATGTGATGAGGGTGATGTTGCCGGTGGTGTATGAGATGTCTGGGAGTGTCCATTAAGTGCACTGACGGCAAGCTTGTGAGTAAGGGGAGTGATGGGGATCTGAAGGTGAAGTGCAAGTGATTTGTCCATGAAATCACCTTCAGCCCCCGAGTCCAGTAAAGCTTGACACTGATGGAACTTGGTTGCCCTTTGCAGTCTTACCGGGAGGAGAGTGGATGATGAGGATTTCTCTGTTGAAAATCCACCCGACAGTAACCTCAGTCCTACTCCCGGCTTGGTCTTTTACTGGGCAGTCTCTCAAAAAGTGTCCAGATCCTTAGAGTCCCTTCATCCTCTGTCACTCTCTCTCCTCCCGGGAAAGCCGAGCTCTATCAACCTGCATGGGTTCTTGATCTAATCAGTAGGCTTACTGTATTACTGTTGCTGGCTCTGGGAAACTCATGATACTCCGGGACCAATGCCTAATGAGTTCACCTTTCCAGTCATTGTAACCGAGTGTCCATTCGTAGAGCCAGATCAATGAGACCATTCAGATCCGTGGGACATTCCAGCGTATAAATTTCCTTTTGAATATGGTCAGTCAACCCATGCAAGAACATGTCCCACTGTGCCTCCTCATTCCATTTGCTCTCTTCCGCTAGGGTGTGGAACTCGATTGAATAATCCGAGACGGGTCTGTCACTCTGAAAGATATCGGCGAGTTGACAGGCCGCCTCGTGCCCAACCACTGCTCGATATGTGCAATCATGTATCTTTTCATGTAATTTTCCTATAGAAATCACTGGTTGCTGTTTGTGTGGAATGCCATGGGACTTTTGTCCAGGGCCTCAACACCACATCTCACCTGACAATGACTGAGTCAGTTCATCAAAGAAATTGATTGTAACTTCACCATCATCAAACTACTGAACCGTCAAGACTTTCTCCTGAGACTGACTCTGGACGCTCTTTCAATGGCTAAGGCATTGCAAGAATCACACCTTTAACTAACTAAACAGAGGTTTAGTGTAGAAGGGTAGAATAACCTTGGGCACATAGCCTAAGTACCACCATCTCAGTAAAACGTGGGTGTCACCAAGCGCAATTCGTTGAGGCCAGTGCAGTCAGCAGCAAAGTCTTCATGGACAGAATCTTTAGTTCTACTGATGGGAAAGGCTCAAATGGGGCATTCTGAATTGCTCGGAGCACCAGAACAAGATCCCAAGAGGGTATGGAGGGGGGTCGAGGAGGATTTAACCGTCTCAGCCCCCTAAGGAACCTGATGGCCAGGTCATGCTTCCCAACCGACTTACCTCCTTCATGCTATGCAGACAGTGCAGCAGCATATACTTTGAGGGTGGAGGGAGACAGCCTTTGCTCCAAGCCTTGCTGCAGGAAGGAAAGCACGCCACCAATTGAGCATCTTCAGGGGTCTTCTCGGTGAGAAGCACACCACTCGATGAACAGGTTCCACTTCAAGGCTTAATTGTGTCTCGTAGACGGTGCTCGTGCCGAAGAGATGGTGTTAAATACCTCTCGGGGTAAGTCACCTAGAACTTCCATGTCCCATCCAGGGACCAGACATGGAGTTTCCAGAGGTCTGGACACAGGTGCCATAGGGTGCCCCATCTCTGAGAAAGAAGATCCTTCCTCAGAGGAATCTGCCAGGCAGGGGCTGTCACAAGGAGCATTAGTTCTGGGAACCAGGTCCAATATGGCGCAACTAACAAGACCTGCTTCTCATCCTCCCTGACTTTGCACAGGGTTTGTGCAAGTAGGCTCACTGGGGGAAATGCATATTTGTGCAGGCCCTGGGGCCAGCTGTGGGCCAGTGCCAGTGCATCCGTGCTGAGTGTTCCCTCAGAATAAAACAGTCTGAATAAAACAAACTTTGTAGGACATTAGTAGGACTTTGTACTGATATGCTCATCCCTTAAACGCAAAGGGCAGAAACGGCCTGTGTCGAGGGAGAATCGAGAATTTTTTTTTGTTAGTTTTTTTGCAGGGGTGACACCCTTGACGACGAGCAGCCTGCTACCGACTGCAGAGAACTGCTGGGCCCAGTGTTGCCGAAAAGGCCGCCTTGTGAGATGAAAGCATCGAGAATGCAACTTTGATGACTAGTTGCACCTCTGCAAGGCAAGTCAGGGGGCGTTTCTGGACCCTCCCCTTAGGTCACCCAAGCTATATCACCAAAGTAGACCTCCAGGGAGGGCGCTACAATGGGAAATAGGCAAGGGGACAGCACACCAAGAGTGCCAAACGAGAGCTGCAGCCCAGCAGCTCAACGGCACATGACACGCTGAGAAACAAGAGGTCTGTCCGGGGTTTTTTCCCCGGCGGAGTGTCGAGCAGACCTGGGGCTGTGCTTTTACACACAAGCTCTGGCTGACCAACAGCAGAGGGGACTTAAGCTTTCCAGAGAAAGAAGAGTCGACCAGTGTGTCGATGTGGTCATGTTCTCATGCAAAAACATGAACCACCCACGAACACCATCTCAGAATGCATACGCCCAGGCATGTGAGACAGTGATCGTGGCTGTCATCGAGGACAGGAAACAACCGCATCCTGAAACACACAGGTAGAAAGCTCTTTTAGGGAAACTGCTCTCCTTGGTGCTAAAGTACGCAGGGGGTGGTCGCGGCGACACAGACAGGGAATGTGCAGGCTCTCTCTCATAGAAGGCGCCCTCTTGCCTGCCGTGAAAACTTTTTTTCAGCACTCTTAACAGTGCACCGAACCAGCTGTGAGAACAGCCTTTTCTTTTTGCTCAATAGAAACAAAATAGAAAAAGAAAGAGAGAAAAGAAGAGAAAATTGACCCTGCTGCAGTGCCGTCACTGCAATACCAGACGAGGAGAGGTCCACTCGAAGAGCTTGACTCATATAATGTTAACACACACTTTGTAGAGAGCAGGAAACATACATTGCTCGGCTCCGATGTGAAAAGATGATTAAATTCAATCTTCGTGCTGCGAGGCAGAGCAGCTGCTGCAATCATTGCATGTCAATGTGCATTGGCTCGTTTAGTTATACTCGAAGTAGACTGGCCTCTCTGGCGAGATTCCTATTTGTCGGTCCGACGTGGCATCGAAGTGACCGACTGAATGGGAACTGATGGTTCTATTCAGGTGGTCTACTGACTATTACGTTTGTGGTTAAATGACTCTTTTCCATAGCTTCATTCCCCTGTTTCTCTTTCGGATTCAGTCGCTTTCCATTTTACCCATGGTATGTGTGATTGTGTATGTGTGTGTTTAGAAAAGTTTGAGTTTGTGATTTAGTTAAATAAAACTTTTGTGTACATTCATGTGAGTTTTGATTCTGGTCACTGCTTCTACATGAAAGAGTTATTTTTCTGCGGCTATGAAAAAAATATCCATTCTGAGAGTTGATAGACGATCAATACTGAGTGTTCGCTGGACAAACAGACTAACTGATTGTAATATTAATTCAGCTACATCAAGTTAACTCTTTTAACTGATCCAAATATAATTAGTATGTTATAATTAAGTTAGTAAGTTATGATTAATTATTCATATTTCCCTTTTGAGTAAATTTTCTACAACTGCAAAAGTTGAAAACATTTTTAAGATCATCAGACAAGGCTGCTGACTCCCTGATTAAACATGAAATCATATCTTCTAAAGATGATTCCAGATATTACCTTTAACATTAATCTTAATGAATCTCACCCCGAGGCATTATACATCTTATTGAAATGGCATTAATGTTATTAAGTTTAAAAGGCCACTGAAGAATTAAATAACTAAATTAAATGTCATTCAGACGTCTTGACTGACACTTTTTGTTTCTCAGTCTCAGCTCCTAAGCAGCAAATGATAATGTGAAATGAGGCAATAAATCAGCCGCTTATTCCTCCATTAATTAGTAGAATGGGTTTGTCCATATTTTTTTTGTATAGACATCAGTTAAATCACAAGCTTCGAAGTTTCGATGATGCAAGTTGAATAGGAAATCTAAATTGAGTCACTGTTGTCAGTATAAAGAGATGGTGGAATGTACATTAGGTCTTATGGTTGCATAATATATATTATATATTATGCAACCATAATATATATATATATATATATGGATTGAGTTTTGGTTAATTTTTACATGCTCAAGTTCACAGAAACCGAGACGGCAGAAAGCGCATCCTGTTTGTTTTCTTTATTTAACAAAGGCACAATGTTTTCTTGTTATTGAGAGTGTATGTGAATTACCTCATTCTGTGCGTTACTTTCAACAGTTTTCGGCAGCAGAGTCTACTAATACAAAACTGTAAGAACAATGCCGCTATTACCATGCGAGTAGGAAATGTCATGTAGCTTTTAAGTTGCTAAACTATTTTGCATTTGAGCTGGAGAGAGAGCGGAAGAAAGACAGTATTTGCTTTCCGTACATAATAAAATGGAAATCTGTGGCAAAAAGCATAGAAATAATTTGTTGTTGTCATTGTTTTTGGTTTTGGTTTTTGTTGCTGTTGTTGTAGGCTGTAAGGACCTTTGAAATAACTGAAATCATTTAGCAAAGTGAATACATTTTTATTCAACAGTTAATTTTAATATATCACTGTCAATTACAGTTATCTGGAAATGCCACCTTGACAAGAGTTCTTATTGTTCTTAAGGTGTACTTTCTAGAAATATCTTACAGACCTTGAATGATGAAAGAAGACATGATGCTCAGCATTTATTTCATTTGTCATGCACCTTTTCCAGGCAAGGCAAAACCCCCTCTGTCTCTTTCTTAGCACTGAGCTGTGTGTCAATCCTCAGTGACAGCATAATATTTCAGCACGGCAGGAGATCTAGCACAAACAGTGTTGACTTTCAATTAACCCCAGATGCTGTCATTTATTCCCATTTCTCAAGCTTTTAAAAATTTGATTCAGTTTATCTCCTGTTTTTGAAGGAGGAACTTTTTTATATATATATGTCTTTGAAAAAATGTTTTATTTATATATATATATATATATATATATATATATATATATATATATATATATATATATATATATATATATATATATATATATATATATATATATATGTGTCTGAAAAAACTATATATACATATATTATATATATATATTGAACAGGTGTTCCTAATAATCCTTTAGGTGAGTGTGTGTGTGTGTATATATATATATATATATATATATATATATATATATATATATATATATATATATATATATATATATATATATATATATATATATATATATATATATATATATATATATTTTTATTTTTTTATACATTTTTTTAAAATTATTATTATTCTTTTTTTCTTTTTTCTTTTTTCTTTTCTTTTTTTCTCTTTCAAAGACATTTTTACTATCCATTACTCCAGTCTTCAGTGTTACATGATGTAAAAACATAAATTTTTTCCAGATTCATTGACATTTTGTGTAGTTTTGTGTATACATTTTAAATGAAGCTGTTACGAACAGGCAGACACGGAGAACAGGTAGAGATGGAATATGACAGTTTATTGACAAGACCAGAATGAGCGTGGCAGGAAAGTGAATTGCAGGTAGGTGAATCAGGTGGTGCACAGGATGATACTTGTCTTGTATGTTGCAGATGACGAGGAAGACGCTGGAGACGAGGGAGACACTGGAGACTGGACGAGGAAACACAAGAGACTTGGAAATCCAACGGGGAAGCAGGTAGGTATCACAGGTGAGTCCTTAAGGTAAGCATAAGCATAGGCTGTGTGCAAATGAGACTGGACAGTGACTGTGTGAGAGTGTAGGGCTTAAGTGCAGGTGTGTGATTAGAATTCTGGGGATGGAGTGCACTGTGGTTGGGAGAGGGTGGAGCCTGGCGTGCTTGTAACAGATGCACTATTTTATATAATTTTAAATGCATGTCATTATTGATCAATTTAATGCACTCTTGCTGAATAAAAGTTTTCAACGGTAGTGCATATGAACTCTGCACTTCTATGCATTACTTGTGACCCATAAATGATTGTTTTAATGCTATAATTGAACTTTATGCCCTTTGTATGCTGTCTCTCAATATTCTGGGTAAATTGCATTTTTTGTAACCTTTAGCCCCATTTTTTAAATAAATCAGTATCAGAATTAATTAATATGTACAAGGTTCAGTGCGTTGTATTATGGCAATATTACACAATACATTACACCTCATATGCTGCAATAAACTCAACCAAACGTGCCTTATTACACTTATAGTAGCAGTCATACAGTAGCTGTTTTGAGTCATTTTAAATTGCTTTTAAATTGCTGGTGTTCCCCTGGTTTCAGGAACATTTTATGAGGTGACCGTTAATATCGGTTCAGTGGAGTTGGAAATGAATTTCCCAAATGGTAGTTCAGTGTACAGTATAACTTCTCAATTTAGGCTCTTTGTGGTAAGGACTTTACTAAATGCCAAAAGAATAACATTATGAACTAAAGCAGTATGGATTCTGATTGGCTGTCAATGTTTTCAGCTGAAAAAAAAAAAAAGTGATTCCAATGATATTGTTTCTCTGTGCCGTTATTGTTATAGTTATGGTGTAGTGTGCACTCTGCTATTCTTTTACATTGAGAATGTTTTCGGTTTTAGTTTTTTTTAAAACTATATCATTATTGTTATAGTCCTTTGCAGGCCTTTAGTCTATTCCAAACCCTAATATAGGGTTCTAAATCACTAAACATAACTACACCAATCAGGCATAACATTATGACCTGATATATGTTGACTATGATATAATTTGTCCTAATATTGTGTTGGTCCCCCTTTTGCTGCCTAAACAGCCGCCCTGACCCGTCGAGGCATGGACTCCACTAGACCCCCGAAGGTGTGCTGTATCTGGCACCAATATATTAGCAGCAGATCATTTAAGTCCTGTAAGTTGTGAGGTGGGGCCTTCATGGATCGGACTTGTTTATTCATCAAATCCCACAGATGCTCATTGGATTGAGATCTGGGGGATTTGGAGGCCAAGTCAACACCTCAGACTTGTTGTTGTGCTCCTCAAACCATTCATGAACCATTTTTGCTTTGTGGCAGGGCACATTATCCTGCTAAAAGAGGTCACAGCCACCAGGGAATACTGTTTCCATGAAAGGTCTGTACATCGTCTGCAACAATGCTTAGGTAGGTGATAACTACATGGATGGCAGAACCCAAGGTTTCCCAGCAGAACACTGCCCAAAGCATCACACTGCCTCCATGGGCTTGCCTTCTTCCCATAGTGCATCCTGGTGCCATGTGTTCCCCAGGTAAGCGATGCACATGCACCTGACCATCCATGTGATGTAAAAGAAAATGTGATTCATCAGACCAGGCCACTTCCTTCCATTGTGCCGTGGTCCAGTTCCGATGCTCATGTGCCCACTGTTGTCTCTCCTCTGTGACGCCTTCATCATCACGACATCCTCAACAAACACGTCTCCTGTGTGATGACTTCAATTAGATGGAACTGGACAAATATTCTGACTTGTAATGTTGCCTGAATCATAATCATACACTGTTTGTTCGTTGGCCAGACGAGAACTGGCACCCCGACTGAGTCTGGTTTCTCTCAAGGTTTTTTTTCCTTTGTTCCTTGCCACCATCGCCTCGGTTGCCTTTGGCTTTTGGCTTGCTGAGTTGGGTGTAGTAAATATTCAACTATATTACTGATCTGCCCACATTGACACTATATGATAATTGAAATGAGCTGGATAACATCACTGTTTTCTCCAGAGTGGCTGTACAGCCGAATCAAATTCTGTTGCATTATTTTCCTGTTAACACTGTGAAGCTGGTTGACTTGACTTGATGCTTTTAAATTTTAAAATCTTGCTTATTACTTACAAAGCACTAAATGGTTTAGCTCCCCAGTACTTGAGCGAACTCTTAACGCATTATACTCCATCACGTCTATTGCGGTCTCAAAACTCTGGCCAGTTGATAATACCTAGAATATCAAAATCAACTGCAGGTGGTCGATCCTTTTCCTATTTAGCACCTAAACTCTGGAACAGTCTTCCTAGCATTGTTCGGGAAGCAGACACACTCTGTCAGTTTAAATCTAGACTAAAAACGCATCTCTTTACTATGGCTTACACATAAAACATTATCAATTTCTATTATTCAAATCAGTAAATGATTGTTAGGCTGCATTAACTAGGTCAGCCGGAACCGGGAACACTTCCCATAACACCTGATGTACTCGTTACATCATAAGAAGAATGGCATCTACGCTAATGTTAGTCTCTCTGTTTATCCCGAGGTTTACTGCAGTCAGCCGGATCCAGGCCGTATCCAGATCAGATGGTGGACCAGTGCCTGGACATGACAAAACGCATCCCTGAAATGTCGGCAGAGAGCATGTCAAATAAACTCCCCCCCGTAAATGCTGCATCGACACGACATCCTCATTAAACTTGTCTTCGGCGTGACGACTCCAATCTTTCGAATAATCTAACAAATATCTATTTGCCTAATATGAATTAAGACCTGCTATGTTGCCAGAATTATAATCATATACTGTTTGTTCGTCGGTCAGAGGAGAACTGGCACCCCGACTGAGCTTGGTTTCTCCCAAGGTTTTTTTCTCCATTCTGGCCCTGAAGGAGTTTTGGTTCCTTGCCACCGTTGCCTCTGGCTTTTGGCTTGCTCAGTTGGGGACACCTAAATTTCATCTATATTACCGATCTGCCCGCATTGACACTATATGATACTTGAAATTAGCTGGATAACATCACCGTTTCACCAGAACGGCTGTACAAATTCTGTTGCATTATTTTCCTGTTAACAATGTGAAGCTGCTTTGAAACAATTGGACTTGTTAAAAGCGCTATATAAATAAAGGTGATTTGATTTTGATTTGATGCTTTCAGTGGTGGACAGGGGTCAGCATGGGCACCCTGACTGGTCTGTGGCTATGCAACCCCATACACAAACTGTGATGCACTGTCTATTCTGAAACCTTTCTATCAGAACCAGCATTAACTTCTTGAGCAATTTGAGCTACAGTAGCTTGTCTGTTTGGACAAGTCAGACCACACAGACCAGCCTTCGCTCCCCACGTGCATCAATAAGCCTTGGCCACCCATGACCCTGTTGCATGTTCACCACTGTTCCTTCCTTGGGCCACTTTTGATAGATACTGACCACTGCAGACCGGGAACACCCCACAAGAGCTGTAGTTTTAGAGATCCCAGTCATCTAGCCATCACAATTTGGTCCTCGTCGAACTCGCTCAAATCCTTACACTTGCCCATTTTTCCTGCTTCTAACACATCAACTCTGAGGACAAAATGTTCACTTTCTACCTAATATATCCCACCCACTAACAGATTCAAGATTCAAGAGTTTTATTTGTCACATACAGTTATATACAGAATATACAACCGGCAGTGAAATGTAAACAGGTCTGCTCCATGGACAGTGCAAATTCACAGTTAAAAACACAAGGAGGAAATTATATAGAAATAGGATTACTATATATATATATATATATAATGTCTATATCTGTAGAATTATAAATAATCAAGTCAAGAGAAAAAAAGTAAAAAATAAGGATAAAGTGGAATAAAGTAATTGAAGTAGACTGTGCAGTGAGTAAACTGTAGACTTATAAATATGTGGTTAACAAATGTATAAAGAGTATAATGTGCAAACAGGTTTATAACAGGTTGTTACACAGTAACAACGAGAACAGAAAGTGCAGTGCAATGACAATGTATCGATGTTTATCCTGAAGTGAAGTCACGTGACGTTAAGTTCAGGAGTCTGATGGCCTGGGGAAGAAGCTCCTCCTGAGTCTCTCAGTTTTGGCCATCAGGCTTGAAGCGCTTACCAGATGGCAGCAGCGTGAAATGAGGGTTTGCAGGGTGATTAGAGTCCTTGATGATCTTGGTAGCTCTACCTTTGCAGCGTTTGGTGTAGACGTCCTGCAGAGACGGGAGAGCTGACCCTGAGATACGCTCGGATAAACGCACGACTCTTTGCAGGGCTTTGCGGTCATGACTGGTGCTGTTCCCATACCACACTGTGATGCACTGAGTTAATACACTTTCTATCGCCCCTAAATAGAAAGTTTTCAGGATAGCTGGTGAAACCCTGAATTTCCTCAGCTGGCGCAGGTGGTACAGTCTTTGCCTGGCTTTTTTCACCTGTGTCTGAATGTGAGCAATCCAGGTCAGGTCCTCGGAGATGTTTACTCCCAGGTACTTGAAGCTGCTCACTCTCTCTACTGGTGACCCGCTGATCATGAGAGGGGAGTATGTCCGTTGCTGTCTCTTCCTGAAGTCCACAATCATTTCTTTGGTCTTGCCAACATTCAGAGAGAGACAGTTGTCCTGGCACCATGATGTTAGATGCTCCACCTCGTCCAAGTATGCCGTCTCATTGTTGTTGGAAATGAGGCCCAGGACAACAGTATCATCAGCAAATTTGATGATAGAGGTGGAGCTGTGTGTGGACAAACAGTCATGCGTGTAGAGAGAGTAGAGCAGGGACTCAGGACACAGCCCTGTGGAGCTCCCACACTCAGGGTGATGGAGGAGGAGGTGGACTGGCCTATTCTCACCACCTGAGGCCTGCCAGTGAGGAAGTCCTCAATTCAGTGGCAGAGAGAAGGATTCAGGCCGAGATCCAGGAGTTTGGAGGTTAGCTTGGTGGGAACTATGGTGTTAAAGGCTGAGCTATAGTCAATAAATAGCAGCCTTACGTAGTTCCCACTTTTGCTGTCGATGTGAGTGAGGAGGAGTGGAGGACATGAGAGATGGCATCTTCAGTCGATCTATTGGGACGATAGGCAAACTGAAGAGGGTCCAAAGTGCCAGGAATTAAGGCGCAAATGGTGTTTTTAATGAGTCTCTCAAAGACCTTCATGACTATAGACGTGAGAGCCACTGGACGATAGTCATTTAGGCAAGAGGGTTTACTGTTCTTAGGGACAGGGATGATGGTGGATTTTTTGAAGGAGGTGGGGACCACAGATGTAGCGAGGGACTCATTAAAGATAGATGTAAACAACCCGGCGAGCTGATCAGCACAGGACCGCAGAACACGACCTGAAATACCATCTGGCCCGGCAGCTTTCCTGACGTCCACACGCTTGAGTGCTCTCCGAACTTCATCCTCTGAGACAGAGATCACGTGGTTGTTACTGCTCTGAGTAATTTCCTCTAACGCGCCACTTGGCGGAGTCGCGTTGCCGTGGTTACAGTCAAAGCGAGCGTAGAAAGAGTTTTACTCGTTCACGAGCAACGGGTCAGCGTTCACCTCTGCAGAGGATTTAGATCCAAAGGAGCAGATGGACCTCAGACCTTGCCACATGCGCCGCGAGTTGTTGAGTTGGAAATGAGACTCCACTCGGTCTTTATATCGGAGCTTTGCGGCTTTAACTGCACGCCGCAGAGCATAACAGGACGTTCTGTATTCAGTCATATTCCCTGAATGGAGACCGGCGTTGTAAGCAGCAGTGCGTGCGTTCACTGCCGTGCGGATTGAATTGTCCACCCACGGTTTCTGATTTGAGAAGGATGTTATTGTTATTGTTTGCGTGGCTTGCTCTGTAAGCGTGTTGATGAAGCAAAGCACCACATCTGTGAACTCGCTGACGTCAGCTGAACTCGCTCGGAACATGTACCAGTCAACATCATCAAGAGCTGCCTGTAGCGCGGTCTCTGAGTGGGGCGACCAACGCTTAACTTCCCGCCTCACCGGGGGTTCCTGGAGGTGCCGTGATGAGGAGATAATGTTATTCACTAGTGCTGCCTCTTCAGTTTTATTCAGAACTTCAGCATTTACTGCTTTTCCTGATTTGAAACTGTGAAGACATTTCATAATCAAGCACATACAAATATATATTTTTTCAAGAGTGCTGTTAATTGTGACTTGTTAATTGTCTTTTCTTTCTAAATTGATGTTAGATGTTGTTCTGTTATTATGTAACAAGAAAATGGCATAACATTTATTTTTCTATAACAGCAAAACATTTTCTTTTTGATAACAGCAAAAAGAATTAGCGAATAGTCAGAGGAATTATATTGCAAGGAATTTTATATTGATGTATTACATGATTCTGTATAAGTTTTTTTTTTTTTTTTTTTTCCAGAAAAGATATTTCCTGTCTATTCCCTCCCTTCTCATTCTTTTTGAGAGTCAGGGTGAACTCAGGAATAATAAATGACTGTGGTGTAAAACATAATTTGCCCTCAACGTGTCACCAAGTTCACATTGCTCAGGTCAGGAGTAAAAGCATTATCATTAATTGTAGACACAGAGGAGTTTGTGATGAAAGTAATGGGAATGGAGAGGGACCCAAACCCCTGGTAGCTCTGTCTAAAAGCCTGAGTGATGATTTCTTATTGGGGGAGCAGCCGATAAAGGTGGGGGAGTGGGGCTAGAATGAACCGTTGATCTCACGCTGCAATTTGGAGTAAATGTCAGAGGTGGGATGATTTATGGAGCAAAGGATGTGAGGTGCACCATCTGTTTTCTGGCCGATCTCAGCCATATCGTGATCCAAAGCTGATGCCTGCACTGCAGTTCTCATGCCATTCTGTTTTACTACATTACCATAGTAGTTAGTAACACTGGGACACTAAAAAAGAAAAGAGGATTGATGGAGATGGCCAAGGAATGAAAGCCGTAAAGAATGACTTGAACTTGAAAACATGCAAAGAAGTTTTTTATTTTTTTATTTTTTTATTTTTTATGAATAATAATATAGATATATATATTTTTTAACTTATATTTTTACCTCCTTCACAACCAGAGCATACCATCTGCATCTTAAATGCACTTAAATTATATAATTGTAAATTATGTAATTGTACTCTGAAGAATGACAATACATTTGAATATGACAAAGAAAGAATAAGTGAAATAATAATAAAAATAATAATAATTTTTTTTTTTTTTTTTTATTCACATTTACAGATCAAAAGGTAAAGATATAAGGACATAATTAATCAAAATGAGATAATGAGGCAGAATGAGTCGAAAGCTTTTAATTAAAGCTTTTCACTAGGCAATGTATTAACCATCTATTGAGGGCCAGAGATTGTCTTTGGAGCAGTTTAACAGATTTGTCTGGAAGAAGAGTAATAGAGACCATTACTGATTCAATTAGGCAATTCTAATGTGACATAGAATAATATGACTCTGTGTGTGTGTGTGTGTGTGTGTGTGTGTGTGTGTGTGTGTGTGTGTGTGTGTGTGTGCGTGTGCGTGTGCGTGTGCGTGAAGGAGAGAGATGGAAAAGAGATACTAGAGGAGTAACTCCTGGTTTGTCAGAATTGCAAAGAAAGTAGATGGGAATACAGCCAGTTCTTTTTCACAGTAAGAAGAAACTTTTGAGTATGCTTATGCATATTGTTAGAAAGTCTCACAGGGTGAACATATTTTTCAAAATGTATGTGTGTGTGTGTGTGTGTGTGTGTGTGTGTGTGTGTGTGTGTGTGTGTGTGTGTGTGTGTGTGTGTGTGTGTGTGTGTGTGTGTGACATATCAGGACACAAATGTGTATAATGACATGGGTATGACACAGGCATTACAAGGAGAGGGTGACTTATGAGGACATTAGCCATGTCCCCATTTTTCAAAAGGCTTATAAATAATACAGAATGAGTTTTTTGGGGAGAAAGTAAAAATGTGCCGTTTCCTGTGATGGGTAGGTTTAGGGGTAAGGGTAGTGTAGGGGGATAGAAAATATGGTTTGTACGGTATAAAAACCATTACGCCTATGGAATGTCCCCACAATTCACAAAAACAAATATATGTGTGTGTGTTTTCTATCCTGGTGGGGACTTCAACCTGAATGCACACTGACTCATGGGGACTCGTGTCACTGTAGGGACTTAAATTGAGGTCCCCAGGAGGAAACAACCTTATAAATCATACAGTGTTTTTTTTTTTTTTTTTTTGGATATACAGTTTGTACAGTATAAAAGCCATTATGTCTATGGAGAGTCACCACAAAGATAGTGAACCAGACATGTGTGAGTGTGTGTTCTTGTATATATGGTTTATGAGGACACAAATGTGTATAATGATGTGGGTATTACAACGTAAACATGGTTCATGAGAAAACATACTAAACTATGTTGAAGTAAAAAAAAAAAAAAAGCCAAATGTTTTTTTTTTTTTTTTTCTGATGGGTAGGTTTAGGGGTAGAGTAGGGGATAGAATATACTTTTTTCAAAAGTAATTATTATTTTAAAGCAAAAATTATTTTTGTATGTAATTGAGCAAAAGGATGTGTAGAAATATAAGTCTAAGACCATGTCCTGTTTAATAGATTTATTGTATTATGTTTATTTACAAGATAAAAGGTTAACATATTAGTGCAGTTTTCGAATGAATTCAATTTGATGAGTGTTGTCACAGACCAAAGAAGTTTACTTATGAAGGACAAGTATTTTATTTTAGATTAATGTTTTATTGCTATACAACTAGCACAAAAATGTTTTGAAAAAGTGACATGAAGGTCAGGATAATCAAAAACGAATGTACAGAAGTACCCCACCATGAGACTCATGGCTGGGTATAAAAGAGAGTAGTGATTAATAATGCAGGGCTTTTCATAGGGTGTAGAATCCCTTCCAGCTGTTGACATGACTGCGATACTCAGTCAGAGCCAGTTGTCTGAGCTATGCTGATGAGGACGATTATGGCCTGATTGAAGAAGGCACTGGGAGAATAGCAGTCTGTGCTATGTAATACTTGTTTGCTCTAACAGTGAACCATGTTCTAATTCCCATCCTTCCCTCTTAGCGCAAGATAATTCATCAGTCCACATTACACAGTGCTGAGATGAGGTTAAATGAAAGAAACTCCATGACTTTACAGAGGATGTCTATAAAACTTTACAAGCAGTATATGTCAATATAAGCAATATAAGTATATGGAAATTGAGTTATAGAGATTGACATACTTAAATGATGAACTTTCTGCCAAACAGCCCATCAAAACAAGGCCAAGTAGCCAGTATCAGGTCAGCTTTAAACTTTGGACCAATAAGGTCATCTGCAAATAGCAACTAGAACTCTTTAAGAAACTTTCACCCTGTGGAGAGGAGCTCCCTAGATACTGTATGCCACAGTATAGGGAATATTTCCTTTTGGCCATCAGGAACATAATGTGGAGCCTCATAGGCGTTCTTTGAGGAGCTTATAAACATACTGGGTCAAATTATTTTATTTTGAGGGGAAAAGTATGGTTGCCGAGAGAGCTCAATGTGCTGCAACTGAAGAAAACGCATTGAAATAGAAAAAACACCAGCAAATTAAGAAAACATCTTCATCAGTTTGACAACACATGTGCTGCAACTACTCACAATGCAATCAAATACAGAAATGTGCTAGAAATGTTTTAATTTGCTGATGTGTTTTCTATTTGCATGTGTTTTCTTCAGTTGCAGCAAGTAAATCTTTCTCAGCCACCAAAAAAAAAAGTTCTTTGTTCAGTTCTTTGTTAAGGAGGTGGGAACCGGTGAACCGGCATTGTTGATAAACTCAGTCTACTCCATCTGTGTTTTTTATCATTACTGTAAGTATTCAGAGGTAAGTATTTCAGAGATGATGGATGGTAGATGAAGACGGAGAACAGGAATACTGACAGTCTTGGTCGTTGTAGGATGACGTGGATGGCGAAGGTGAAGGGGACCAGTCACACACCTCAATGACAGGAAGGGAGTCCAGGAGTGGAGAAGGAGACAAGGAACCAACACAGAGAACCAGGAAGACAAAGCAGGTAATCTTTGTGTAAAGCAGTTAAGTATAACGAGTGAATAAGTCCTACTCAAAACAAGACCAGACAATGTGACTGTCTGAGGTGTGTGCTTGAGTAGCAGGTTGATGAGGGTGCAGATTAGGTGCAGGTGTGTGTGATAGTGAATTGCATGCAGGTGAGGGCCAGGAAGGATGATGGGAAATGTAGTGAAAATGTGGTGACTGTGACCTAACAAGGGTAACCATGGGAGCTAAGGATTGTTGGGAAAAATGAACAAATAAATGAAATCAAAACACAAACTAAAAGTCCAACACCCAAACAGAACCCTGACAGGAGCATTTGCTTAGACTGTGAACTGATACAGCTAATGTGTTAACTGCTTTGCTGAAGGAGCTTTTAATGCTTAGCATTTAAGATGCTAATGTGTGCTATTGCAAGCTAAAATCTTGTCAACTAGCTAGTGCAGTATTATAATTCAGTTGTGTGACATAAAGGAATACATGACATTGAATTGGATGAATGAATATATGAAAGTGAATGCCTAAATCATGTCAAGAAGCCATATAAAATTCACTTTAAAACAAACAAAGTTGAAATTGAAGTTACATGAAAAGATTATGTTTGTTTAACTTAATTGATTCATGTGGGACCAATGTACAAGATTAAATCATGTAAATCCAACACTATTTTTCAGTGTAGAAATGATTACATGTTCAATTTAGTTTTAGACTAAAGTTGCAAACATACAGTAAATGGCTGGGAATTTGAAATAAATTCACTCATATTTGTATTCATTAGAAAAAGCTGGAGCTGTCTCTAAGATGATCATGTCTTTTGTAATGGCAGCTAAACCGACATCCTGCTGTGAGCACAGCACGTCAGCTTTCTGATATTCAGACTTTAGTCTTGTATATCCAGACCTTCAGACTGATGGCAGAAGGTCTGGACACCATTGCAGCTTTCATTGGCCACAGACCAATTGTTCAATGTCATTTTTAGAGGCATGAAAACGTAAAGTCAATATCCCACAATAACAAGCCGGTGTGCAATTCATTCAAGAACGTTGTGCAAGTTTACTGCAACAATGTTGCAACACTGGTGCTGTGAACTTCACATTCTTTTGAAATTCGTTTAGTTTGTAACATTTAGTTGATCCTGATAAGCACTCATCGTCACAGTTGTAAACACGACGGCTTTCTTCTTCCATCGAGATGGCTTTTGTTGCCAGGCAGATCATTAAAAGAACACAGCACACGTCTCCAGAAAATCCTGGAGAATTCAACCAATCAGATGCACCAATCCGCATTAGACATTCAGCTACAGTAACTGTCTATGGGCATGATGTCTGACGTCTTGTTAAGGTCCATAATTTTTGCATGGCTTAAAGATTTGATGGGCATTCGTGGCCTCATGACAGTCACATTGTCCTTGTATTGTAATGCCGTTTTGGGTGGTTGTCCCACAGGCTCTATAAATAAGCTCCATTTGGTTCAAAATGCTGCAGCAAGAGTGCTTTATTTCACATCAGCCCGATTTTATCTTGTGGCTCACAGGCTGTTGCTAAACCTATCTGCCACACAATAATTGATACTTACCATGATAATAATCCAATCTGTAAAGCTGCTTTAAAACTATGTGTATTGTGAAAAGCACTAATAAACCTGACTTGACCTGACTTGATTTGTGCGTTCTGATATGGTATAAGCAAAAGTTCAGTGCAGCATGAAAATGTTGCAATTACGCTTAACTGTTGCAGTGGCCAAATATTTAAAAAATGACTAATCACTTGCTAGCAGAGAACAACTAAATAAGCAAGTTTTTTGTTATTGTGCCTTTGCAGACAGCTGTTGTATAAGGATGTGTTTGATTGCTACTCTGCCTCGACCACTGGTGTGTTGAAGTAATTATATCCTTCAGAATACTGCAGTCTAATAATGGCCACAACTATATCTAGAAGATGTCAGGGAGAAAAAGCTATGTAAACTATGTATAATCTCTTTTGGTAAAAAAACGACTGAGGGAGGAAGAGACAGCGTGAAAAGGAGAGATATAGCCTACTGAAGCAAAAATGCATTTTTGTTGTTGTTGGTATTTCATGGTCGTTTTCTCAGTGGAGTCAAGGGATGCACTGCCTCTTCAGCATTCAGAGAAAATAAAACCATAGTGTGGAATAAACCATATTATGAAATATAAAATGAGATTGTGTATACAGAACAATTTTTTCAAGAGCAACACAAGCTAATGAATAAAGTTTCAGAGGGATGAATCATCTTTTGATTCATCTGTCATGAGCTCATTATGTTTGAATGTGAGGAAAGTCAATGCCTTTAACCCATTCTTGTACCAATTTGTAACTACTTTATGTTTTAGCCAATTGGTGGATAATTCGTTTGAAGCATACAATCTCGTTCTTTTTCTCATTCCTACGATCTGCTTTTTACATTGCACAAATTCATATAAAATCACCCATTATTAACATTCATTAACAATATATATATTTCCCAAATGCTTCCAATCAGTCTGCAAATTGTTTTGAATGGGTTGGTTTGATGGGACATGGGCAAATTACAACACATACAGATAACTTTCGGTCACAGCTGACCATGAACTTGAAATAACAATGAACTTGAAATGATATTTATCTATACATAATTTGAACACTCCTTATTGCCTTATTAATCAAAATTACATAAATTAAAATGGTGTCACATACTGTGTGAGAGTTTGGAGTGTTTAAACTAGTGGTGTATTTACAATGTTCGTAGGAGACTTAAAACAACACAGTACAACTAGGAAACCTCAGGCTGTTAACTCTGGTCCTCTTCGGTCAAAAATGATAAAGCATTTTACGTTTTGAAAATGTATTTATTTATTTATTTATTTGCTTCATCGGAATGGGATGACACTTGGTGACTTTTGTCGCATTAGCTATGTGAACACACAAAAAAATGTTAAAGGGTCGGGAAAAAAATTGTCACACTTCACAGTCAAAAATTACCGACATAGAAAATGAATGGGAAATACACAAAAATACAAAAACTCAGGGAATCTTTTGGTGATACAAACCACAAATTAGAAAAAGTGATCCAGAAAAAAAGTGCACAGCAATAAAGGGGTGATACTCTAAAATATCAAGAGTGCAAAACAGACACAAACCACAATATTTTACACATACAAATTAACTGGTGTGGCTGTATCAATGTGGTAAAATTGAGCCAAAAGTCTCAAATAAGAGGTTAAAATCAGATCTATTATGCTGTGATGAAACATACCTGTTAATTTTTGTTACATTTTTATTGAATTTTAATGTTATATGTTCAAAATGTTCTCATCTCTGCTTAGGTTTGAATGTAGTAAAAATGTATGCAAAAACTGATATTTCAAATCAACGTAGAAAAAAAAAATCTAAACCTTGACAAAAGTAGTCTTTGAGAATGTCTAAGTATAAATCCAAATCCACAACTTAATAAAAATAAGTATTTATGTCTAAAAACACTAGAGAATTTATAAGCCACTTATAGAGTTATATAGGAATCTAGTGGTCATAACAGGGCATTACATCAGTTTTTCTTTTTTACTCCCACCAGAGGGCACTAATCTACCTTCAAAATTTTTTATTTTGAATGCCTCTCTATTTTAACATGGAATACCGTTTTAATTGAAAAATTATAATATATATATATATATATATATATATATATATATATATATATACACTCACCTAAAGGATTATTAGGAACACCTGTTCAATTTCTCATTAATGCAATTATCTAATCACCAATCACATGGCAGTTGCTTCAATTTGTTTAGGGGTGTGGTCCTGGTCAAGACAATCTCCTGAACTCCAAACTGAATGTCAGAATGGGAAAGAAAGGTGATTTAAGCAATTTTGAGCGTGGCATGGTTGTTGGTGCCAGATGGGCCGGTCTGAGTATTTCACAATCTGCTCAGTTACTTGGATTTTCATGCACAACCATTTCTAGGGTTTACAAAGAATGGTGTGAAAAGGGAAAAACATCCAGTATGCGGCAGTCCTGTGGGTGAAAATGCCTTGTTGATGCTAGAGGTCAGACTGGAAAATGTTGCCTGGTCTGATGAGTCTCGATTTCTGTTGAGACATTCAGATGGTAGAGTCAGATTGGCGTAAACAGAATGAGAACATGGATCCATCATGCCTTGTTACCACTGGGCAGGCTGGTGGTGGTGGTGTAATGGTGTGGGGGATGTTTTCTTGGCACACTTTAGGCCCCTTAGTGCCAATTGGGCATCGTTTAAATGCCACGGCCTACCTGAGCATTGTTTCTGACCATGTCCATCCCTTTATGACCACCATGTACCCATTCTCTGATGGCTACTTCCAGCAGGATAATGCACCATGTCACAAAGCTCGAATCATTTCAAATTGGTTTCTTGAACATGGCAATGAGTTCACTGTACTAAAATGGCCCCCACGGTCACCAGATCTCAACCCAATAGAGCATCTTTGGGATGTGGTGGAACGGGAGCTTCGTGCCCTGGATGTGCATCCCACAAATCTTCATCAACTGCAAGATGATATATATATATATATATATATATATATATATATATATATATATATATATATATATATATATATATATAGAGAGAGAGAGAGAGAGAGAGAGAGAGAGAGAGAGAGAGAGAGAGAGAGAGAGAGAGTGGTAAAACGTCTCTTATGTGACAGTCACAATATTTTAAAATGTGAGGTGAAGGCAAAAGGTGCAGATTGCACCAAATTAGTTTATTTGCTTTATTATAATTTACCAATTTATGCTAGACATCTGGTACATGTACAATTAATGTGTATCTGTTTGACATTGATCTTTCTAGTTCTTTTAAGTGTCTCAGAGACAAGGGTGGCTGTAGACCAACTGCAAAACAGCACATTCCTCCATTGCTGAGATACACTGTACTATTGTCTACGTGTTCTGCATCAATGTTTCTTGCATTCTTCTTTGTTCTATCAGCTACACATGTTCCAGGGTGCTAAAGGTCTCAGTTCTCAGGGAAAGGCTATTACTAATGTATGAGAGTTTTGACATTCTGTGAAGATACAGCGTCAGAATGCTTTCTGATATTTGAAAATCTGGAAATCTTTTACTATTAAACTTACTTTCTCTCTGGAAAAATGGAAGATATAAAGGTAAAGAAAAGAAAGAAAAACATTACACTGAGCTATTTGATGTTAAAAGGGATGTTTCACTCTTTCACCTTGTCTCTGTAAAGGATTCTACACCGCAGACAGTAATTACACCTTCCAGACGAGCGTGTCATCAGCAGTACAACAAATTATTATTCTGCTGTATGACAGAATCAAAATATCAAGTGTCACACATAAACACTGGAGTATGGATGTAGTAGTGGTTCAGGCGTAGACCTACACAATAGCTGTCATATATGAAGGACCATATTGCATGTCTATCGTCTTCACTTAATTTCTGGATCTGCTTAGCTGTGACCACATGCTATTAAATTTCAAAATGAGAAAAGAACATGCATTTGCGCTTCAGTTTCTTTAACTGAAAAATTTTTAATAGGGCTGGAGGCTTTTATTTTTAGCCTATCAGAAGAAAAAAAAAGTCTGTAAAACTATGTAAATTATCAAGGAATTCAGTCTTACCACCTTCATGTTTTGTGAGTCCACAGTCAGCGCAGCCCCATCTGCTATTCAGGCAACATGCCCCTCCAAAACCTTACTGAGGGCAGTAAGAAATGAGAACAAACAGCACAGCATAAGAAGCCATTCAAACATGACACATTCGTGCTTTCATAAACAGTAAGATGAAGCACAAAAGAATGGAACAGAATCCAGGAGTTGGTTTTTAACCACCCAAGATGGTTGTCCTTCGACCAATAACTAAGAAATAGTGCAGATGAAATGCAAGAACACATCAATTGTGAACGGCCTTCAGCTCTACCACGAAAATTGACAAAATGGATTGTAAAATGGATTGCTGTAGACTGTTGACCAGTAGTATGATTAATGATCTAGAAATAAAACAAACAATATATTGACTTCTAAAGCTATCTGCATTCGGGGTATTATAGAGATGTGTGCATGTGTGTGTGTGTGATAATTGTGATTAATTTGATAAATCAGCATGACATATGTGTCATACAAATGTCTTATGATCTCACAAAGTCATTTTAAAAGCAGCAGATCTCTGGTACAGATTAAAAAGAAGGAATATTGGTGATATTTTATTTATTAAATACGTTTTATTTATGTATTAAAACCACATTGTAGAAGTGTGAAATTAATAGTGGAAAATGAATTTACATAAACTGAAAAAAAATAAAAAGTGCTAGGTTGTGCCCCGCTCTACCCTACATTATGATAAATACTTTGCTTGTTACATACAGGTGCTGGTCATATAATTAGAATATCATCAAAAAGTTGATTTATTTCACTAATTCCATTCAAAAAGTGAAACTTGTATATTATATTCATTCATTACACACAGACTGATATATTTCAAATGTTTATTTCTTTTAGTTTTGATTATTATAACTGGCAACTAAGGAAAATCCCAAATTCAGTATCTCAGAAAATTAGAATATTGTGAAAAGTTTGAATATTGAAGACACCTGGTGCCACACTCTAATCAGCTGATGAACTCAAAACACCTGCAAAGGCCTTTAAATGGTCTCTCAGTCTAGTTCTGTAGGCTACACAATCATGGGGAAGACTGCTGACTTGACAGTTGTCCAAAAGACGACCATTGCACAAGGAGGGCAAGACACAAAAGGTCATTGCAAAAGAGGCTGGCTGTTCACAGAGCTCTGTGTCCAAGCACATTAATAGAGAGGCAAAGGGAAGGAAAAGATTTGGTAGAAAAAAGTGTACAAGCAATAGGGATAACCGTAGCCTGGAGAGGATTGTGAAACAAAACCCATTCAAAAATGTGGGGGAGATTCACAAAGAGTGGACTGCAGCTGGAGTCAGTGCTTCAAGAACCACTACGCACAGACGTATGCAAGACATGGGTTTCAGCTGTCGCATTCCTTGTGTCAAGCCACTCTTGAACAACAGACAGCGTCAGAAGTGTCTCTCCTGGTCTAAAGACAAAAAGGACTGGACTGCTGCTGAGTGCTCCAAAGTTATGTTCTCTGATGTAAGTAAATTTTGCATTTCCTTTGGAAATCAGGGTCCCAGAGTCTGGAGGAAGAGAGGAGAGGCACACAATCCACGTTGCTTGAGGTCCAGTGTAAAGTTTCCACAGTCAGTGATGGTTTGGGTCATCTGCTGGTGTTGGTCCACTGTGTTTTCTGAGGTTCAAGGTCAATGCAGCTGTATACCAGAAAGTTTTAGAGCACTTCATGCTTCCTGCTGCTGATCAACTTTATGGAGATGCAGATTTCATTTTCCAACAGCAACCAATACCTGGTTTAAGGACCATTGTGTCCCTGTTCTTAATTGGCCAGCAAACTTGCCTGACCTTAACCCCATAGAAAATCTATGGGGTATTGTGAAGAGGAAGATGTGATATGCCAGACCCAACAATGCAGAAGAGCTGAAGGCCACTATCAGAGCAACCTGGGCTCTCATAACACCTGATCGACCAGACTGCCACAGACTGATCGACTCCATGCCACGCCGCATTGCTGCAGTAATTCAGGCAAAAGGAGCCCCAACTAAGCATTGAGTGCTGTACATGCTCATACTTTCCATGTTCATACTTTTCATTTGGCCAAGATTTCTAAAAATCCTTTCTTTGTATTGGTCTTAAGTAATATTCTAATTTTCTGAGATACTGAATTTGGGATTTTCCTTGGTTGTATATAATCATCAAAATTAAAAGAAATAAACATTTGAAATATATCAGTCTGTGTGCAATGAATGAATATAATATACAAGTTTCACTTTTTGAATGGAATTAGTGAAATAAATCAACTTTTTGATGATATTCGAATTAAATGACCAGGACCTGTACGTGCATGTCACAGTGTGTTTTGGGTTATGTTTCATGTTCTTAGTTTATCACGTTCTCTCTCATGTTTCTGAGGCTGAATCCGAAATTGCCCCATAAACCCTCATTCACTATTCCCTACTTTAGTCCACTAACACAGTTCACTTGAAGGAGTGAATGAAAACAAGTGAGCAAATTCGGACAGCCATTGAGCATACATCGGCTGTACACTCGTTATTGCGTTGCAATGTGGGATAGAATTAGTGCACTCAATAATGTCCACTATGGTTTTGGACACCACTACAAATGGCTGTCCCCTCAAATAGTGCCCTGTTTAAGGGTATAGGAGGCGATTTCAGATTCAGCCCGAGTTTGTCATGTTCTCTGTCAGGTTTCCTGGATGTCATGTGATTTCCATGCCCTCATGTGTTCTGTTCTTTGTTTTTTGTTTTCTTTTATATTTTCCCTGTCATTAAACTTTGCATGTGCCAGCATAATAACAGAATAGCTAACAAGAAGAAGGTTTTGCAATCTGTTTTATTGGTTTATCTTTCTCAGTTTTAATGCTCTGTTTATTAGGACTCTGTGACATTCCCAGAAGGGATTTAGGAAGGGAGGAAAAAAACTATTATGGCCCAGAAATTCTTCTATGTATTTCATTCAGGACTTTTATCATGGAGTCCATTTATCACTGACACAGGCTGTACTTAATCTTTTCCAGCGGTGAATACAACCAATATAAAACATGCTTATGGCTTGTTTCCAGCCACCTCCCAGAGAGAAAGAGTAATACTTTCCTCTTATTTTACGGAATGTTAATTAACTTAAGCCCTCATTATAAGGGATGTGCCATGAATGGCTGTAATTGTCAGGAAACATATACACTGAACAAGATGGTAAGAGAATCCAGATAAAATCTTTATTTGACACACAGTGGGCACAGAAAGAGCAGGTGAGTAATAAATAACTGAAATAGTTTGTGGGTGGTGATATGATGATAATGAAAGTCCTGATGGCTGATGGAGAGGTGGCAGATGAAGCACACACCTCAGTCGACTGACGTAGGAGCAATGAGCAGGTATGAGCAATAGTCATAGGGAACTAGGAATCGCGTGTAGGTGAGCAACGATTGACAGGTGCTGTTGATTAGTACTCCAGTGACAGGGATCGTTGCGTGGTGGTGAGAGAGCCTGGTAATCCTGTGACAGTAATGAAGTTGGGAGTTGATTAATCCCAGTGCTAGTGCTCCCAATACGTAAAGTACGCAAGTTGGGTAGAACCCCCAAACCACTCAAGATTGATTTAGAGCTGTGTTTTAGTTTTGTTTTGGATTTTGACTTCCAACAATTATAAAAAAATTATGCCGTTTCCCTTTCCTTTCCTTAAAAGGGTTAGTTCACCCAAAATGAAAATTCTGTCATTAATTACTCACCTTCATGTCATTCCAAACCCGTAAGTCATTCGCTCATCTTCAGATATTTTTGATGAAATTGAGACAGCAATTTAATTAACACTTTCAAGGCCCAAAAAGGTAGTAAAGAGATAATTAAAATAGTTCATGTGACTCCAGTGGTTCAACCTTATTGAAGTGACGAGAATACTTTTTGTGCACAAATAAACAAACAAAAAACAAGAATCTCTTCTCGTCTGTGCCAGTGATGTAGTTAATCAGTGCAGCACTTTCGAAGCGCTTCGTCAGAATGCCGGCTTAACATTGGCCGACGCTGTTCACGTGAGCACCATGATGCATGCGTCTGATGCTGACGCAGGAGCTGACCAATGGTGAGCTGCTGTTCTGCCACAGAACTCAGAAGTGCTGCACTGTATTTACTACGTCAACAGTGTAGGAGACTGGCACAGACGAGAAGAGATTGATGCTTCATAAAATTAAGGTTGAATCACTGTAGTCACTTGGACTATTTTAACGTCTTACCTTCCTGGGCCTTGAAAGTGGTAATTAAATTGCTATCTATGGAGGGGTCAGAGAGTCTTAATTTATGTTCCGAAGATGAACGAAAGTCTTATGGGTTTGGAATAATATGAGGGTGAGTAATTAATGACAGAATTTTCATTTCTGTCAGGGTCACTATCGTCAAAGTGATAGACAATTAGCATATAGTTTAGATTGGCAGTATGGTTCTGTTCTGGGCAAGAACAGTGATAAACGTGAGAGCAGTGATAAACCCCACTAGGGTAAAAAGAACAGAAGCAATGATGCATTGCAGATATCATTAATGTCAATATTAAAATGTACAACCTAATTCAGGAATTTAGTCTGATTCAGGAGGAATCTAGGCTAGGCTAGACTAGTCTGATTCAGGGGGAATCAGATGCCAAATCCTGACTGATGAGTGGAGGTGATGCTAGGGAGAAACACAATAGCAGCTGATAATACTGAATTATATACAAAATGTCCATCTTAGGGGCCTTCTAACTTATAGTCCAGGTGATATGTGAAAATGATGTTCACGGCCCTGAACATTTTCAGAAATGGAGCCATCACAAAAAAAGCTTTGTAGCGGCCATGGCAGCCATTTCCAAATTATTTATTTTGTATTCTATCTCCTGAACCAAACATGGTAACACAGAAAATGTGATGTCTACCCCTATGTTTTGATGGTCACGCTTACAATGATACTATATAACTGTTCAGGTGAATAGTTAATGGAATTGAATAGAATTGATAATGAAAGTCCTGATGGCTGATGGAGAGGTGGCAGATGAAGCACACACCTCAGTCGACTGACATTGGAGCAATGAGCGGGTATGAGCAATAGTCATAGGGAACTAGGAATCGCGTGTAGGTGAGCAACGATTGACAGGTGCTGTTGATTAGTACTCCAGTGACAGGGATCGTTGCGTGGTGGTGAGAGAGCCTGGTAATCCTGTGACAGTAATGAAGTTGGGAGTTGATTAATCCCAGTGCTAGTTCTCCCAATACGTAAAGTACGCAAGTTGGGTAGAACCCCCAAACCACTCAAGATTGATTTAGAGCTGTGTTTTAGTTTTGTTTTGGATTTTGACTTCCAACGATTATGAAAAATCGTCCCTTTCCTTTCCTTAAAAGGGTTAACTCACCCAAAAATAAAAATTCTATCATTAATTACTCACCTTCATGTCATTCCAAACCCGTAAGTCCTTCGCTCATCTTACAATGATACTATATAACTGTTCAGGTGAATAGTTAATGGTGAATTCAGTGACGTGAGAGGGAAATCACAGTATCTGAGAACCTAGGCTAGACTTTTTATAATATCATGTCTGTTGCATGCATGTTTTGTAGAGTGTAAAAGCTTAATCCTTTTGTTCATTAACCCTGACAATACGGACAATACGGTGTATTAGGTCTGTGCATTTGGTCTCAAAGTGACAGCAGCCTAATAAACCTGCTGCTCTCTCTGTCATCAAACAACAAAAGATAACGCGAGAATCATTCACTGCTCTTCACCGAATAACATTAGTAAGTTTAATACAATATATTTAATTCATACAGTGAAGACTATGCAGTTTTATTTTTAATTACATTTGATCACTTTCTGTATATAGTAGGCTATTGTTATTATAAGGCTAAGTTGTTCATTTCATGCATATCATGCATTTTTCTGTTGTATTTGCTGTTTTTATTATTATTATTATTATTATTATTATTATTATTATTATTATTTGTTTTTTGCTATTAGTGTTACTCGATCTTAGCGCTGCATTCGATACTATCGACCACAACATTCTTTTGAATTGATTCGAAAATGATGTTGGCATTAGTGGAATTGCATTGGCATGGTTTAAATCATACTTATCTGACCATTATCAGTTTGTACACTGTAAAATCTAAATAGTTACACTTAAAAGCATGCAAACTGATTGCACAACATACTGTTTGTTTGTTTTTTTGTTTTTTTAACAGATGCTTAGTATCTTATACAAGTGTTCTAGTAACTAAAAAGAACTGTAGTGTACTTGATCTTTTACTTTAGATTTACCTTTGCCTTAGTATAGCTACCATTGTTGTTACCATTGCTGTGTTTTGCATGCTAAATGTTGTGTGTCACTCAAGCATGGTCGACTGCAACATATTCTTACAAATATAGAGAAATTTTCACAGGTGTTTATGAGTGTTTACGTAAGTGTTAGCACTAAAATTGTAAAAGATCATTATACGACATAAGGGAAATATTACATAGATTAGTTTTAAAAGGTGACCTTAATTTCCGATTAAATCATTAACTATAGTTAATTATTCAGTCAGAAGCTAGGTCAAATTTTAAAAGCAACCTATTCATTTTTTCTGTTCCTTTGAAACCAAATAACTGATTTATTGTTGCATTGGTGCATCAATAGGAAGAGAGTTATAATATGAATGTTTCAAGTGCCCAACCAAAGTGATCACTGATCACCATAATGGTGAGTATTTTTTTTTTTTTTTTTTTGCTTGACAAAAATGGCACTCAAACCAATCAATTAACCTTAACTTAGGTTTTCTGTGTAAGCAAGGGATAATATGTGAATAGTACAGAGTACTAGATTTTTACAATTAAGTTAAGACATTAAGTGAAGTTAACTAAAAAGTGTTAGAATCGCTGTTGGATTTTGCAGTAAATGAAGAGATCATATCAATCACAAGTTCATTATGTAGTAGGGAGGCTCAGTGCTAGGGCCGTTGCTTTTCACCCTGTACATGCTATCCTTGGGAGATATCATTAGGAAGCATGGTGTTAGTTTTCACTTTATGTTATGTTTTACAGTTATGCTGATGATACTCAGCTCTGTCACAAAACAGAAGGGAACAGACAGTGGAAGTGATAAAAGGTAAAGTTTATTTAAACAGAGCTTTGAGCAGACACGACACACGACAGGTGAATGGTTGGTAAGCAGGATGATCTTGAACTTGACTGACGAAGACAATTGGAGAAGATCACAGGGAACAAGGATGGTGAGACTGCAGACTTGGAACAGAAAACGAAGACACCAGTGAAAGCGAATGTCCAGGTAGGAGTGATCTCAGGTAGTGTCTGTTGCTGCTTTCAAGTAATGTCGTAAAGATCGTATTTACAAGTTGAACACACATGAACGCCACCACAAAGTCGTAAATACCAGTGGGAAGTTCGGGATTTTCTTTAAGCCCCGATCTTTACGAGTTGGGGACGTGTCAGTGAGAAACATGGCAGAATCAATGGATGCAACATCTGTAGTTGAATATAACGGGTATTTAGCAGTGACACTGTCAGGGTGTCATTTACAACAAAGTAAGCTAGCATTGTAATATAACAATAATACCGTTGACAGTGGCTTCATAGATTAATTAAAAACGTAAAAGATTAAAACTCACCTGATGCTCATTCTTTGTTCTTCATTTTATATAAGCAGAGTTAACAAACCTTGCTGTATTTTCGTGAAATTCATTAAAAGAAGATACACTGCCATCTTGCTCTGACCAAAGAGACTTGAACGCACATGATGTCATAAACACGACTTCTCACCTCATAAATACAAATATCCCAGGAGGACTTGAACGCACCATGTGTAACAGTGATGAGACCAGATGGTGAACTGAGGAATGTGCAGGCTTGATATAGTGGGTGGCTGACAAAGGTGCACAGTGCAGGTGATTAGAACTCCAGTGACTGTGAACGAGTGGGCGGGGCAGGTGCTGATGGTGTGAGTGACTCTGTGACAAGCTCTATATTTCTTTGCGCCCTAATGAAACTTAACAATTCACAAAATGAACAGAATGCATAGCTGATATTAAAAAAAAAAAAAAAAAAAAACTGGATGACTTGTAATTTCCTACTACTTAATTCTGAAAAAAAACAGAGATTCTAATTATTGGACCAAAAACCTACACCCCTAGTAACCCAGAATACAGTCTAACACTTGGTGGCTGCTCTGTCAAGTCTTATGTAACACAGTTCTTTGTTATGGGAAGCAGGTGGGAAACGGCGGACATTTAAAGACTTTAATAAATAAAACAAACAAAACGAAAGTATCGCGGACAGCCCCTCACGGACGACTGCCACGCACACACATAATAAAACGTAAACAAAACGCAACATAAAATCCAGGCCTGGTCCTCTTTCGCCCTTCACTGGTGTCACTCGTCCTTATATGCCTCCAAGTTCCCTCATGAGAGGACTCGAGACCGGTCTCGCTCGCTCCTCCCACGTCTCTCGCTCGTCAACCTCGCCACATCTTCGTCGTCAGTAAGGAACCGGGGTGTGATCTTTCATTTGAAAGCCACATTTCTAGCATCTGTAAAACCACATTCTTCCATCTTAAAAATATATCTAAATTAAGACATATGCTCTCAATGCAAAATTCAGAACAGTTAGTTAATACATTCATGACCTCAAGGTTACATTATTGTAATGCTTTACTGGGGGGTTCAAGTTCTCTCGATGGGTCTCCTGCATCTGCAGTTGCCATGCTATCTTTTGAGTGGCTGTAGCTAAGTTAGAGGAGGTTGACTCACAGCACTTCAACACGTGTGTTTTTTTTTTTAAGTGAACATTATAACGTTTCAACTCACTGTTGTTGGTTGGCAGTGAAACTGCTCTGAAAGAACAGATAAAGGGGTTGGGGGTCATTTTGGTGTTTTATGATTGCAGTGATAGGGGCTCCCAGTCAAAGTTTTGCCCCCAGAAGTCTAGGACTGGCACTGATTAGTCCAGACTTGTAAGTGCCCTGGAAAGAGAAATCCTAGGGATAGTGTGTTCGTGACTTCACTAATGCTGATCTGGGCACTTGGACTCCAAACAGCTCTGATGGTATTTGTCTTATGTGTAACCAATTCATTGCTTCAAGATGGTGCGATAGGATCGCTGAAACTGATTCTGTATAACAGCGTCTTGTCCTTCATAAAAAGGACATTTGATGAAAGCATGCTTTGAAGTGTTTAGGCCTAACCAGGAACCACCATGCATATCAGGATCTGAACTTGGAGAAAATCAAGGCTTTTAGAGAGATGACATCATTTGGTAAACCATAAATTCCTCATTTGCCTGCTGACTGCTTGTTTACTTGTGTAGAGTATTTTTATATAAAATGGCAAATTTAAAAAAGTATAAGATAATTTCTAAGCCCCCTAAAAACAGAATGTCTGCAACAATTTTTGCTTGACCGACTTTACAGTTTAACTTTACACACTGCCATCATCTTCACATTTAAGGGATGAGTGAAACTCACTAGACTCACTAGAAGACAGGGGTTATGTGAAATGTGCCACACTGCTTTCAAAAGACCTTTATTGATCAAACTGTGTTTGCAATCTCAAATGTAACAACTTTGGATTTAAATTTTCACACTTAACAAAGATAAATATTGTAAAATCATACACTTCAAATCATATAACGACTAAACAATCAAATGATTCACTGCACAAAGGTCATAGCAGTCAGTTTTCAACCATTCAACCGTTTTATGCCATTGTGGACAAGTGATGTTTGGAATTTTATAAATTAATAATGTAAACCTCTTTACATATTTTTTTTTTTTTTTTTACATATTCCTTTCATATTCATTGCACAAGGTAGAATTTTAATATATAAAAATAAATAAATAAAAAAACACTTTAACAGTCTGAAGCTACAGTAGATTTTCACCTGATTTGCAGGTCCTCCACATTTATTTACCTGCCATTAGTCCTTTATACGTTCATTAAGATACTACTGTTATGGCAAAAATACTGCTGTAACAGTGGAGTTCTATTTTATGCATTATTCTGGTATTTGTTATTACTGCATTATTGTATCAAACATAAATCAAATCTGACTCCAGCTTCTCTGGGTGAATGAACATAACACAGGTCATGCACAACTAATTAAGTTCATTTATATAAGCCATACACTGAGCACAAATATGCAGAGCTGATTAAAATGCTTAAAGGAGCTTTTAAAAACAGCTTTCTCTTAAAATATTACAGAGCCTTGAACTTATGTTCTGCCCATCTAGAACATCTTACATTTCAAGCGTGTGTTTCTGAATGGAATGTGTTTGGAGCATAATTAATTGAATGTTAACTGAATGATAAAGCCGGAGTTCTACAACAACAAATGAATGTCTAGACTGACACACACACACGTTTGTTTTTGTGAATTGTGGGGACATTCCATAGACGTAATGGTTTTTATACCGTACAAACCGTATTTTCTATCCCCCTACACTATCCTTACCCCTAAACCATCACAGGAAACTGCACATTTTTACTTTCTCCCCAAAAAACTCATTCTGTATTATTTATAAGCCTTTTGAAAAATGGGTATGGTCATGGGTAATGTCCTCATAAGTCACACTCTCCTTGTAATACCTATGTCATTATACACACGTGTGTCCTGATATGTTACAAAAACGCGCACGTACACACTCACCCTCTCACACCCCTCTCACACCCCCTCCCTCTCTCACTCTCTCACTCTCTCACTCTCTCACTCTCTCACTCTCACTCTCTCTCTCTCTCACACACTCACACACTCACACACTCACACACTCACACACTCACACACTCACACACTCACACACTCACACACACACACACACTCACACTCACACTCACACTCACACTCACACTCACACTCACACTCACACTCACACTCACACACAAACAAGAGTCAATTATAATAACTATAAAAATTCAGGAGACGCTTCCAACTTCGAGAACTAATGGTCGGCAATAATAAATTGTTAGAGACCATCAGATTAGACATTTTCTTTTAGAAGTAAAATAATGTTACATTTCTACATTTCTATATTTTAGATAAAAAAAAAAAAAAAAAATGACACATACAATTTATGTTTGTGAAGTATGCTTAAATATAAAAGTGTAGGTTTTCTTTTCTTTTCTTTTTTTCTCTTTTCTTTTCTTTTCTTTCTGTTTGGACTAAAGATCACTATCATTTATATCATGTCATTTGTTCACATTTCAACAAAACATTTGAACATAAACTGACAAATACGTTTTCATGGCATAGACTTATAAATATGATAATTATAATTAGCCTTGAACATTGATCATAAAAAAACAAAATAAACAAACATAGAAACAGTGACTTACATTCGCTGTATACAGGCCACACAGGTTTTATATTAAAAAAAAATTAAATTAAATAAATTAAAAAAACAAAACAGTATCTGTAGAAAAACCCTTTTGTTTTAAAACCATTCAAAAAATGAACAAGTTGTACTTTGTTACAAATATCGTTTCTCTTCAGGACTATTACAAAAACAAAAAATTTTTCGAAGAGACATTTAAGAGCTGTTGTTTACTGTACATACTTCTAGTAATAGTAGTAATAATAGTCAGTTTTTCTCAGCAGATCTTTTGGACAGGTCTACAAAAATAGCAATATCAACATCTGCATAATCTGAGAGAAAATTAAGGACTGCTAGCTACATATTACTACTACAATATAACACCCTGTTGTTGGACAGCAGACACGTACTGAACACAAAAATAAACTCCACAGAATCAGCCTCCCTCAGGATTCTTTCCTTTTCTAATTTTTCATAATAGTTATATGCCATACGCCTGTAAAATCCTCCAAATCTCACACTGCATTTCCCTCATTTTGTGTGAAAGGTTTCTTCAAGTGTTGCCATTTTTGAAACCATTCAACCATTATAATGGGCCACAAGGGAGACCACTGCAGGTTTGGCATTATCTGTTGATAGAGGGCCATCCTCCACTGGGTTTGTCTTATTGGGGTCCACTGTGGGTCCCACTGAAGCGACCACAAAGGTAAAGTTGTCTGTGCGGCGTCCAGGCCGAAAAGGTTTATTTGCCTTTGAAGAACTTTTCAGACTGGAACCTCGCTGGGGTTTGTCACAGTTGAGAAGAGCTCTGAAACACCTGTAGAACTAACACACACACACCCATACAAACAAGTAAAGGGCATTAGAGAACAACAATGCTGAAATATGTACGTGCACTTATCGGTTTGTAGGTATCATACACCTGCTTCTTTACGCTTTCATTTACACATTCACATGCACGTCAAATGTGCTTCACAAGCCTTTGGAAATGTCCTACTTCCCATCTCTGAAGTCATAATTACTTTTTTGCTACTTTTTTTTAGCATTCAAGTGCTTTGTTGTTGGAAAAAACATTTACAACAAAGTCAAAAAACAGGGTGTAACGGGGTTAAAGTTAATACTTGTTTGAAACAATCAGTTTAGCAAAGTTTGTACTATTTTTAATTTATTTTGATAAATAATTTTTTTCATAAATATACTGTCATTAAAATATTCATGTCCAATAATAATTTAATATAGATTTAAGGGTTACAACTTATGCACTGGGGTGCGCTTACACTACTGGGCCTGGTGTCAGATGCTCCACCACATCTGACAGCCATATGGTGGTGGAGGAACTCAACAGGGTTCGCCTAGCTGGGGAACTTACTAAAGCAATAAAACGTACTTATCCGTTCCTTAAGGAGGAGGGGAATGGCGCAGCAAACCGACACTTAGAACGGGCAGTTCGGTGTTAATGGGTGGTTGAAGTGAGCACACAGGAAGAAACCGGCTCTACACGGAGGCTATAGAATCTAGTGAACGTGTTAGGTGTCGCCCTAGCCCGCAGCTCTGCATATATCGGGCAGAATGTGCTTGATGGCCTCCGTCTGCTTCTGGGTGGCCAAGAACTGCAGGGCAAAGCTCTTGGCAGTGTCGCCGAATAGCCCAACCTGGGAAATGAAGGAGTCCAGGAACCAACATTTATCGGTCTCCCTCATATCGGCCAGGTTGAGGCAGAGATGCCAGATTCGTCACCCAGATAGTAAGGTCCGTCGCCACCCAGGCTTCCGGAGGAGCTCAGGGTCAGGTCTACCCTGGAACAACGCCATGGCATGAAATGCAAACACAGCCTCTCCACATGCTCTGTAAGCTTTGCCTGTTAAGGTGGATGTGAACTTACAGGCTTTGGATGGGAGATGTGGATTACCACACCAGGTATCTGCTGGAGCTCCGAAAATCACCACTGGACGCCCATTGGAGGGACCAGCCTGCTCTCTCTGTAACTCAACTGGATTTGTAATAAAGCAATACTTCAGAGAGCATAATTCTCATAAGTATTAAACACTACTACAGTAAGTTTGTGGTTGGTGAATTTTTCTGATTCTCTCAATATGACCTTGCAAATTAAAACATCCACATTCATTCAGTACCTGGAGTTCATAAGAGCCGCATACCGCTAGGAGTCATTGCCCCCTGCTAGCAACTAAGAATAAGCCCATCAAGCATGGCTGGGCTTAGACAACAATTACAGCTCATTTAGGAATTTTGATTAGAAAAGGGCTCTTCTCTTAGCCAAACATCCCCATTATCAAAGCTGCTATTTGCAAAGAGACTGCTATCCTTTTCACATTCATCATCAGTACCATTTCTAAATGGTATCAAATTCTCCTTAATGACATTTTACTTTTACCTCTAAACAGAACAATTATGCAATTTGCAACTGAATAATTGTTTATAATGTACACTGGCTCAATCATTTCCATGGCTGTAATTAAATGTCTGCAAGTAATATGAAGTAGGAATTGTGTCTGTTCCGTTTAGAGTGGAGAAGAAAAAGAAAGAAGGAACAAGGGTCATTGGTAATGCAACAAAAGTAAATTGCATTAATACGCAACACAATTACATAATAATAAATAGTCAGGCATAAGAAAGCACAAACACAGAATTGTCATTTAATTGTGCTGTATCAATTAATGGATCTGTTTTTATATGACATAAATAATACAGTCATTCTTGCAGACTGGAGAAATCAAAACATACATATGAAATTTTAATTAAAATGACAAAGACAATTGATTTGTCAACTTTGGACATTGAAGGGCCAAAGTTTCAGACATTGAAGCATTGTTAAAAAGGAAAAACAAACCTCTTTTAAATGGAATCTTCTCAATAAGATTCTTCTTTAGACAAGTGAGAAGTTAGTGGTCTTGACTACCATAGTGCTCTTTCAAATGCAAGACACAGCCAGGTTTGTGAAGTCACTTCCCTTAAGAAAACGTAGTGTACTTAGTATACGCTCTCTGCTAAGTATACTTATAGTCAACTACATTTCCTCAAGAAATAGAATGGTGCAATGTTTACACATGATGATCATTCACTGTGCATGTGTCACGGGTAGTCCAAGAAGAAGATGAATAGAGTAGCAGAAAATAGATAAGTGTTAACAAATGAGTCAAAGTAGCAGTGTGCACAAGAACAGAACACTATGACAAACTAAATACAAATAGGTGGGATCTAATTACAAGACAAACTAGTGGTGGGAAAGTGAGAACAAAGGGAAAACTAACTAGATAAAGGCAGACACAACAAACTGAATACAATGAAAATTAAACCAAAACTAATCATAACTATTACAATGTGATTAAGGAGAATCCTGCTTAACCAGACAAGGGTATAGAAAAATATAAACATATAGAATTGCACTTCATTAGTAAGAAGAGCATGATATAAAACAATTTAAAATGTTTGGAGGGAAAGCCCCTACAAAAAATCTAATATCACCTTTCTGTGTCTGTAATAATTTAATGATCAACCTCTGTTGTTTTCTCCCTGTGAGGAAGAAGACTGACAGGTACATTGTTTAGTGTGTTATGACCTAGCAAGAATCTGACCCAGCCCATTCATTTTTAAAGTGGAATGGGAAATCACCGAACATCCCTGATTCATAACACTTCTGATTGGGTCATGGACTCTCCATTTATCTTGCTCTGGTCAGAAAAGCCAGAGGCCTGTTTCACACCACATGCATGAGTAACAGCAGGCTCGTGATGTCCTTTCACACTGACAGCGTTTCTGCTGCAGAACAGAAGTATGGAAGCCTGTTTCCACCAGAGAGTACATAAAAAGGGAAATGAAGACGATTGTGACTGTTTCTCGCAATGTACATTTATTTCTTAATGTATACTTCATCTTACACTTTTTTATTTTTGACTCTGAGGCAGAAATGGGCTTCCATTCAGAAAATTAAAGTCAACACAAAACGAAAATTGCAATCATCTTCCCTATATGGTTACATAATTCAGAGTGAAACAGCTTCTCAAATGAGCTGTTGAGAACTATTACAAACTTGTCATAAACTCTAATTTGCATGTGGACAGTGACAACATCCAAATCAGGAACCCCAACACCAAACAGTTAAGATTCAGTCAGATTTACTGAATGGAAACTGCTGTTTGTGTGCTTCCGTGTAATTTGACTCAAGCTCAAAAGATGTCTTTTTTTCTAATAATGGGTGGGTAGTCCACTTCATTATTTAACTTTAGTTGATTATATTTATGATTATAAATTTATATGATTATTATTTTCTCCATAATTACAGTGCATTATTGACAAATAGGTTTTGTGGAACATTTTTCCTCCATAATTTCAACGCAGAAACTGCTGCTAGCACCATTCTGTTTAGGCAAACAGTATAAATAATGTAGCTTATTTTTTTTGGTCAGTGAAATTTGGGTTCCTTGCCACTGTCGCCTCTGGCTTGCTTAGTTAGCGACACTTAATATTCAACAATATTACAGCTTTAAAGATGAAATATTTAGTTACTATAGACATCAAATTAATCTGGCATGAAAACAATCAAGCATAAATAATATCATGTTTCAGTAGTAGTTGCCATTTCAGGAAAAAAAAAAAAAAAAAGGAGAGAATTTACACATGCAATCATGCATTATGAAATCTTCAATTTGCAATTTTAATATAGATTACATTACTTAATAAAATGAGTTAAGAGGCAATATGGCTTTCCTCTCCAGCAACAGCTGTCATCCACCATTTAAATATGACAGCAATACTACTTAATTGGATCTAATAAAATCTCAGATGTTGAGAACTATTGCACAACTGTGTAAAAGTGATATTAAATATTGATGGCTCACCACTTCCAAGAATATTTCGTCCTCTCATAAATGTTATGACTCATACGAGTCATAAATGGAATGCAAATGTTATGTCAGAAGCATAGTTTTGCAACATCATATATATCCCAGTATTCAAATTAATTCTGCTTTTCATTGGTTTGATACTGAGGATTACAGTAATTCAACAGTTATTGAAAACTATGTGACAATCCATTGCTCAAGTCCTATCAAGTTTCATATCTAACGGATGTTCGAGTCACAATTATCAAATACTATGGGAGAAAACACAGGGCCAGACTCACCGGAGATGTTCTGTTCCAGCATTATCTGATGGACGTTGCAAGAAATGTTACTTGTATCTGTACAGCATTTTTAGTCTTCAACTCGCCTCAACTCACAGTTTCCATAGTTACGGGCTGGGAGGAATTGAAGACTGAAAATGACATACAGGAGAATCTTTCTTCATCAACTGGAGTGTGATGAATAGATGAATATCCGGAAACATCACTCAATCCTTCATATGGATTTGTACCAGTCAGAATTTGTATGATATGGAACACAGTGCTTGACAAAACCTTCACTCAAAAAAAAAAAAATAAGGTTTATATCCATCTTTGGATATCATTATTTTGAATGCAGATTGTTTCAAAATGGATTCCTGAATATTCAGTGACCTTCTGAATAACAACTCTACTGTAGAAGCTTGTTTTCTCAAAAAAAAAAAAAAAAAAATTAAATAAATAAATGTATATAGACTCTAAAAATGCTGGGTTAAAAACAACCCAGGTTGGGTTGAAAATGAACTAACCCAGTGATTGGGTTGTTTTAAGCAAACATTTCACCCAACCACTGGGTTAAAACAACCAATTTACTGGGTTAAAACAACCCAATCGCTGGGTTTGCCCATTTTCAATATATATATATATATATATATATATATATATATATATATATATATATATATATATATATATATATATATATATATATATATATATATATATATATATATATATATATATATATATATATATTGTATTTTATAGAACAGTTTAGTCTAGAATTTCCACCAGACTTAGCTGCTGAATTAAAGTTCATGTATTACACTCTCAGCTTCCAAATTCCTGGACTGCCTGCTGTGAACTTTGATGAAATGATTGACAGGCAGAAAGCTTCTCAATAGCCTTCTGACTGGTTAAACCCAGTTTCCCAAACTGGGGTTTGCGAGGGAACTACATGGAGTTTTGAGAGTTGATGGAATGAATTAAATCATAAAAGTTTAAAATTAAATAATTGTAAAATAAAACCAATCAAACTAAGTATTTTATTTCTCTACCTGCATGTGACCATTAACCGACATCAGAGATCCATGAACATGTGAATGTGTTGTTGAATTATTGAAATATTGACTTCAAGTAAATATTTTAGATCAAAGGGGTAAAGCTGACATAAAAGTTTGGGAATCCCTGGGCTGACAAAGAATCTGGCCATGGATTGCAGACATGTTTTATTTGATGTATTATGAATAATTAGGAGGCAGCACACTCAAGCTCTCTCATATTACTCCCTGATCTCGGCTCATCTTCAACCAGACAAGAACAAATCAGTCACTTGAGACTTGAGGCTCACTCTGACCATATCATTAAATTATATAAGTTAACTGCTGCAATCAAATGTCAAATTCACAACATTGAACCATTCAATGTGAGTAAAAAAAAATAAAAATAAAAACAGCTCAAAAAAATTATACTAGACCATTATAGGAGATATTGCTTTTCTTTACATCAAAATAAAATTTTTTTTTTTTTTTCTTCTGAAATGTAGTGGTGTAATAAGTGTAAGATATTATGATTTGGAATGTAGTGAATTACACTACATTTGGAATTTGGAAGTTTTCCAAAATAAATACTTGAAAGTGTAAAAAATGTTGATTTTTGTGATGTTTGATGTTGACAAACCTGATTCCAAAAAAGTTGGGACACTGTACAAATTGTGAATAAAAACAGAATGCAATGATGTGGAAGTTTAAAATTTCAATATTTTATTCAGAATACAACAGAGGACATATCAAATGTTTGAGAAAATGTATCATTTTAAGGGAAAAATAAGTTGATTTTAAATTTCATGCCATCAACACATCCAAAAAAGTTGGGACAAGGCCATGTTTACCACTGTGTGGCATCCCCTCTTCTTTATATAACAGTCTGCAAACATCTGGGGACTGAGGAGACAAGTTGCTCAAGTTTAGGAATAGGAATGTTGTCCCATTCTTGTCTAATACAGGCTTCTAGTTGCTCAACTGTCTTAGGTCTTCTTTGTCGCATCTTCCTCTTTATGATGCGCCAAATGTTTTCTATGGATGAAAGATCTGGACTGCAGGCTGACCATTTCAGTACCCGGATCCTTCTACGCAGCCATGATGTTGTAATCGATGCAGTATGTGGTCTGGCATTGTCATGTTGGAAAATGCATGACAATGCATGTATCTCTGTATCTCTGATGGTATGCAACCCCATACCATCAGAGATGCAGGCTTCTAAACAGAGCGCTGATAACAACTTGGGTTGTCCTTGTCCTCTTTAGTCCGGATGACATGGCGTCCCAGTTTTCCAAAAAGAACTTCAAATTTTGATTCGTCTGACCACAGAACAGTTTTCCACTTTGCCACAGTCCATTTTAAATGAGCCTTGGCCCAGAGAAAACGCCTGCGCTTCTGGATCATGTTTAGATATGGCTTCTTTTTTGACCTATAGAGTTTTAGCCGGCAACGGCGAATGGCACGGTGCATTGAGTTCACCGACAATGTTTTCTGGAAGTATTCCTGAGCCCATGTTGTGATTTCCATTACAGTAGTATTCCTGTATGTGATGCAGTGCCGTCTAAGGGCCCGAAGATCACGGGCATCCAGTATGGTTTTCCGGCCTTGACCCTTACGCACAGAGATTGTTCCAGATTCTCTGAATCTTTGGATGATATTATGTACTGTAGATGATGATAACTCTTTGCAATTTTTCTCTGAGAAACTCCTTTCTGATATTGCTCCACTATTTTTTGCCACAGCATTGGGGGAATTGGTGATCCTCTGCCCATCTTGACTTCTGAGAGACACTGCCACTCTGAGAGGCTCTTTTTATACCCAATCACGTTGCCAATTGACCTAATAAGTTGCAAATTGGTCCTCCAGCTGTTCCTTATATGTACATTTAACTTTTCCGGCCTCTTATTGCTACCTGTCCCAACATTTTTGGAATGTGTAGCTCTCATGAAATCCAAAATGAGCCAATATTTGGCATGACATTTCAAAATGTCTCACTTTCAGCATTTGATATGTTATCTATATTCTATTGTGATTAAAATATAAGTTTATGAGATTTGTAAATTATTACATTCTTTTTTTATTCACAATTTGTACAGTGTCCCAACTTTTTTGGAATCTGGTTTGTAGTTACTGTCCACCATTGCTCAGTATTAAGTCGTTTACATAACTGATGCATATTCGACTGAGCGTCTATGGATGAATCGCAGCTGTTGTGATATTCAGCACAACAGCACTTTTAATCATGTGACATTGCTTAAATGCAATCTGGTCTGGACCGTTTTAAACCTACTACAAGCACACTGCTCATTGAGGCTAACAGAATATGCAATTCTTCAGACAGCAGATAAAAGCTGTGCAACAAAGCAGCACAGAAGTTCTGATATGATACTGCATCTGACAAGGGTGTCTGAACCATCTTGAGAGATCTGTCTCAACGACAGATGCGACTTTACATGCTTCTCTGCAGGTTCTTTGTTGTCTGTGCTTTTGGTCAATCTGTATGCAACTGACATGACATCTTTTCTGAACTATTCTGAAGTTTGTTCAACTTAAAGCAGCTTGCAGTAGATCTGTTCCTTCTACATTGATACACACAGCCAAAGCCAGAGCGAGGAACTGGAGGAACCGTGCTGACATTGTTGCTTTATCATTTATTTCAATAATGTTAAAACAGCACAATTGTTGGACGAAGCATATCAAAACAATGAGGTAATTAATCAAGCAGGATGAAAGACTTTTTCACTGAAAGACTATAAAGAAGTGAGAACAGGATGCTTAGACACAAAATTAATTAACCTCAGCTGAGCAAAATGCACTGATATAGTGTCTAAACAGAAGTCGAGACAGCACAATCTGCATTTCTGCTGGATCACCATTTCAACAAGCATAAAAGGATGGTTTTGGGATCTTGCTGATTCAGAATCACAATGAGACTGGATCAAATAACCAATTACAGTCAGCATATTCTAACTGTTACATTCAGGAGAGTGATAACAATATGTTTTAAAGGGTGTAGTGTTATAGGGTGCTTTGGATGGTTGCTAAGGCTTTGCTAGGAGGTTTCTAGGATATTTTAGGTAATTGGTTGCCATTTGGTTGGTAACTTCAAGTGCCCACCCCAAGACCTAGGATATCAACTAGAACCTTTTTTAGCAGAGATGTAGCACCCCTGCTGTTCAGCTTGATTAAATATGTGCAACAGACTCCTTTAACCCCTTTAAAAATCTGTGAAAACAGCAACTGCAATAAATTATAATAGGCCATTTCACTCAAAATCCTTCCCTCAGCAGCAGTTAAAAATGTAATTACAAGTTTGTTACATTTTTGTCCTTCCCTCTGTGGGTCATTCCTCATCTTTCATTCAAGGTTAAATCAGCAAGGTTAAAGTATTCTAGGTTAAACCAGCCACAGTCTAGACACAATGAAAATGCCTAAAGATTTAAATTAAATTAAATATAGTAAGGTGATACTTAGGTTGTGTTCACACTTGGCAGGTTTGGTTCAACTGCTCTGTTAGTGCGGTTCATTTGAAAAAGGGTGAATGCTGCCATCTAAAACCTAGTGCGTACCAAACAAGCTTAACCTTCAGAAGACCTCTGAAAAGGTTGGCTTTGGTCTGTTACCAAACAAACTCTGGTGCGGTTTGACTGAAATATGAACACAAAATGGAACAAAGACATCTAAACAAACCAAAGACAGGGATGTGATGTCACAAGATGTGACCCTATACAGGACAGAATGTTCATGCAAACCTGTTTTTTCTCACAATGTTGCCCTTTACAGTTCAATACAGGCATCAGAACAGCATCTTTCCCAGCACACAGCATTGTTTTGGATGTTCGTAATGTTCTATAGTAAAATATACATCATAATAGACAGGGGTGGGGACCAAAAGAACCAATAGAACCAAACTACAAGTATAAAAAAAACCAAAAAAAACATTAATGGCTACGTTCACACTGTACGTGTTTGGGATTGACAATAGCATCTTGACGGAGTCAAACCCATATCCTATTCATCACCTGCACCCATTGTGACACTGACTAAAGTAATATCAAAAATGTAGTTGTCCATAAAACTGTAAAGTCTTATCACATTTAACACAACAAGATTCCCGTCAAGGCGCAGGTTCGTCCATCAAATCTTAATTAACCGACAGCAGCTTGACAGCACTTGAGTCGTGTGCAGACCACACACCTGACAAGTAGTTGTGTAGACAAGAAGTTGTCCAGGGGTGTGTTTCATGATAGCATTGTTTGCCAACTATGGTTACAAGTTCCATTATTTACCAATACAGTTCAATAATTTATTGTTTCTCAAAACCATAGTTCCAACAAACAGCAACAAACTTCTAGTTAGAAACAGTGTCACGTTTAGGTTCAGATGAAGGAAAGTTAATCCAAAGTTAAGAAGCAGGCAACATACAGCATGTAACAATGATAACACCAGACCACTGTTCCATGAAAGTGAAACTAAACACAGATTGTGACAAAATGCCCCTCTTGGGAATGTACAACCTCTCGCCGTGATGGATGGCTCAAAGGAAGAAGGGTAACATGCAGTTCATTGTATCCTTAATTCCATTTTAATATACAGTACATTTTAATCAATATATTTTATAGCAGATGTTACATGCAAAAGTACTGTACAAAAAAAATCTGAAAATACCTTAGCAAGTACCACTAATGATAATAATTTACAAGCAAGGTTAGTTTTCATGGCTACACAAAAGACTGGATGTAAGGAATCTTTCAACAAAACAACAAAAAAATATTTAGAGTGAGTATGTACAAGCGTTTCATTCAGTAGCAACATGGAATGTGTAAATGCATGTTGTGCTGTTTGGTTCATACACAACACTAGACAGGACAAAAGACAAGCTCCATCAATCAAACCAGAGTTTGGTGCCTAGAGTGAAACATATCTGGGATTTAGAGGAAGGTAAGCATCTCTCTAATGCGGTTTTACAGACTGCAGAGTTGACAGACCGTTTATGACCTTTGCATGGCATTCCATCTTACTCCAGTGAGACCTGCTTTCCTGCATTGAGACAAACCAGTGGTACACTCCACAAGAGAGAAAAGAAAAAAAAACATACTTGACCTAAAAACCATCTCTCAGAGCCAAACAGAGTCAACTTTATTGAGTTAGAGAAGTGTTAACATAGTCTACCTTCTCCTCAGTTGGCAGAAACTTGAACTGCCTGCATAAATAGTAGGTCCCTAACCACATGTGGAAGGGACAGGTGCTATTTACCCTCCTCATCAGTGCCACATGGCACAGCTGACACTTTGACGGATGGTGCAACAAGCAGAATGAATTGGATTGTTTCACATGAGAGTAGGCTAGTAAACCAGTCGCATCACTTTTATCAAGCTGACAGTGTAGATGGATTGGAACACAACATCCCTGGCACCCACTTTCTGGAGACTCGGAAAACATCAATGAATGGCTCAGCACTCTCAGTTTTGATGGAGAAACTTTCTGGTTATGCTGGTAAGCACAAATCTGGAGAATCAGTCAGTTTTGGGAAAGCCCACATAGAATGTTTGAGCCACTGTCACACAAGAGACATGTTTTAACCACTCTATATATTATAATGATTGTATGTATATTAGAGTTTTAATAGGTTTGCATGTTGTCAGTCATTTTAGTCCATTTTATTACTCTTATCTGTTTTAATGTGTGTATGTCTTTATTACTGGGTCTACCTGTCATGTGATTGATCACATGACAGGAAACAGGAACTATCCAGTATAAAGGAAGCAGCATGGCAAACTACGGGGTTCGCTATTCAAACCGACCAAGATGGTAATCATCAGCAAAGAGGATTGAGATTGACTGGACCCCAACAGTGTGAATTTTCCTGCACAATTTGGTATTATCATTTCCGTGGACTTTGTTTAGGTGGACACCTAAACATTGGGACTATCAACATATTGGGATTCATTCGGACTGTTTTAGGGTATGGCGTTGAGGACTCTATGTTTTTAACACACTGAGGATTCCTGGTTTTACTGTGTTGTTTTATGTTCCCTGTGAATATTGTAAATACACTTTATTTATTCATCTTATTTCTGTTGTTTGATTCATCTTTCTTAAACACTCTCAACCTCACACAGTTTGATCTGACCCCATTTTTAATACAAGTAACTTCTACCAATAAGGCAGATTATTACATGTTTATGCAAAAAAAGTTCAGCATATTCCACAAGGATTTTAATCTTCAGTGTGCTACACATGGTTGTGCAGCAATCATAATTGAACCAAAAAAACACGATTCAGAATTGTAAGCTGAAGTAGATATGTAGAATTACAATGGAATTAAATTAAAAGAAATTGAAAGTGGAGTTTATCGTTAAAGGGTGTATGATGACAGAAATTTACGGGGGCTTACAACTGCACTGGAAATCATGTTCCCCATATGAAAATGGTTCATGCAAGCCAAAATACGAAAACATACTCACCTAAATGATTATTAGGAACACCTGTTCAACTTATCATTAATGCAACTATCTAATCAACCAATAACATGGCAGTTGCTTCAATGCATTTAGGGGTGTGGTCCTGGTCAAGACAATCTCCTGAACTCCAAACTGAATGTCAGAATGGGAAAGAAAGGTGATTTAAGCAATTTTGAGCGTGGCATGGTTGTTGGTGCCAGACGGGCCGGTCTGAGTATCTCACAATCTGCTCAGTTACTGGGATTTTCACGCACAACCATTTCTAGGGTTTACAAAGAATGGTGTGAAAAGGGAAAAACATCCACTATGCGGCAGTCCTGTGGGCGAAAATGCCTTGTTGATGCTAGAGGTCAGAGGAGAATGGGCCGACTGATTCAAGCTGATAGAAGAGCAACTTTGACTGAAATAACCACTCGTTACAACCGAGGTATGCAGCAAAGCATTTGTGAAGCCACAACACACACAACCTTGAGGCGGATGGACTACAACAGCAGAAGACCCCACCTGGTACAACTCATCTCCACTACAAATAGGAAAAAGAGGCTACAATTTGCACGAGCTCACCAAAATTGGACAGTTGAAGACTGGAAAAATGTTGCCTGGTCTGATGAGTCTCGATTTCTGTTGAGACATTCAGATGGTAGAGTCAGAATTTGGCGTAAACAGAATGAGAACATGGATCCATCATGCCTTGTTACCACTGTGCAGGCTGGTGGTAGAGGTGCAATGGTGCGGGGGATGTTTTCTTGACACACTTTAGGCCCCTTAGTGACACTTGGGCATCGTTTAAATGCCACGGCCTACCTGAGCATTGTTTCTGACCATGTCCATCCCTTTATGACCACCATGCACCTCTGATGGCTACTTCCAGCAGGATAATGCACCATGTCACAAAGCTTGAATCATTTCAAATTGGTTTCTTGAACATGACAATGAGTTCACTGTACTAAAATGGCCCCCACAGTCACCAGATCTCAACCCAATAGAGCATCTTTGGGATGTGGTGGAACGGGAGCTTCGTGCCCTGGATGTGCATCCCACAAATCTCCATCAACTGCAAGATGCTATCCTATCAATATGGGCCAACATTTCTAAAGAATGCTTTCAGCACCTTGTTGAATCAATGCCATGTAGAATTAAGGCAGTTCTGAAGGAAAAGGAGGTCAAACACAGTATTAGTATGGTGTTCCTAATAATCCTTTAGGTGAGTGTACATCGCCCTGCACAAACCATTTAGAGTATTTCTAGTAAAATGAAATGATCATAACTTGAAACAGAGGCTGTCCAATGTTCAAACAATGCATTGTGCATTTATATATTTAAAGAAAGCTTGCAATTGCAGAATATTTGATTTAAACAACTAATTTAAATTAATTTAGATTACCTGTACACAAGAAACCAATACTTTCGTCTTGTAGTTGTTTGTACAGTTATTGAATATTGTAGTATAAAATATGTGATTGCATACTGTATTTCATTATGGTGCTACAAGTAAATATATCATTACAAAAAGAATAGTAGAGAGAATACTGCAGACACTGTGGAATCAATGAAATTGAAATAAAATAAATTAAATACAATTCTAAAAACAATTACGGTATTGAAATGCAGTCAAATCACAACATTTCTTTAGTGGTAATTAGCCACACGCACACAAAAAAAGACATTAATGAAAAAAAATTCTTAGGTTGCATATGCAACCCTGTTCCCTGAGAAGGGGAATGAGACGCTGCGTTTGATAAAGACGCTATGGGGGAAGGCCCTCAGTATGACTGGTGTCTGAATATGTGTAACAAACACAGCGATTTTTCGCTGACAGCAATCCACAAGCAGAGCGCCTGTGGGTATAAGAGGGTGCCTGCAAGACACGTCGTCAACTCTTTTGTCAGAAGGAGACATGCAGGCTAGCCCAATGCATGGCAACACGATTTAGTGTCTTGTTCCCAACGTAAGTACTTTTTTTTTTTTTTTTTTCATCACTTCCACTAGGGCTGAGTCTACCAGACACACCTATGTGTTGAAGTGGAACCTCTTCATCACCTGGTGTTCTTCTCGCCAAGAAGACCCCTGGAAATGCCCGATTGGGTCCGTGCTTTCGTTTCTCCAGGAAGAGTTGGAACGAAGGCTGTCTCCTTCCACCCTGTTTATGTGGCCGATATATCAGCCTACCGTGACCTCGTGGAGAACAAAAAGGTAATTCAGCATGACCTGGTCATCCGGTTCCTGAGGGGGGCCAGGAGACTAAATCCTCCTCGCGCTCCCCTCGTGCCCTTTTGGGACCTCGCAGTAGTCTTAGATGCTCTGCAAAGGGCTCCCTTTGAGCCCTTGTGGTCAGTCATCAAGAGGGTAGGGGACCTACAGGCATTTTCGGTTGACGAAGCATGCCTGGAATTCGACACCCAACACATTCGCCAGATTCTATAATCTCCAAGTGGAGCCAGTGTGTTTTCGTGTACTCATCTCTACTAGTGGCCGGTAATGGACGAAGCTCAGGTGTCTTCGCTTGCTCGGACTGGATACGTGCGTTTTTTTTTTTTTTTTTTTTTAAATGTATTTATTTTTTTCTCAGGTAGCTTTCCGGAAGCCCTGAGTTCCTCCAGCACTGTCGATGCCGACACCAGTGCGTCTGCCACTCGCTCAGTCTCTAAAGTTTTGAAAAATAATTTTTTTTTATATAAAAAAAAAGGTTAAAAGTACATGATGTTTAAATTAATAATAATATTAATAATAATAATAATAATAATAATAATAATAATAATGTCTTATTTATATAGCGCCTTTCCCAAGCTCAAAGTCGCTGTACGAGAAAATAACATATACACAGCATAAATATAGAACATAGAGACAAATATACAGTGTGAAAAAAAGGAAAAATAATAAGACAAGAAAAAAAAAGCAGAATACTAAACAGAGGAGGGTTGGAAATACTGTTAGAAAATATATGTTTTTAGTTGAGATTTAAGGATATAGGATATATTTCAGGATATAGTAGTAGAGAGTCACGCAGACTACGAGGGAGAGAATTACAGAGTTTCAGAGACACAGCACTGAATGATCAACCGTTTTACAGTTTTAAGTCAGTTGGAGAGAACGAAGAGGAGAAATAATGGGGAGCAATTTAAAAGTTAACAATAGAATTTTATAGTGGATGTGGACAGAAACAGGTTGCAGTGCACAGTGGGTACAGAAAGTATTCAGACCCCCTTACATTTTTCACTCTTTGTTATATTGCAGCCATTTGCTAAAATCATAAAAATATATATTTTTTTCTCATTAATGTACACACAGCACCCCATATTGACAGAAAAACACAGAATTGTTGACATTTTTGCAGATTTATTAAAAAAGAAAAACTGAAATATCACATGGTCCTAAGTATTCAGACCCTTTGCTGTGACACTCATATATTTAACTCAGGTGCTGTCCATTTATTCTGATCATCCTTGAGATGGTTCTACACCTTCATTTGAGTCCAGCTGTGTTTGATTATACTGATTGGTCTTGATTAGGAAAGCCACACACCTGTCTATATAAGACCTTACAGCTCACAGTGCATGTCAGAGCAAATGAGAATGATGAGGTCAAAGGAACTGCCTGAAGAGCTCAGAGACAGAATTGTGGCAAGGCACAGATCTGGCCAAGGTTACAAAAAATGTCTGCTGCACTTAAGGTTCCTAAGAGCACAGTGGCCTCCATAATCCTTAAATGGAATTTGTTTGGGACGACCAGAACCCTTCCTAAAGCTGGCCATCTGGCCAAACTGAGCTATCGGGGGAGAAGAGCCTTGGTGAGAGAGGTAAAGAAGAACCCAAAGAACACTGTGGCTCCAGAGATGCAGTCGGGAAATGGGAGAAAGTTGTAGAAAGTCAACCATCACTGCAGCCCTCCACCATTCGGGGCTTTATGGCAGAGTGGCCCGACGGAAGCCATGAAAGCCTGCATGGAGTTTGCTAAAAAAACACCTGAAGGACTCCAAGATGATGATAAATAAGATTCTCTGGTCTGATGAGACCAAGATAGAACTTTTTGCCCTTAATTCTAAGCGGTATGTGTGGAGAAAACCAGGCACTGCTCATCACCTGTCAAGGTGAAGCATGGTGGTGGCAGCATCATGCTGTGGGGGTGTTTTTCAGCTGCAGGGACAGGACGACTGGTTGCAATCGAGGGAAAGATGAATGTGGCCAAGTACAGGGATATCCTGGACAAAAACCTTCTCCAGAGTGCTCAAGACCTCAGACTGGGCCGAAGGTTCACCTTCCAACAAGACAATGACCCTAAGCACACAGCTAAAATAACAAAGGAATGGCTTCACAACAACTGTGACTGTGACTGTTCTTGAATGGCCCAGCCAGAGCCCTGACTTAAACCCAATTGAGCATCTCTGGAGAGACCTGAAAATGGCTGTCCACCAACGTTTACCATCCAACCTCACAAAACTGGAGAGGAATTGCAAGGAGGAATGGCAGAAGATCCCCAAATCCAGGTGTGAAAAACTTATCATCTTTCCCAAAAAGACTCATGGCTGTATTAGATCAAAAGGGTGCTTCTACTAAATATTGAGCAAAGGGTCTGAATACTTAGGACCATGTGATATTTCAGTTTTTCTTTTTTAATAAATCTGCAAAAATGTCAACAATTCTGTGTTTTTCTGTCAATATGGGGTGCTGTGTGTACATTAATGAGAAAAAATTAACTTAAATGATTTTAGCAAATGGATGCAATATAACAAAGAGTGAAATTAAGGGGTCTGAATACTTTCTGTACCCACTGTAGATTATAGAGCAAAGGGGTAATGTGATCAGGTTTTTTTTTTTTTTTTTTTTTTTGACTTGATTGATGACTCTGGCAGCAGAATGTTGTACATACTGTAGTCTAGTGATTGTTATAACGGGCAGCCCAATAAGAAGTGAATTACAATAGTCGAGACGAGAGGTTATTAAAGTATTAATTAGAGTTTCGGTATCTTTAGTGCTGAGAGCAGGTCATACTCTGGCAATATTACGAAGGTGGTAGAATGTAGTCTTGGTAATAGAATATTATATGAGCTTGAAATGTAAGCAAAGAGTCAAATGTTACACCCAGATTTTTAACAGTGTGAGATGGAATTAATGTGGCCCCATCAATAGGTAGACTCAATTCAGACTTTTTCAAAAGGGATGGTGGAACAAAAACAGTAACCTCAGTTTTATCGTTATTAAATTTAAGGAAGTTTCTATGTAACCAGATTTTAAGGTCAGCAATACAGGTATTCAATGAGTCCAGGGGGAGAGCAGAGACGGAGCGGGCTGATATGTAAATGTGCAAGTCATCAGCATAACAATGATAGCTGAGACCATGACTATGTATAATGTGACCAAGAGGTAACAGATAAATATTGAACAAAAGTGGTCCAAGAACAGAGCCTTGAGGAACACCCTGAGAAAGAGAACACAGAGAAGATTGATATAAACCAAGATAATGCACTACCCGTGATGCCGATAGCTGATAGGCGAGAGGTAAGTATATGATGAGATATAGTGTCAAAGGCAGCTGTTAAGTCAAGCATGATGAGAATAGTAAGACAACCAGAATCAGCAGACATTAGCAGGTCATTAGTAATTTTTACCAACGCTGCTTCAGTGCTGTGGCCAGACCAAAAACCAGATTGAAAGGGATCAGGAAGATTGTTAGCAGAGAGATGAGCTTGCAGCTGAGAGGCAACTACTTTTTCAAGCAGCTTTGCAACGAAAGTAAGATTCGATATAGGTCTGAAATTACTCATAACTGAAGAGCCCAGCCCAGGTTTCTTTAAAATAGGAGTGACCGCAGCTGTTTTTAATGATAGCGGGACAGACCCAGAAGAAAAAGAACAGTTGATCAGATGAGCAATAGGAGATAGGAGATAGGCAGTTTTTAAGAAGTGAGGTATGTGCTAGATCTAACTGACAACTGATGAGCTAGTTTGAGCAATTAGGTTGTTAACAGATAATGGACTGGTGGGAGTAAAGCTAGAGAGGATGTATTTTATGGGCTGAGGTGAGAACCAGTTAGAGGAGACTTCTGATGAGTTTGATGAAAATGTTTCATAGATAGATTTTATCTAATTTACAAAAAGTGGAGGAAGGAGTTGCAGAGGTCATTTGAGCCAGTAATAAGATGTGATGATGGGTTAATTAGTTTGTTAACAGTTGAAAATAATGTCTTAGGTCAACTTTTAGCAGTGTTAATTATTTTGGAGTAACGTTCTGTACTGGTATTTCAGCTGGTGAGCACAGAAATCTTGATAATGCACCTCCAGACCACTTTTCTTTATCAACGCTCAAGACGTCTGCCAGTTTTAAGCAGTTGTAGCTCAGGTGTACCCATACGGAAATGTAATATATGTACATATATGTCCTTATATATATTTGTTCTGCCAAATGCATAAATGTAAATGTAAATATCCGAGTAGTGTTTCATATAAGGCAATACATTATTAGAACATATATACATCCTCACAATATATTAAGATATAGGTTTATACCATATATGAAATACCCATAGAATAATTATTATATATACACATATATAAAAATTATTTATATGATGACTTTTAATATGGTACTGTATGTTAATGCCATATATGTAAACAATATATTTTATATAATAAAAACAATATAATTTATTTAAACAACATATATGCAAACATTAAGTATGCTTATATAGGATTGTATATGGATTTATATAGTTGTATACCACATATAAAATACCTATAGTAAAATTAGTATGCATATATTACAGATATTTATATAATTAATTTCTATATGGTACTGTGCAGTATGCTAAGATCATATATGTAACAATATATATTTGTAATAATTTATATTTGTAAAAGTTTATTTAAACATGCATACAACATACAACATGCTCATACAATTATCTCTAATTTTGGGCAGTCTACACTGTCAAATTGTTTTTAATTTTGTTGAAATTGGAGCACATGAGGAACTGCAAAATATGGTTGATGGCAAATATTCATAACTTGCAATTTATAAACATAATACAAAAGAATATGAGACAGACATGATGAAAATAATATACATATACATTTTGTCAGGGTTCTGTTACTTGAATAAGGTTTTATTCTTGGTTTAGTAACAGCTCTGACACTCCGCTTTGTCTTGCGAGTTTGAGTTCGCTCAGATAATGTGCTCTTTTGTCTGTGTGAATTGCTTTGTGTGGAGTTTGGATCCTGGAATTTCATTCTAGTTTGGTTTTGGTTCAGGCTTCGGACATTAATGCTTGCGGCTCTTGCCCTTTCATGTTTTGATCTGTATAGTATGTAACGGTTACCCTGTTACAGGGGTGAAATTTTTCATTCTGTCCTTTAGATTGCGAGTAGCATAGAGGAGAGGCATGGCGATGGAGTATAGCTGAAAATGCCTGGAATGACATTGTGTTTGAGGAGTTAAGTGAATAAAAATGTACACATAAAAATGTTAATTCATAGTGTTTGGAAGTTTGCAGAGAAGCTCACAGAGGACTATGTTATGGGGCTTGAGTGTGCTGATACCTACTTCTTACCTGTGTTGGATTGTGCCAGTGCCTTATCTAGGATTATTAGGATTGTATATCTTCATTGTGTGCTGGGACTGGGCCTTCTACAACACTCGGATAAAAGACTTGCATTGCAGACTGTATATCCTTTTCCCTCTCACGGCATTTGCTGTCTTGAATTTCCGTCCATGTGCAAATTGTTACTATGTTATCATTCAGTGATTCAATAGATACAGTTTATTTTCACTCCCTCATTGAGACTCTTACAATACAAACTATTGGCAAAAGTGAATTCCTCTTTTATGTGGCTTTCTTATTGTATGTATATATATATATATATATGGACTTTTATTCGACTTCAAAAATAAACAAAACACACTCATGCTTGTAACAGGCTTAGTTTTAGTTTTAATTTAATTATATATATATATATATATATATATATATATATATATATATATATATATATATATATATATATATATATATATATATATATATATATATAAAATATATATATAATATATAATATATATATATATATATAATATATATATATATATATATATATATATATATATATATATATATATATATATATATATATATATATATATATATATATATATATATATATATATATACCTTGAGTCCTTCATCCCTTGCCTCACCTGACAATAAGTAACATAAAAAATATATATATATTCTATACTAAGACTCTATGACATTTATCAGTGACATGTCAGTGACAGTAATTTGTCACATATATAATTTGAACATATATAATATGTGGAATAGAGTTATATGTCAATATATGGAATTTCTGATAGGTTTCATAGCTGTGCATATGTATGTGCATTTATGTTTTCACTCTATGAGCATATTAGAATATGTCATATGAGACATATATGTCAAAATATGTATTATACGTACATAAACATATATTACATATGGGATAAATGTATATGGAATTGTTCCAATTTCTAATAGGCTTCATATATGTTTTTACTTTATATGAGCATATATTGATATTTCATATATACACATATATTACATTTCCGTATGAGTATATCAAGGTGATGCATGATCTGAAGGTACCATCTTATTTATCATAGGGGCGTGATTGTCCAAGGCTTCAGAGATAGCAGAGTTGTAATTAGAGAGAACAGCAGAAGGACAAGAGAAATCAGAGTAAGAAGACAGAGAAGATGCATTACTGGAGTCTGAGAATGACAGAGGATCAACAAGTTTAACATTGCTAATTAATAGTTTTGAGAAGAGGTTCAGGAAGAGGAAATCTAAGGAAAATTATCAGAGATACCAGTTTGTGATCCAGAGACGGAGACAGCCAAAAAGTAATCCAAAAGACAACAAACCGGGAGCGACTCAAACAAAAGAAGACGGGCAAAACAACTATTGGCTTTCACAGAGTGAAGCAGCAACCAGATGCGCACAGCGTTCTCACAACGGAACCGGAACCGGAATCCCTTCCAATTAACACTGTACAGATTACATTTTAAATTAAGAAACATTGGATGAAAAATCAATTTAGTGTACTTCCATTTTATGGACCATTATAGAAGGAAACATATTTACCTCATGAAACAACATGAAATAGACACATTAAACAGAACGTCTGGTGCTACTGTGTGACTGTTAAATTTCTTTGTACATAAATCATTCTACCGGTCATTTTATTTTCAAATTCACACTTACAAATGATCCTTATACAAAAATATAAGGATCTTAAATTCAGATTTTTGCCCTACTGTGGGGCTGCACCTTTGTTTATGCTCACCTGTTTATTCATGAAGATGTAGATGACGGGATTAACGACAGTGCTGAACTTCGCAAAGATGGACGGCACTATGCTTGCCTCCACAGTCACCAGTCCTGGGGCTCCAAAAGTGGCCAGCAGAGCCATGATCCCATAAGGCAGCCAGCAGAGCAGATAGAAGATCACCATGGTGATCACCATGAGAAGAACCCGGTGCTCTCGTTTACGGCTCATGTGCGTGTTCACACTGCTGACCTTCATGGAGATAAAAAGATTTATCATCAGTGACACTGTTAATTAATAGGAACATCTGTAAAAATAGATAAAAGAATTATCCAACAGTAATAGTAGGTTAACTGTTTATTAGGCCACTAATTGTTAATATAACAGTGAATATCAAAATAGTATATCATCTTTTTTTATTTTATTTTTATTTTTATTTTTATAAATCAACAAAATCTGGTATAGCAGCAAATCACTGTAGCTGAAAAGCATGTTAAGCTAATTAGTCATGGTCAAGTGGTTAGGAGATGGGTATTAAGTCCATTAGTATTCATCTGTAAAGGCTAGAACACTGCTGACTAAGAAATCTTCCTTTCTACTGAATTGCCTCAGGAGGATCAATAAAGTATTAATCAAGAGCAAATCAGTATCCTCCCATGAAACTGCTCAACAACTGTAGATGGAATACTAAAGGTTCAGGGACTTCATATGCCAAGGGAACCACAAGTAATTTTACTTTTCAACAAGGTAATTCAATTATTAAAAGGTTCTCTCATTGGTACAGCTTGTCAGCTCCATCGTTTATAATAGATTGCTGTAGGGATGACGTATTTTGTAGGCCAAAAGTATGCAACTAGTTATGGGGTTTGTGGATTCTTGGTTAAAAGCCTGAAGTCTGTGGTTAACACTATAGGACTATAGAGGTTGGGGACATTAAACAACATCAGCTGAACAGGTAAACTCATCCACTCACTAGCCATCATACATTGGTGTGTATAATCAGGCATTTGCAAGCTATTCTAATGCAAAATTTCAGGGAACATTTTTTGAAAGTGATGTTGTAATAGGGTTAAAAGTGTTACTATAAATGTTATCTCTTTTACTAAAATCTGTGTTTTTGTTCGGTTAATAATTGTTGTGTGATCTCTGTTGGTGACATCAAGTAGGCTAAATAGTGGGTCGGTGTTTTGTCTGTTTTACCTCTCGCTGACAGAGAAGTTCTGAGAGAAAAATCCAACATAAATGTATTCAAATGTATTCCAAATGTATTCACAACAGTATATATTCAAGGCTGGTAAAGGCTTGTTTATGCTGGTATGGTGCTGGTGGACCAGCACATTCATGCTGTTCTCCAGCAAACTGGAGCTGGTCTAGTAGAGTAGGTCAACTGTCTGTATGCAAGCAGTGGAGGGACAAGCATTGTTTTTGCTTTCATATTTCTACATTTAACACATTAATGATGTAAAGGAAAAATAATATAACGTTAAAACATATGATTAATTGAATTATATAATTATAACTTTTTAGCTCCTCTGCTGAAATTTTAATTGTTTTAGTTGATTACATTATTAATCAATGCCACTGGTAAAACATTTCAAAGCATCAATGGTCTCTTGTTTCTAAAGATCTTTACACAAAATCAGTTCAAATCAGTTGAAAAAAACTTGTGTACATTACAAAACAAAAACATTTAGCGATATGAAAATCAAGAAAAATCAAAAGCATATATCATAAGCAGTTTTTTCAATAACTGTGATGAGAGAGAATGCAGAAGCATTGCCAAATATTTTTCCTTCATGTCCCTTTAGGGGCTCCGTAATATGTCATTGCAGTCAGATGCATGAAATATTGTTGACAATAAGGATAGCATGCACTTTCAACAACTGCTGTTATTTGAGAATTAATTAAATCAAAGTCAATGGCCAAATGCCCAACATTGCTTCAGTGTTACTTTTACTCTCTATGGATTGGGAAAATTAATGTGGAAAATGGTCTTGGTCTTTATTTTACTACGAACACACTAAGAAACATGATATGTTACACATATGCAAGTTTTGTTGTGGTCTTGCTTGGATCATACCAGCACCCAAAAGACAACATGCTGGTCCACCATGCTGCATCCTAAGCTGGTCCCAGCATGCAAGAAATACTTTATGCTGGTCCACAAGCACACCAGCTTACCATGTTGGGATCCAGCAAACTGGCAACCCATGCTGGGGACTAGCAAACCAGCAACCAGCATCCCATGCCACGATCCAACAAACCAGCAACCAGCATCCCATGCCGGGATCCATCAAACCAGCAACCAGCATCCCATGCTGGGATCCATCAAACCAGCAACCAGCATCCCATGCTGGGATCCAACATACCAGCAACCAGCACCCCATGCCACGATCCAACAAACCAGCAACCAGCATCCCATGCTACGATCCAACAAACCAGCAACCAGCATCCCATGCTGGGATCCATCAAATCAACAACCAGCATCTCATGCTGGGATCCAACAAACCAGCAACCAGCATCCCATGCTGGTCCCAGCATGCAAAACATACAGTACAATATGCTGGTGACCAGGAATGCTGGATTTTTCAGCAGGGAAAGATGACAGAAAATGTACTTGCATTTGCTGTCCTGCAGCAAAACATAAGAGCAGTTGCATTTTAGACCAAACATACAACGGTGAGTGAGTGTGACCTCTATGCATCAGTGAATGATTTTGTTAAATAAAATGATCCGGTCAGAAGAATTCAGTGATAACTTTATTATGTCTTGTTCTGTCTGTATCATCTCAATGAGCTTTTATGAGGGTTTACGCATGTGAAATAAGGTAAATTTACATCAGTGTGGACGAGAAACTTTTTGAAAACGCTAGTGTGGACAGAGCGTTTTGAAACAAAAACACCCTTTTCAAATGTAGCCTGAGGGAGGGTGGAAGGATGGATAATTATCCAACTGAAAAAAAAAAAATATATATATATTTTTATATTTTTTTTGTGGTTCAGCACTGTAAAAAGACATTAAGTAATTGTGTGCACCATAGTTTATGTCATGTATTGATCATTTCATGACAATTACCAACCCACATATGCTAATAGGGAGATAGTAAAAGAGATTTCAAATGTGCATGTCACCATGCCGGCTGATCTTCCCTCATCATGTCTCCCCTACCATTGTCAGTTTCCACAAAGAAGAGCCACTTATATTTAATGATTGTGATGGTGATCTACCTCCTCTTGTTTTGACCCTCCTATCGTTGTCCCAGATCCAGATGTACAATGGGAGTGGGTGATTAAGGGAAGGGGTGTGGCGTCACAGTTTCACTGGCAGCATGTGATAAGATGCACCTACAGTACCTTGTCATCGCTGCCATAAAGTTAATGAAAGCTTGATGCAGACCAACCCCAAAGAAACCACAGACCTTTCTGTTTAGTTTCTCCATTGACCCTGGATTCCATTTTGATGTGTATTTTCATTTAAAACTAGATATATAACATTTTCTGAAATGAATGATGCTTGCCTATGCAAAACTTGCCACCATGTTGTAAGATGTTCTGACTGGTTTTCAGTATGTCACAGTGTGGTACTCTTAAAAGAATGGTTGCAACCCAGGCTCATTGGAAATACGTGACTCTGCCTCCATTTTTTCAAAACCTTAAATATGTACCTCCAGGTATTTTTCCCTGCAATTCATCCTTCAGGTGAAATGTCCACTAGAGGCATTAAGTGGTATAAATTTTTCTCCTTTCCAGATGCGTGTTAGCAAAAAGTCATGAATTTCCAATGAACCTGGGTTGCAACAGTTCACACAAAATATTCACTCCAAACTTGATGTTCTTTCTTTTGTGGAACATAAAATAATATATTTGGGGGGAAAAAATAAATAAAATTAAATTCTCTCTCCTCGGATAGAACGGCAAATACGCATATTTTTAACTGACTTTTTTGTTCTAATCTCTCCCACTTCCTTGGTGGTGCTCACAAACAGAATATTTTTTCTGTTAAATGTAACGTTGCACAAAACTGCCCTGTTTGTCTCTCTGTGTGTGTGTGTGTGTGTCCGTGTCCGTGTCCGTGTCGGAACATTTTGAACAATGACAATTTTGAACAATGAACACATATTATGACAAATATCAGACATAGCAAATCAAATACTGAGAAAAGCATAAAAATATGAATTATAAAAAAACAGTAAAACATCTTGATAAGCAAATATTATACCACTGTATTTCTGCTTTTCCATAAGCATTACTGTCACAGAGAGAAATTGCATTTTCATTCAGCCCACGTTTGTTTGCCTAAACAGACAAATCACTTGCGAAAATCGGATAGAATTGTCATGCTGAACATTCGAGTTGGTGTGAACAAGCCTTGAGGCATGTTTGCACTAATCCCACTGTATATTCACTCCCTGCCTACAGTATGCAACCTTTTGAGCCAGAGGTCTCAGTCAGTCAGTCAGCATGCTGAGGTCAGCTAAATTCACAGCTTTTTGCTTTCAGGTTGCGAAGCTGACATAACTTATAACTTATAACATAACTTAACTGACATAACTTAACAAAATATATGCTTTTCCTTTCTACTTTTCCTTTCAAATCCATTTTGTTTTAAAATTTTAAAACCGGTTTTCTGTATCACCTATATATAGTAATTTAATTTTTGTATAGAGTCCTGAGGTGTTTGTTCTTAGCATTGGGAAGTGTATTGGGATTGGTGTTTAGGAAAGATTAGTGCCTTATCAGCAGGCCCAGGCAGAATTCACAGATGGTTCTCTGTGCAGATTTTTTTTGAGAAAATAGAGTATATAGTAAACATGGTAAAATGTCTTAAAATGAGCTGAGTGTGCCATGCTCTTGCTGGTATCTGAAAACATAAATAATTTACCCAAAATATGAAGGCTGCAGGATATGGGGAAAAAAACTGCAGAAACCTACAAAACTTTCTGAGGAGTTCCATAGGTGCAGATTCCATGGGGATCATGCTCTCTAGTACTAACCATTTGTATTTTTTAAGTAATCATACACTAAATAAAATCCATTTAATTATCTTGCTTACTGTAACATCGGAGAACTCAGAAACAAGGGTGATCAGGATCCAAATGCAGTGCGTTTATTGTCATAAAAGTCGGAAATCCAAGAAACACTGGAATTGAGGGTGATAGACTAACAAGACACACCTGGACACAATCAGGGAACTAATCATAGGCTAATTAACAGGGAAAACTACAACAATGGCACACAGGACAGGGAACAGGAAAGTAACACTAACTATGGGCTTGTTTATACTTTTGGCTGGCTCTGCTCCGCGAGCCTCCACTGACTCTGGGCTCACCTCCCCAAACGCCATTGTACTATTCTTTGAAATGTCAGGGGGCAACCAAGCAGCAGTGAGAAGAAATAAGGTACACACGTGACAATGTTTGTTTTTGCACTTCACCAAACCCACGCTACAAAAGAACCAAAGAATCCTGTAAAACTCAGTAAACCTTGAGATTATTACTTGTGGCATTAAAATAAAATATATGTATATGAGAACTATGTATAAAACTAAATTAAACAACAATCTCTTTTCATTTTAATTTTTCAATTAAAATGTTAATAATTTTTATTAAACATGGATCTTTATTTTCATTAAAATTGCTTATTTCTTCTATTGTAGTCTCATTTGTAAACGTAAGCAATTAATCTGGACAAGCGCAAAATGGGTGCCAGTAAGATGCCGGTACAGACGAGATGCACCTGCACGGCTAGAGTTGTCTCGCAGTCATGCATCTTTGGAACTGGGGCCGCACGCAAAGTTATAAAAAATACCATGCACACCACCACTCAAAAATGGGGTCTCAGGCTCTCAACACGCATGACGCCCAGACCAGGATGATGTAATTTTTGCGTCATCATGCACACTTTCACGCCAAGAATAAACCAGGCTTCACAGTGCCTGTCACAAAGAGAATCATTTGGCTACTGGAAATGTACAGACCAGAGGAAGCAGGAAGACAGACATAGGTCAGGATAGGTTGAATGTGAAATTTTAAAATACTTTTTATTATTATTAATTTATAGATTTTTTTGTGTGATTTATTTTCTATTGGAGTGTGAACCTGCTCTGGACACAGTCACCATGATATGTTCACTACTGAAGAATACTATGTGTCATCTACAACAATGGTGCCGAACCGCATACTACAATAGTGGTACAAAACTACCCAACAAAATGGTAGAGGGTATTGATGTTTTTATTGTTGGATTTAAACATCACTATATACTATTTTGTATAAAACACATCTACCCTATCTTTCCTCTGCACTTAAATAGCCTCTGCATTTAAAGAATAATGATTGAGAACTGGCCTCTCTCAGATCTTGAATATAACACAAATCACATATGTAAAAATCAATGTAGGCTATTGGTTGACAAATTCAGTTTGAGGAGCACAACAACAAGTTTGAGGTGTTAATTTGGCCTCTAAATTTCCCAGGTCTCAATCCAATTGAGCATCTGTGGGATGTGCTGAATAAACAAGTCCAATCCATGGAGGCCCAACCTCATAACTTACAGGACTTAAAGGATCTGCTGCTAACATCTTGGTGCCAGATACCACAGCACACCTTCAGGGAGGTCCATGGCTCGATGGGTCCGGGCTGCTTTGGCAGCAAAACGGGGACCAACACAATATTAGGAAGGTAGTCAATGTTATGCCTGATCGGTGTATATATATTTACATTTATATGGGAACATCCCACACATTTTCATATATAAAATGTGTAACTATGCAAACAATAAAGTGAGATAAAAGTTTATGAATAAATGTAAACCTATGCATTAACTCATAAAAGTTCAGTTAATTAATTTCAATAAAGTCATTTCATGTAAAAATGTAGTGCAGTTTTTGTCTCCATTGCTACATATTTGTATTTATCAATGTATTGTTAAGCCATACATGATATATGCATATATTGCAGTATATGGAAAAAATATCAGCACTAGCTTCTCATGTATATTGAAATGTGTTCTGTAATATATTGCATTCTATTTTCCTGTATATTTCCATATATGTTTATTTCGTAAGGGTGTAGGCAACCTGAGGTTAAAGGGTTAGTTCACCCAAAAAATTTATTCTGTCATAATTTACTCACCTGTCGTTTATAATTTACTGTCGATCCAAAACTGTAAGACCTTTGTTCATCTTTGGAACACAAATGAAGATTTCTGTCAGGACCACTATCCTCAAAGATGATAGACATTTAGCATATAGTTTAGATTGGCGGTATGGTTCTGTTCTGGACAAGAACTCCCTGTGCAGTGTGCATCCATGCAGCCTAGCATGGATAAGAGCAGGGAGAGCAGTGATAAACCCCCCTAGGGTAAACAGAACAGAACCAATGATGTATTCTGTCCCTCCACTGACTGCCAATTTGCTTTTATCAACTCACACATCATTTATAGTAAACAGAAACTCAAGCATACTTGCTTACCATGCGAGAACAAATGAGTTTCATTCTCGTGTTACGCAGCACGTTTGAGCTTCTGCAAGAACAAATGAGGTTCATTATTGTATGTTGCACAGCATGTTTGAGCTGCCACAAGAGCCAAAATTTGGACTAAACCGCTCGGTTCGATTCATTTTACGATCTCTTTGTACTTTTTGAAGTATCAAAGTGGTAGTCGTGTAGATGGTCAATGGAGGGACAGAAATCGTCTTGGTTACTTGACTGTAATCCTGTTCCCTGAAAAAGCGGGAATGAGAAGCTGGGGAGGGGCTGTCACGAGGAGCATGAGGCTGCGGATGCCATAAGCCCCAGGAGCCTCTGAAATCGTTCCAGTGGGAATGCTGTCCTGCCTTTGAATGAATTCAAGCAGTTCATTAGTGAGTGTCTCTCTGCGCGCTTCCTATATATACCCGCAGCACGGGGTTGGTGCTTCTCATGGAGGACCTACTATCTCATTTCCCATTGGCTGGTTCTATTAATATTCAAAGGTGACGGGGCTCTCCAGTGCAATCCCAAATAATATGTGAACGCAATCCAACGGGGGCAAGAGGAGGGGAAGCAATCAAACTCTGGTTTGGACCAGGCAATCGAACCAAGTGTGAAAGCATCCTCAGACAGCTAGCCAGTAGCCTACGGAGTTATCTTTTTCATCTTGTGTTTTAATGGTTTAAAGAACACTTCAATGAATGAGAGCATGATAATATTGCCTAATGTCACACTAGCCAATTTTGCCAAAAGATGCCAGGAAAAATTTATGAGTTAATTGCGTTATTGTGTCAAAAAGAAAAATCAGTCACAAAATTAATCAGCGCTTATAGGCCTACAGCCAGTCCGTTAAACAAATATATAATCAGCCAATCACGTGGTTTAAAGAACACTTGAAAGGAGTGCAGAAAATGCATTCTGTGTGAACAGCTTGGTTACAGTTTTGACTCAACCAAGATCTTTTCCGCACTGAGCTTCTCTATTTCTGTATATGGGATGTATATGATTTTTTTTCCCGGTAGGACATAGTCATATTGAGCCAGCTGTCGAAAGCAAATTTATGTGCTGTAAATGTACCAACTTATAAAAAATCAAATAAATAAAAAATCACCATAATTGGGCCAGCCCAATTAAGCTGCGGATTCTGGGGAGACGATATCTGTAGGCAGTGTTGCAGCTCTCAGACACACTTCACTTATCTATCACACATTCACAGCAGTTTTATGGGATTGTGCCTGCTCTAAATTCCACCTACCACCCGCATTGAAAATGATTTGTGTCAGAGTGCCCCATCTCACTTCTGTATGCACATGAGTCTCTCCTCACCTATGAGGGGCTGAACATGGTGGGCGATGGATGTTACAGTAAAGAACAAGTTAATGTCAGTAAAATAATTGAGCAAACACAATGAAACTGCACTTCTTAGTTAATTGTAAAGTACAGCATAAAATTAAGATATTTCAACAAATGAGATTTTTGCCTTTCAACAATCTATATTTTTTAATTATTTTTAAATTTAACAAAATTCTGAATTTAAGAAATGGCATCCTTTCAATTAATTATTTGAAATTTAAATTAAAATTAGGATAAAGAATTAAACACACAGCCACATAACAGAGGAATTTTATTAGAGTTAGTATTAGTTTTGAACTTATATTTTATTACCACAAAACAATATACTTACAAAACATTAATTAACAATTATGTTATAAAGTTTGACCACTTATGCCCTATTTATTCCCTGATAAGAACATCTCTGTAAATTTTTCAATATTGTCAAAACAATTACCAGCCATTGAGACATCAGTGTCACACAATGGTTGCATATATAAAAGAGAATCTAAAAGTCTTTAATGGCAAACAATCAGGAGAACATGGAAAAATACAACCAATCTACCATGGGACGTACGTCTCCGTTCCCTCCTTCAGGAAACGAGGGTTACCATACGTAACCGAGACGTTCCCTTTCAGTCAGTCACGTTCGACGTACGTCGGATGTCACCGACGAATTGGGATCCCTTTGGAACAGGCCACAGTTGCTACCACTTCAGCGCCCTGAGAGAGCCCCTCAGACCCTGGCTGTTCCGGGCGGGGAAATTCACGCAGGGAGAGTCAGCTGCTGTTCCGCAAGACCCACTCAGCAGACTATTGGATAACGCTGGGAAAGCGTGCCCCGGGGGGCCGCTGCGGAAGCAACATCATGCCCGGAGGGAGTTACCATGTGGAGAATACACGTATGGACTGGCCGAGGGCAGTGCTACATACGGAAGTCCCAGGGGTGGCTCCGGCCAATTTTAGGCGGGGGTCAACACCACACTGGGCGGTGGGAGGGAAAGACATGAGCTCACCGAAGGGAGACTTACCGTGGAGAATACACATATGGGACCACTGTGGGGGTCACAACATATGGATCCCAGCCTAACACAAGTTCCACCAATGCATATGAGTGTTAGGCCTGGCGTCGGACGCTCCGCCACGTCCGACTGCCGAGGGTTGTGGAGGACTCGACAGGGTTCGCCATGCTGGGGAACTCGACTGGAGCATATAAGCGCACATATCTGTTCCATGGGGAAGGGAGTGGCGCAGCAAGCTGACACTTAGAACGGGCACTTCTGTGTTACTGACTATGGGAAGTGAGCACACAGGAAGAAACCGGCTCTACACGTAGGCTATAGAACCTAGCGAACGTGTTGGGTGTCGCCCAACCCGCAGCTCTACAAATATCTGCCAGCGAGGTGCCACGAGCCAGCGCCCAGGAAGAAGCTACACCCCTGGTGGAGTGGGCTCTTAACCCGAGCGGGCAGGGCATGTCTTGGGATTCATACACCAAGACGATGGCATCCACTATCCAGTGGGCCATCCTCTGCTTGGAGACAGCCTTTCCCTTCTGCTGTCCTCCGTAACAGACGAAGAGCTGCTCTGAGGTCCTGAGGGGACAGAGAAAAGCTAGGGCTGGGTCTGCCTCCTCCGAAGGCAGCGCTTGCAGGCTCACCACCTGGTCCCGGAAGGGAGTGGTGGGAACCTTGGGTACATATCCAGGCCGGGGTCTCAGGATTACGTGAGAGTTACCAGGCCCGCAGTGCGGTCAGCACCAGAGACAGGTCCCAAGAGGGTATAGAGGGAAGGCGAGGCGGATTCAGTCTCCTCGCCCCCCTCAGGAACCTGGCGATCAGATCGTGCTTCCCTAAGGACTTTCCGCCTACGAGGTCATGATTGGCGGCGATAGCGGCCACATAAACTTTGAGGGTGGAGGGAGACAGCCTTCGCTCCAACTTGTCTTGTAGGAAGGAAAGCACAGAACTGACCGAACACTTTCGGGGGTCTTCTCAGCAAGAAGAGCACCATTCGACTAACAGGTTCCACTTCAACGCGTAGAGGTGCCTTGTAGAGGGCGCTCTAGCGGAAGTAATGGTGTCTACCACAGCTTGTGGCAGACCGCCTAGAACCTCCGCGTCCCGTCCAGGGACCAGACATGGAGTTTCCAGAGGTCTGGACACGGGTGCCAGAGGGTGCCCCATCTCTGAGTCAGGAGGTCCTTCCTCAGAGGAATGGGCCAAGGAGGTTCTGTCGCGAGGAGGACTAGTTCCGGAAACCAAGTCCTGTTGGGTCAGTACGGAGCGACCAACAGGACTTGCTCCTCGTCCTCCCTGACCTTGCACAGTGTTTGTGCAAGAAGGCTCACTGGGGGAAACGCATATTTGCGTAGGTCCCGGGGCCAGCTGTGTGCCAGCGCATCTGAGCCGAGGGTTCCCCTGGTCAGGGAATAGAACAGCTGGCAGTGGGTGGAGTCTGGGGTGCCAAACAGATCTATCTGCGCGGCCCCAAAGCGACTCCAGATCAGCTGGACTACCTGGGGATGGAGTCTCCATTCTCCCGGGAGTGCTGGCTGTCGTGAGAGCTCGTCGGCCACACGATTGAGCAGGCCCAGAATATGAATGGCAGGAAGCGACCTCAGATGCTTCTGACTCCATAGGAGGAGATGGCGGGCGAGTTGTGACATGCGACGGGAGCGTAGACCACCCTGTTTGTTGATGTACGCAACGACCAGAATGTGCTTGCCTCTGAGCGGCGTTTTGAAGCGGCTGAGCGCAAGACGAACTGCTAACAACTCCAGGCAATTGATATGCCATTGCAGTTGGGGCCCCGTCCATAGACCTGATACTGCAAGCCCGTTGTACGTGGCACCCCAGCCGGTGGATGAGGCATCTGTGGAGACAACAGCATGCCTGGACACTTGTTCTAGAGGCACTCCTGCCCGTAGAAATGAAGGGTCCGACCTCGGGCTGAAGGTTTGGCAGTATCACGGCGTCACTTGGACACGGAGAGTTCCACTGCGCCACGCCCATCTCGGGACCCGGTCATGTAGCCAGCGTTGAAGCGGTCTCATATGAAGCAATCCCAGTGGCGAAACTGCGGCTGCGGATGCCATATGCCCCAGGAGCCTCTGAAAATGTTTCAGTGGTACCGCTATCCTGCGTTTGAACGAATTCACGGCTAATCCGTACTATCAACACTGACTGGACGCGCTCCTTTGTGAGGTGTGCTGTCCGGGCGACCGAGTCTATCCTGAGAAAAGAGATCCTCTGCGAGGGGCAGAGTTTGCTCTTCTCCTAGTTGACCTGAAGCCCCAACTGGCAAAGGTGACGGAGCACCATGTCCCTGTGTTCGCACAACTGCTCTCGTGACTGGGCAAGGATCAGCCAGTTGTCGAGGTAGTTGAGAATGCGAACACCATGCTCCATGTCTGTGTCGAGGGAGAATCGAGACATGAAAGTACGCGTCCTTCAGGTCAATCGCTGCAAACCAATCTTGGGGATGGACGCACTTGAAGATGCGTTTCTGCATTAACATCCTGAACGGCAGCCTGTGATGGGACTGGTTCAGAAGTCGCAGATCCAAGATCGGTCATAACCCGCCGCTTTTCTTGGGCACAATGAAGTACGGGCTGTAGAAGCCGGTCTTCATATAGGCTGGAGGGACCGGCTCTATCGCGTCCTTCGCCAGTAGGACTGCGATCTCCGCCTGGAGCACAGGGGCATTCTCCTTCGACACGGAGGTGAAGTGAATGCCCCTGAACTTGGGGGGACGGCGGGCGAACTGAAGCGCGTAGCCGAGTCTGATAGTACGGATTAGCCAGCGAGACGGGTGTGGGAAGCGCTAGCCAGGCTCCCAGGAACCGTGCAAGCGGGAACAACGGCACCACAGACGTACACAGACAGACAGCGGGGCAGCGCGGTGGCATGCAGGGACCCGACACGGGCGGCATGGTAACAGCCCAAGGTGGGGTCTGAGTGTGCTGTGCAACACCTACCTGCTTCCGCCGAGGGGGCACCCGAGTGTGGGGAGGCCGTTGAAAAAGTGTTTCATTCATTCATTTATAAAAGTGTTATGTAAATTGTAATGTACAGAGTTATCTGAAAACAGTGTGGAGGACTTGTTTAATTGTTGTTGTTCTAAGCATCTGGTATACACTCACCTAAAGGATTATTAGGAACACCTGTTCAATTTCTCATTAATGCAATTATCTAATCAACCATCTAATGGCAGTTGCTTCAATGCATTTAGGGGTGTGGTCAAGACAATCTCCTGAACTCCAAACTGAATGTCAGAATGGGAAAGAGAGGTGATTTAATGGTTGTTGCATGGTTGTTGGTGCCAGACGGGCTGGTCTGAGTATTTCACAATCTGCTCAGTTACTGGGATTTTCACGCACAACCATTTCTAGGGTTTACAAAGAATGGTGTGAAAAGGGAAAAACATCCAGTATCAGTCCTGTGGGCGAAAATGCCTTGTTGATGACCATCTGTTGTAGGACACTTTGTTATTATTGCAATTGCACTATTATCATTACACAATTGCACTATTATTATTAATAGTACCCCTCCAGACACCATTTATCTTGTTCGTCCTAATCGTCCTCAACAGGTCATGTTAAAGGTGGTCAAAGTATTACTACATAATGCTGAACGCTCACTAGAGGCATATGATTTGCTGGATGATGGTTCAGAGTAGACGATTCTCATTTCTTCCACTGCGCAATATCTCAAGCTGCAGAAAGAACCAGAGACACTTTCGCTGAGAATTGTATGGCATGAAGTCATTCACCTGAAAGGGGCATCTGTTTCTTTTGAGATTTCCCCTGTTGACAACCCTTGACGTAGACACAAGATAACCCTTACAAAAATGAACCATGGTTTCAAGATTCAAGAGTTTTATTTGTCACATACACAGTTATATACAGAATATACAACCGGCAGTGAAATGTAAACAGGTCCGCTCCATGGACAGTGCAAATTCACAGTTAAAAACACAAGGAGGAAATTATAATAGAAATAGGATAAAAAAAGTAATCTATATATATATATATATATATATATATATATATATATATATATATATTATATATATATCTGTAGAATTATAAATAATCAAGTCAAGTAGAAGAAAAAAGTAAAAAAATAAGAATAAAGAAGTGGAATAAAATAAGTGAGGTAAACTGTGCAGTGAGTAAACTGTAGACTTATAAATATGTGGTTAACAAATGTATAAGAGTATAATGTGCAAACAGGTTTATACCAGGTTGTTACACGGTAACAACGAGAACAGAAAGTGCAGTGCAATGTCAGTGTATCGATGTTTATCCAGAAGTGAAGTCACGTGATGTTAAGTGACTGAGTTCAGGAGTCTGATGGCCTGGGGGAAGAAGCTCCTCCTGAGTCTCTCAGTTTTGGCCATCAGCTTCGGGAAGCGCTACCAGATGGCAGCAGCGTGAAATGAGGGTTTGCAGGGTGATTAGAGTCCTTGATGATCTTAGTAGCTCTACCTTTGCAGCGTTTGGTGTAGACGTCCTGCAGAGACGGGAAAGCTGACCCTGAGATATGCTCGGATAAGCGCACGACTCTTTGCAGGGCTTTGCAGTCATGACTGGTGCTGTTCCCATACCACGCTGTGATGCACTGAGTTAATACACTTTCTATCGCCCTAAATAGAAAGTTTTCAGGATAGCTGGTGAAACCCTGAATTTCCTCAGCTGGCGCAGGTGGTACAGTCTTTGCCTGGCTTTTTTCACCTGTGTCTGAATGTGAGCAGTCCAGGTCAGGTCCTCGGAGATGTTTACACCCAGGTACTTGAAGCTGCTCACTCTCTCTACTGGTGACCCGCTGATCATGAGGGGGGAGTATGTCCGTTGCTGTCTCTTCCTGAAGTCCACAATCATTTCTTTGGTCTTGCCAACATTCAGAGAGAGACAGTTGTCCTGGCACCATGATGTTAGATGCTCCACCTCGTCCAAGTATGCCGTCTCATTGTTGTTGGAAATGAGGCCCAGGACAACAGTATCATCAGCAAATTTGATGATAGAGGTGGAGCTGTGTGTGGACAAACAGTCATGCGTGTAGAGAGAGTAGAGCAGGGGACTCAGGACACAGCCCTGTGGAGCTCCCACACTCAGGGTGATGGAGGAGGAGGTGGACTGGCCTACTCTCACCACCTGAGGCCTGCCAGTGAGGAACTCCTCAATCCAGTGGCAGAGAGAAGGATTCAGGCCGAGATCCAGGAGTTTGGAGGTTAGCTTGATGGGAACTATGGTGTTAAAGGCTGAGCTATAGTCAATAAATAGCAGCCTTACGTAGTTCCCACTTTTGCTGTCGATGTGAGTGAGGGAGGAGTGGAGGACATGAGGACAAGGAGGATAGGTTTTACTACAAATAAAACCAAAAAAACATGGTTATTGTAGTTAAACCATGGTAACCACACATTAACCATGGTTTTGCTACTCTAACCATAGTTTAACCATGGTATTTGTGGTTATATAAATGGTAATCAATTAGCCAAAAAAAACATGGTTACTACACTTTTACTACAATAAAACCATGGTTGTTTTTCGTAAGGGAAATCATGCATTCACTGCTGATGAACTGGGTCTTTCGGAGCACAGTTACCCAGTTAACCTACTGATGAAGAAGTACAAGCATCTACAGGGTCTGCCAATCCCAGCAATTGAAGGTGAAGCCTGTATTACTGATTGGTTCTGATTTTCCACATTTGCTCATCCCTATCCAGCCTGTTTGTGTTGGCCCTTCTGGGGGACCTGTAGCCATATGTACTTTCCTTAGGTGGACACTTCAAGGTGCCGCCAGCTTGTTCTGTTTTCCTTCAGAAGAGCAGAACTGTTTATTTGCTGCAGTGAGCTCTCCCAATCTGAGCTTCAGAAGCATGTAGAGAAACTGAGGCTAATTGATACGTTGCCCTATATTAGTGAGAAGGCAGCCACCCGATCCAAGCTTGACCAGCACGCCCTTGAATTGCTTGAGCAGCGGTGTAAGGGTTAATGTCGATGGCATAAGAAGATATGCTACACCGCTTCTCAGACAGAAGGATCATCCTTGTCTACAAGTACCCAAATCTGCTTGTCTTTCACTTCTTGTCTTTCAAGTACAAAGCGACAGATCGCAAACAACACCAAACAAGCAATGACCTATTGTCAAGAGATCCAAAAGCTGGAGATGGCGGGCTATGTGAGGAGATTGACACATGAGTTTGTGGAATCCTCTACCGAGTCATAGTACCTCCCTTATCACTTGGTCCACCATAATAAAAAAGCAAGACTTGTTTTCAATTGTTCATATCAGTACAAAGGAAAAGCGCTAAATGATCACCTTCTTCCGGGTCCCATCTTGGGTCCTTCCTTGCATGGTGTCCTCCTTCGGTTTCGTGAGCACACGGTGGCTATCAGTGGAAACATTAAAGCAATGTTCCACCAGAACAGACTTTTGCCAGAAGACCGCTCCTTGTTACGCTTAATCTGGAGAGACATGAAGAGGGATGAAGAACCAAGTGTCTTTGAATGGCAGGTTATTCCTTTTGGGACGGCCTGCAGTCCTTGTTGTGCCACATATGCACTACAAAAACATGTGAAGGACAACAGCGAAGGCTAGGAAGATGTTCAATGGTCTGTAGAGCAGGCATTCTACATGGATATGTTTGCAGAGTCTGGACTCCCCAGAGAAAGCCCATAACCTCATTGACCAGATGTGCAGTCATTTGTCTTATGGTGGCTTTGAAAATCCCCCAGTGGGCGAGTAATGTACTGGCTGTAGTAGAACAACTCCCAATATAAGCCAGAGCAGCCAGTACCGAACTGTGGCTTTCTGAGCATCTTCGTTCGTCTTACTGACCACCTTGGATACAAACCTCGCCAAGTTGACTACTCCGAACCCACGCTGTGAAATGTGTACAAGGTACTGGCTACACATATGACCTACTTGGATATCTTATACCCTTCACCAAAGCGAAAACGTTGATTCAAGATCTCTGGAAACTAAACATCGGTTGGAATGACATCATCCACCCTGAAAGCCTGTTAGTACAATGGCAAGCCTGGGAGGCCAAATTGGCCAATTTGCACACTGTGGAAATACCCAGAGCATACATACCACCATGCGCTGACACAGAAGGCACCCAGAGAACTATCCATATTTTTTTGTGATGCCTCCGAACGGACATATGGGTCGGTTGCTTACCTTCACACTCAAGATCAGCAGAAATGGATCCATGTAGCCTTTGTGATGGCAAGGTCCAGAGTGGCTCCTCGCAAACAAATATCCATGCCCCGCTTGGAGTTTTGTGCAGCTCTCACAGGAGAGCAGCTGGCTAAGTTGATTAGTAATCGCTGAAATCCAGGACCTGACTTTGGTGTCAAATTGGTGATATGTCAATAATCAGATGCAGATAATCCAGCAAATGACCTGACTAGGGGCAAGACTTTGCTAGAGTTGAGCGAACCTCAGCGCTGGAGTCAAGGGCTATGGTTCCTTTATCAGGATCCCAACACCTGGCCATCCTCGCCTGAATTAACAGTTCCTGATGATCATGATGAGCTAAGAAAGCAATCATTTGTTGGAAATGCTTGTCTTGCCAAGCCCCAACCTGACATCTCTAATATTAAGAGTTGGAACGAACTGTTGAAAGCCACTCACCAATCCCTTCACGGGGGGGCTGTTATCATGACTGCAGCAGATGCCATATCAGCTGAACTATATATATATATATATATATATATATATATATATATATATATATATATATATATATATATATATATATATATATATATATATATATATATCAGCTCAGAGTGACAGCTTCCCAGAATGCGTTTACCAAAAGTAAATCCATTTCTGCCCAGAGTCGTCTTGCTTCACTTTTCCCTGAATTCAATCAAACACTTCATTTGAGCTGAGTTGGAGGAAGACTCAGCCGAGCCAAGGGCCTAGATCCAGACACACTGCATCCAATAATACTAGACCCTAAACATCAGATTACAATGCTCCTAATCAAGGAATATGACAACCAGCTTCTGCATCCAGGTCCAGAGAGGGTCTTAGGCGAGATCAGACGCAAGTACTGGATCCGGCATGGCAGAGAATTCATCAAGAAGCACCAGTACAACTGTGGAATGTGTCAAAAATGGAGAGAAAATCCTGTAATTCCGAAGATGGCAGACTTGCCCCCATCTCGACTACTGCTATACAAACCACCTTTCTGGTCCACTGGTATAGACTGTTTTGGGCCATTCACAGTTAAACTGGGTAGACGCACAGAGAAACGCTGGGGTATCATATTCAAATGTATGACAACATGTTGCATACATCTTGATCTCTTGGATAGCATGGACATGATGGCATTAAGATGATTTGTCTCACGCCGTGGTAAGCCATTTGAGATATTGGCTAATAGAGGCACTAACTTCTGGGGAGGAGTCACTGAACTCCAGGAAGCTTTTACATCATTAGAAGCTCCACTTAGGGAACATCTAGCAGGTCAAGAAATTACTTTCCAGTTTAACCTTCGTGTGTGGCCCCACACTTTGGAGGGACCTGGGAGAGAGAGATACGGTCAATGTAAAACTGCCCCTCAGGTAGTCACGGGCAATCAAACAGTGACTGAAGCAGTTTTGTGTACAGTACTAGTGGAAGTTGAGGGAATCATCAACTCTAAGCCACTCGGCTACATTTCTTCAGATGTTGCCGACCCAGACCCTGTCACACCAAATCTACTGCTAATTGTCGTGATGCACCACTCCCACAAGCAATCTACTCATCTAGTGATCTGTTAGGTCGAATACGGTGGCAACACAGCCAAATTCTAGCTGACCACTTTCGTGTTAACTTCATCCGACATTACTTACCAAGCCTATAGCCCCACCAAAAATGGCAGAAGGACAATGCCAATCTAGGTAATGGTCAGGTTGTCATGATAGTTGATCCACAGTTGCCCCGAGGTTTGTGGCCTATTGGCAGAGTGACAAAAACACATGCAGGAGCAGATAATCGCATACGCACCACCGAGGTACAGGTGAAAGGACAAACTTATCTTCAGCCTGTTGCCCGGTTAGTTAAGCTGCCCTCATGGGAGGATGAGAAAGAAGAAAATAACTGACACTGAGACTTTCCTAACTAATTACAAATGTAGATACTACATTTGGGGGTGTAGAAAAGTCTTTCCCTTTAATTACACTTTTAAGTTTAATCACTAGAGGGTGTATGACTTCCAGCTTACTGATGCTATACACCATGCCCTTTAAGAATATACACTTTCCCCTGTAAGACCATGTGCATCATACACTGCACACGATGGGTCACGGTGAGCCTCAGCAACTTTAAAGCTGTGTGCGTTCATGTTGAAAAGTAAGCTAATTTATAATTTCTTGTGAAAACGTATACATGTTAATAATACTGATGCTGTTAGGATGTTGAATTAACCTTGTAAGAGTATATTTGCATAATATGACGTTCTTTGTCGATCGACATCAGAAAGCTAATGTGCTACAGTGTATTGTTGTTATATTAATGTACAGATGTTGCTCTGTAAGCCATATTAAGATAATTTAGGGATGCTACATCATAATTGTGAATGTCAACGAATTACAGACAACCATTTATCTGTTTATCTGTTTGAATATATATGTGTGTATCGGTTTATGGGCAGTATGGAAATTTTTTATGACAATTGTAATATCATTCATCTAATTTGTACTATTTTCTTTGTGTTTCAGACCACACACACACACATACATAACCACACATACATACACAAACCCCTGTAATTGTGTATTGTATTGCAACCCAATTGCTCACCAACGACCTGTATTTAAGTGCCAACTTTATTAAAGTTTTTGGATGAAACTCTCCAAGCCCTTACTCTCTTACCGGAGTCTCCAGTCTTCAAGGCCTATCTGAACAATCCAGAGGTTCCTCCTCTACAGCAATGCTTGCAAAATAAATGTTTGGAAATATAAAATGTATATTTCCTTCTGGTGCACTAATACAAGATATATAAATAACCATCTTAAAAATGTCCAATTCAATTCAGAAGCCTAGTTGTTATGAGCAGAAATAAGCACTAGATTAGCATGCATTTAAAAACCACATTCCCTGTATGATTTTGTCAAATTAACCATGATGAACAAGAAGTTACTTAATGTTCTCAGAAGCAGGATAAGTCAATTAATCTATCTCTACATTCATCAAAAGCAGCTTATATGAGGGTTAAATGGTTAAGTCAATTTTCTAATAAAAATCTTCATCTGGAGAGGATTGCAGTAATGGCCAAGACCAAAATTGTGATGCTGTGTTTGGTCTGTAAACACTTTTTCACATGAGAACAGAGAGCCAGATAATTATGTCAAGCAGTGCACACCATCTGTGTTTCTGCATCCAACCCCAAATGAAGATGTGACACATTTGGAAGATCTTACACAGTGATAAACAACCAATGGTTTTGGACATGACTGCTGTAGCGACAAACTAATTCAATCAATGCAGTTGGTTTATTGATTGTGAATGATGTGGGTTGAAAGTCATTCTGTACATCTGTCCATCCCTTTAGTTTGTCTTTCATGACTAAATGACCATTCACACTAAGAATGATAAGTGTATATATATATATATATATATATATATATATATATATATATATATATATATATATATATATATATATATATATATATAAAGTATAACAATAATTATATTAGCATACACAGCAATGCACAACAGCATTCTGTTTATTATAGGCATGTCACATGTCGCTTTAATTGCACTAGCTACACTATATTGCCAAAAGTTTTGCAACGCCTGCCTTAACATGCACATGAACTTTAATGACATCCCATTCTTAATCCGTAGGGTTTAATATGGAGTTGGCCCACCCTGTACAGCTATAACAGCTTCAGCTCTCCTGGCAAGGCTTTGCACAAGGTTTAGGCATTTTTGACCATTCTTCTAGAAGCGCATTTGTGAGGTCAGGCACTGATGTTGGACGAGAAGGCCTGGCTCACAGTCTCCACTCTAATTCATCACAAAGGCATTTTATTGGGTTGAGGTCAGGACTCTGTGCAGGCCAGTTAAGTTCCTCCACACCAAACTCACTCATCCATGTCTTTATGGACATTGCTTTGTGCACTGGTGCGCAGTCATGTTGGAACAGGAAGGGGCCATCCCCAAACTGTTTCCACAAAGTTGGGAGCATGAAATAGTCCAAAATGTCTTGGTATGTTGAAGGATTAAGAGTTCCTTTCACTGGAACTAAGGGGCCAAGCCCAACCCCTGAAAAACAACCCCACACCACTTTACACTTGGTACAATGCAGTCAGGCAAGTACTGGTCTCCTTGCAACCACCAAACCCAGACTCGTCCATCAGATTGTCAGACAGAGAAGCGTGATTCGTCACTCCAGAGAACACGTCTCCATTGCTCTAGAGTCCAGTGGGGGCGTGCTTTACACCACTGTATCTGACGCTTTGCATTGCATTCACTTGATGATGTAAGGCTTGGACGCAGCTGCTCGGCCATAGAAACCCATTCCATGAAGCTCTCTACACACTGTTCTTGAGCTAATCTGAAGGCCATACGAAGTTTGGGGGTCTGTAGCTATTAACTCTTCAGAAAGTTGGTGACATTGTTCTGCACACTGTGCGCCTCAGCATGCGCTGACCCGGCACTGTGATTTTTATGTGGCCTACCCCTTTGTGGCTGAGTTGCTGTTGTTCCCAATTGCTTCCACTTTGTTATAATACCACTAACAGTTGACCATAGAATATTTAGTAGTAAGGCAATTTCACAAATGGACTTATTGCACAGGTGGCAACCTATCACGGTACCACGCTTGAATTCACTGAGCTCCTGAGAGCAACCCATTCTTTCACAAATGTTTGTTGAAGCAGTCTGCATGTCTTGGTGCTTGATTTTATACAGCATTTATACATGTGGCTATGGAAGTGATTGGAACACCTGAATTCAATTACTTTTAGCAATATAGTGTATTTATATAGGATGGATTCTGATTCTGGCTGTCAATATTTTTATCGTTCATCATTTTGGAAAAAAAATGTGATTCCAACTATATTGTTTCTCAGTGCCATTATTGTTGTAGTTGTGGTGTGGACTTTACATTTAGAACCCTTTTTAAAACGATATCTTATGTCATGACTAAAGGTCTTTTGTGTAGAATATTGAGGCTATGAAGGCAACAATGTGTGCAGGAAGCAACTCTCATTCATTTGGGTGAGTCACATTACATAAAGTCCAGTCAGGTTCCAGGTCCTATAATTCCCTTAATTTGCGGCAATCAGAAGAAATGGCACATCGCAAGGTTCTTTGTGAATTGAGCATCTGAATGTAATTTGATGTTAATCTTGCATCTGATCATCATGTGGGTCCCTTGCCTTCTGCCAAAAATTTGTGAAATTAGTCACTGGGGCCTTGCTAATTCATTTAGGTTGTATGCCCCACTGTGGGTTTGATGATTAAAGAAGTACTACGGCCCCTTTCTCTCACAACCACAGTCCAAAATCAAATGAGTAGAGAAAGTGCCGAACAGCCTGTTTCCTCCCTCCCTGGCATTTGTAAGACACAGCTAATGACATGTGGTCCTTGTAAATTTCGGAGTGAGACTGGGATCTGGCGTATATGCTGTCACTATTAATTTCTCCTGCATCTCCAGCAAGGAGTATCAATCCCAATTCATTTGGGAGTTGCATGAAGGAATCAGGGCAGCGACTCAAGCTGATTATCAAATGTTCCATCCGACCCACTTTCACATATGCACTTGTAATGCTTGTATAAATAGGTAGGTATTAATTCCAGGATCTAGACTGTTCAGTTCTTGTTGATCTTTTTGGACTCACCAACCACATTTACATGCACATTATTTTCGAATTAAAGTCTATTCTGGTTAAACTGAAAAAAAATATGTTGACATGCTTCACACCTATTGGAATATTCATATACAGTATATATGTGTGATCTGAATAAACTAAGAGTGTGCTATACTCTTTCATCCTTTATTAGGCATATGCCAGCAATCTTATTTAGATTTCTAGAAATCAGAATATATGCTTAAATCAGAATACTGGTGTGATCAGGTTAATGTGCTTACTGTAACAAAGTTCAAGGCTTAGAAGGAGGTCAGAACCAGCAAATGTTAAAGGTAAACTTTAACTAAATAAACAAACACAACCAAACAAAAGTGAGTGGCAGCTGCCTCACGGCCAACTGCTGAACAACAAAACAACAATTTAAATGTCCCAGGGCTGGTCCTCTCTCGTCCTTTACTGTCGTAATTTTTCCTTTTATATCAATATCAATAAATGTATTTGCATCTCAACTCAAAATCAGTGCTTTACTGTAAAATATGCATCTATTATCAGCAATTGCAATTATTGGTCAATACAATTACAATATCTCTACCATTATTGTTATTGGCCTTCAAGTTTTCATTTTTAAAAGCCACATCTTAATGGTATCGCCAAATCATACCAAATCATTTCTAGAACTTGACACCAATGTCACTGACATGTGATAATATGGACTCTGGGGCCCCACTCTGTCCTCTTTAGCACAGCACACAGTGTTGATACAGTCCATGCAAGGCAGTTCCAAGTTTAGGATTAATTACTTCCCTTTGTCGACCAAATAAGCCCTTTACACTAGGGTTCGTTATACTCATTAGCTGTAAAAAATGTTTTAATAAAAATAAAATGAGGATACATATATTTTTGAACTAAAGGTAAAGTTATTTAAAAGGAGTACAGAATACAGAATCACTGAAATGTTTTGTGTACAGTTTGTCTGTTCAGCTCATTCTCTTTTTGAGTTTTGGAACTTAATAAATTTATGTTTGTTCAGCTCTATTAATCATCCGTCTTATTTGCATAACATTATTCATCATTTAAATGAGTTTTCTACTAAAATGTTAGTGTTCTAACAAGATATTATGATGGAGTCACAATGCCAGTGAATAATAATCAGTTGTTTGAATATGGTTATAGCCAGTTTAATGTCAGCATAAGTGCATTTGTATTATTTATACAATCTTAGGAATGAGATTTACTGTCACACCAGCTAAAACTTTGTTATCTTTAGTAGGATGCAGTCTCTGTTAAATATTCATGACATAACAAGGCTTTTCGCAGATTCCTGACTTCACTGATTAACAAGAGAGAAGAACTGAGTTTGTGAGTGAATCAGATACACAATCTCTCTGTTTTCATTGGGAGGCAGCAGATGTAATGCAAGACTTATTTTTATTTTTTTATTTTTTCCATATCACACTTGCATTCAAAAGCTCAAAACCTCTTAGTTGATTTCTATAGATTGGGAGCAGCAAACAATGCATCAGTCTAAGCATTTACTCCTGTCAATAGTGCAATTTTCCTTGAAAAAATAAGGGTGCATTCGCTCAGCTTATAGGGCTCTTGGTAAGTGGACATCACAATTACAGGATTGAAATAAGTGCTGTTAGATGCATTTGGCGCATACTTTGGTTATATACCACAGGGCCTTTGAAACATAGAAAAGGAGTCACCATAACTATTTCCCTACCACTTTCAGCCTTATCACGTCCTTGTAAATTGCAATGTTTTTCAACAGAATGCCTTAAAAGCTTAATTTTGATGTACTTTTTTTTTCTTTATAAAGGGCTATAATGTTTCCCATCACTCAGTTGACTTAGCATAGGACAACATTGTAAAAGACATGACAGACATGATAGGTAGGGTGATGGAATAGCGAGCATGTCTAAATAGAGCAAAGGCTTCTTGCTGAAGAGAAGCCTGAAGCTATCTTTGCTAGTGACATGAAATCCTGACAGGGTGAAGAAGCCCCATGTTAGGCAACACACAAGACCTAGGCATGCAGTCCATCACATTAAGGACAAAAGAGACTAGAGTGACATACTCCTTGTGGACACTTGTAGTTAAATCTGAGATGGATTTATCTTTATTCTGTTTCTCTAGTTCTCGCTTGCTGAGTGAATCTGGCTTTGTGGCGCATAAAGCAACTGTTATTTATATATTTATTAGTGCTTTAGTGCTGTCAAATCGATTAATCATGATTAATCACCTGTGTACTGTGTATAATTATTATGTATATATATATATATATACAAAACACATACGATACATATTTAAGATTTTTTGTTTATATATAAAATATTTATATTTATACACTACCAGTCAAAAGTTTGAGGACAGTACAATTTTTTTATGTTTTTAAAGAAGTCTCCTCTGCTCACCAAGGCTGCATTTATGTTATTAAAAATACCAAAAAAAAAGCTGTAATATTGTGAGATATTATTAAAATGTAAAATGATATATTATATATAGAAAAATAACTGTTTTCTATTTGATTATATTTTAAATGTCATTTATTCCTGTGATGCAAAGCTGAATTTTGAGCATGACTACTCCAGTCTTCAGTGTTACATGATCCTTCAGAAATCATTCTAATATGATGATTTGCTGCTCAAGAAACATTTATGATTATTATCAATGTTGAAAGCAGTTGTGTAAAAAATAATTTTAGGATTCTTTGCTGAATAGAAAGTTCAAAAGAACAGTTGTCACGGTGTGTTTGGGGTTTGTTCATGTTTCATGTTCTTATTTTGTTATGTTCACTGTCAAGTTTCTTAGGTAGTCATGTTTCCTGAGGCTTGTTCGAGTTTATGTAGTGATGCGCAGACCAACTAACTTGAAGCATGCCAGTTAGAAATGTTGTCGGACTTGAGGCAGCGCCGACGCCACGTGACTGTGATGTATGTCAACAAAGTGCCGCGATAGCGATTCGAGCAGAGGCGGTTAGTGCATTTTGTACAGCTTCTACAGAGCGACTGCATGAGCTCTGATGACGACACAGCTGTTCTATGATTGGCCGGATTCACCGCATGACAGTGATCACGTGTTTCGTGTTTATTCTAAAACCTTCGTGCTGCTAATGCTCACAAATCTGTTTTCATAAAGGTAAAACCTCTTTTCATGTAGTCGTGATGTTATAATGTGTCATGTTTATCAAAATTAAACTGATAAAAAACGTAGACCCCACTTCATTGATAGTGTAGGCTTATATGTTGAACTTTATTCTTGTACAAACAGACGCTGTTTTAAGCAGTACATAAATTAAAATGTCTCTAAAACCTTTGTGTATTTGACAAATATTGCATTTATTTCACTTCAGCTGTGGTAAAGTATGCAAACACAGCCCAAGCGTCACTACGGGAAGCAGAAAGTGTCCCACATCACGTCTTCATTTGCAGCTCCTCCCCGCCTGCACGCGGCTACTCTTGACGATCAGTTACATCCAGCCACAGCCGATGTCCAACACACCTATAGTCTTGTCATGTGATCCATTGTCATGTGATTCCCAAGCTCTCATGTGTTCTTGTGTCATGTTGTCATTGGTTCATTGTTTAATCATTGTTCACAGGTGTCCCTTGGCTTTTCATTAGTCCTTGTGTATTTAAGCCCTCATGTTTGCCTTGTTCCCTGGTCGAGTATTATTATGTGTAACCCACTATTGTTGAGTGGTTTCATAGTCAAGTCTGTCCTTAGCCAAGCCTCTCTTCAACTTGCCTCCATCACTTCAACTTGCCTCCATCGGGTCTTCGTTACGGAATACTCGACCTATTGAGATACAATATCTCTTCTGCCAGGGAGTCCTTTAATAGAACCAACTTCATTTGACAATAATTCTCTGAATGGTGTGTATTTCTGATCCTTTCATATGATGATATTACAGAGTGATGACCTTAACAAAAACATATGTATCATCAATGAACAACCTCAATTCCACATAAAAATAACGATTCAACACTCCAGATCCCAAAATCAACCATGTATCACTGAAAAGATAATATATAAAATATAGAAAATCACAATTCATGTAATTATTGGATGAGTGAGTGAAAGTGCACCTTGCTTGGTATATTTATGTTTGTTTGCTTACAATCCAGAAGATGATTTGATTGAATTTTGTGTAGAATGTATTGTGTTATTATAAGAGAGCATGTCTAACTGTACTCTGCTTAAGAGCGGGAAGTTAGGAGTCCAGAGATAACAGATAATTTATGGTGAGGGGTGGGGACAAAGTCAATATAGGATATCTAATTGGTTAGAACTCATCCAGGAGGATGGGCAGACAAATTTGTGTTTATAATCTCAGAACACAAACAAAACAGTCAGTTCATAGTTAGTCAAGAACTGAGTCCAAAAAGAATCAGACGATCATGGCAGACGAAGATCAGAGAAAATGGGTTATTTCACTCAACAAATCTAAATACTCTCATCTCACTTTTCGTTCTTTTACTTTGTTTCTTTTCTTTCTGTTGAGTTTCGTGTTCTAAGTTAAGTTTTGCCGCAAAGTTTCAATCAACAAATCTACAGTGAGCGCGCTTCAACTTCAAACAACACCCACGAGACTTTCCATCTGTCCGCCAACACGCCACGTGATTGGCTTCCCAAGACATCGATCAAAGACACAACAAGACCATCAGCTAATCAAAGCACCGGGGAACCCCTCTGCAGCCAGGACCAAGGAAAAGGGAATCCCCATTCAAAGACAATATGAGATACAAACGCAAGTAATACCTCCAGATTCTAACTGAACTGGTGCATCAAATTCAATAACCCCACCTAAGAAACAAAAGGAGTGTTAAATTAATGATTGATGGTTCATTCAGAGCATGTGTTATAAATGCATATATTGCTAGAAACTTGGGATTTCCATAATTTCACTCTCTTAAAATTCATTCTTTCCTCACTTTCTTCCTTTCTGCAAAGCGTGTGAATATGTGTGTGCGTGTGTGTGCGTATTTGTGTTAGATATTAGTTTTATGTGTTAGAGTAATCAATAAAGTTTCATTTGTATTTAAAGAGAAGTGTTCTTGTGTTATGTGCTTACGAATTTAATGTCTTAAACTGCTGATCTATGTTACCTACCCTAGTGAAAAATAAATATACTAAAATGTATTTGAAATACATGTATTTTATGCTAAATATATATTTGTTTACTTAATATAAATACCCTGAAATTGTACTTTTAGTATTCTCAGTTGGTATACTGAGAATACCAAAGCCTGTTAAATTGGAACAAGTAATTCTGTACTTAATGTCCTTAAGTTATCCATAAATAGTTCTGAGGTCTGACTAAAGGTATACTTAAGTATTTGATTGTGCTAAAGTGGAACTATTGGTGCACTTTAAATATCTTGTATTTAAATTATACAGTGATCATACTATCCAGTAATAGTGATATTAAACACATTTCAGGCTTAATATTAAGAAATATGCATTGTGCAATAAAGAAGAACTCCAAAGAAAGTTTAATTATAATATTTATATCAGTAAGTCTCAAGCGATATGTCAGTAAATATAGTAATGAGTTTGTAGTACAGTTAGTATGAAATAAAGGTAGGCCTATTTTAAATACAATTTGCCATTTTTGTTCTGACATGTTTTCTCACTGTCACGCACCGAACTCGGAAAGTCTTAAGAAAGTCCAAAGTAACCAAAACTCATAATCATGAGTTGTGCTGCTATTCATGTGTATTTTAACTCATAAATACATTCTTTCTGACATGACTTGAAAACTGTCACTCAGCAGTGAGAGTGCCCCTGATTACCTCCAGAGGGCACTCTACCCTGGACTATCATTCCATCAAAGACTACATTACCCATAATCCTTTGCCCGGACTCATCAGCACTCATTGTTTACACCTGTGTCTCATTTAGCTCATTACCTCAGCCTATATAAACCGTGTTCACGCTGTCATTTGCTGCAAAGACTTGTTAAGTGTAATATTGTCTTTCTCAGCATTCTTGCTTCTTGCTTCTTGCATTACTTGACTGTTCTGTGGATTACCCTTTTGCCTGTTTGGGCTGCTTGACTGTATATGACCTTTTGCCTGTTTTTGATTACGATTGTGGATTACCTTTAATAAAGTAAATAATGAATGCGTCACATTTAAATCTGCAGCGTAATGCGAGATTAGCTCGCCAAATCATTTAATAGCATTTTCTATCAGGAGCAGTTGTGCTGTACATTGAAAGTTTCAGACAACAGGCCGTTGAAATGTTACCGTTTTTATTCCATCCATGTGCACTGAAACACACGCTGTTCTGCACGTTCACATTCTTTCACCAACGAACAGAACTGTCTGTGTTTTAGTGCGGGTGCTGTGCCGAATTCCGACCCCTGCCAAATTATTATCCCCCTAGTATTGGTAGGTTTAGGGTTAGTTGTGGGGGAAGGGTTAGGATAAATTGTGGGGTTAGGATTAGGCAATCAGGTAGTGACTTAAACGAGGGGGGTAATAATTTGGCAGGGGGGTCGAAATTCGGCACAACACGGGCACAAGAATAAAACTAATGTTATATGCCGGTTTACGCATCATATCAGGTAAAAGGGAAGCAAAACATTCTTCAAATTATATTTAATGTTGTGTCTGCTGGCTTTATTTCTTTAACAGCTCCAAGTTAAATGCACTTTTATGTTCTATACAGGCGGTTTTGCGTTTATTTTCACATATTGAGACTTTTCTCTGCGATTCACCGTATTTAAATCCATATCATTTTTTCCTGTCATTGTCAAAAATCTGTTTGCTTATAAGTACTTGTAACAGTATGAAAGAACACAAAGTAACACCAGTGGGCATTGGTGGCCCATATCTGCATGGTGGTGTAAATGGTAAAGCGAGAGCACTTGTGTGGCAGCGACCCAGATTTGATTCCAGTCCGTACTGGTTCCTACAATTAATATACATATACACTCATCTAAAGGATTATTAGGAACACCATACTAATACTGTGTTTGACCCCCTTTCGCCTTCAGAACTGCCTTAATTCTACGTGGCATTGATTCAACAAGGTGCTGAAAGCATTCTTTAGAAATGTTGGCCCATATTGATAGGATAGCATCTTGCAGTTGATGGAGATTTGTGGGATGCACATCCAGGGCATGAAGCTCCCGTTCCACCACATCCCAAAGATGCTCTATTGGGTTGAGATCTGGCGACTGTGGGGGCCATTTTAGTACATGTTCAAGAAACCAATTTGAAATGATTCAAGCTTTGTGACATGGTGCATTATCCTGGTGGAAGTAGCCATCAGAGAATGGGTACATGGTGGTCATAAAGGGATGGACATGTTCAGAAACAATGCTCAGGTAGGCCGTGGCATTTAAACAATGCCCAATTGGCACTAAGGGGCCTAAAGTGTGCCAAGAAAACATCCCCCACACCATTACACCACCACCACCAGCCTGCACAGTGGTAACAAGGCATGATGGATCCATGTTCTCATTCTGTTTACGCCAAATTCTGACTCTACCATCTGAATGTCTCAACAGAAATCGAGACTCATCAGACCAGGCAACATTTTTCCAGTCTTCAACTGTCCAATTTTGGTGAGCTTGTGCAAATTGTAGCCTCTTTTTCCTATTTTTAGTGGAGATGAGTGGTACCCGGTGGGGTCTTCTGCTGTTGTAGCCTATCCGCCTCAAGGTTGTGCGTGTTGTGGCTTCACAAATGCTTTGCTGCATACCTCGGTTGTAACGAGTGGTTATTTTCAGTCAAAGTTGCTCTTCTATCAGCTTGAATCAGTCGGCCCATTCTCCTCTGACCTCTAGCATCAACAAGGCATTTTCGCCCACAGGATTGCCGCATACTGGATGTTTTTCCCTTTTCACACCATTCTTTGTAAACCTTAGAAATGGTTGTGCGTGAAAATCCCAGTAACTGAGCAGACTGTGAAATACTCAGACCGGCCTGTCTGGCACCAACAACCATGCCACACTCAAAATTGCTTAAATCACCTTTCTTTCCCATTCTGACATTCAGTTTGGAGTTCAGGAGATTGTCTTGACCAGGACCACACCCCTAAATGCATTGAAGCAACTGCCATGTGATTGGTTGATTAGATAATTGCATTAATGAAAATTTTAACAGGTGTTCCTAATAATCCTTTAGGTGAGTGTATCTGTTCCCATTGTCTCACTGATGTTCACTGGATCAGCAAGTTAATTGTATACTGCAAGGTGACTATAAAATGTCAGGAAAAGGCAAATTCATAAGCTGTGCCATTATTTATAAAGATTACTTTGTTGTAGCCTATTTGAAGCACACTATAATGATGCCATTAGCACACTTCAAGTTTACTTGGAATGCCATTGCAGTGTGTTTTAAAATCACTAAAAGTTTGTTATTAGTATAATATTCAACACTCTTACAGAGTAATTTAATTGCAATTGTGCATTTGAAGTTTATGCCGAGTGAATTCTGAGTATATTTAAATTATACTAAAGTATACTTTAAATAGTTCCACTTCAGCACAAACAAGTATATTTAATACAACTTTAGTTGAACTTTAGCACTGCTTTTGTACAAATAAAATGCATTTAGTACAAAATGAGTTGTTCCAATTCAACAGTATACCCATTTATAGTGTGTCACAAATACATTTAGTTATACTAAAGTACATACAAATAAATTGTGCTTAAGTATACTATTTTTTCACTAGGGTAGCTATTGTAATGTTTCACTACTGTGTGGATATTAATATCTGCTGCTGAGTTGATAGTTACGGCCAGTTCAAATGAACTCTTTCAAAATTCCCTATGAATTAATTAATTCATTCATTTGAGCTAAATAGACCCGTTTCCCTTATACAGAGTCCCTTACAGTTATCGGGAAAAAATCAATTGCCCTACGGCAAAAATGAATGTGATATTTATTTGTGGAATGCGAATAATGTGCTCTATGAAAACAGTATTGTGTTATATGAACAAACAAGAGATTTAAAGAAGTGCAGTGCAGTGAATATTGGGTAAAAGGACAATGAGTTTGTAAAAAGCAGTAACTTAATATAAAGTCACTCATTGGAGTAAGAGAGTTCCCAGATAATTTATTGAGTTCATCTGGTTTGATGTGGTTTCTGACAATTTCCTTGAGTTACTTTCTTTTTCTTTGTTTAGAAGTGGCACCATTTACCATTTTGTTTGTTTGTCAGATGGTCTTATGGATTGATTCATACTATTGTGGATTGATTCATACTGTACTATTTTGGGGAGTGTGTTGAGTCTTGGGCGAAGTCTTCCTATAGATCAAACAGCATGATGCTAGCAATGTCAAAGTAATGGGTTAGATTCCAAGTAAAGCAAGAACTTGTGTATCCTTACTTGGATAAAACCGTCTGCCAAATGCGTAAATGTGAATGTGAGCATCCCTATGCCCTGCTCACTTTGAAGAGAAGCAACCTTGAAGTGGGAACTCCAGAGGGAGCATGGCAATAGTGTTTCATAATGTGGCAATGGAATTTGAGCAATGAAAAAGGAAGGGCACTTCCTGCAGAGCCCTTCAAGGGAGCAACAATGCCATTTGGAATTCACCTTTTGTTTGACAACATAAACATCTATAGTATGCCTTTGCAATTCTGTTGGTAAGCTTGTTTTTGAGGAATTCTAGGGCCAACAACAGAAAGCATTACAGATGCCTGCCACCAAACACATGAAAGATGATTATATGTGTATAGGCTCCATGTATCAGGGCTTAAGTTATGTTTCTCAGTGTAGCAGGTAAATATATACGTGGCATCCTTCAGTCCCATATAATTACCACCTGGGCTCATATCTCTCTGATGATAAGAGGTGACAGCTCAGGGTGCTAAGCACATATTACACAAAGCCATTCCCCCCCGTGTGTTTTTTTTTTTCCTTTCCTTTTTTTCTCTCTGATCTAATTCTATAGTTCAGAACCGTAATTTTGACTTAATGCATGGACATGTACATTAGTGTCCACTCAGCTTTGGGTTGCTATCTGCATAGAAGTACGTATATGTTTTATAGCTTAGGGCTAATGAGAACCCTGAGGACGACTGTGTGCCTGTCCTTTGCTGAAGACTCTCTCAGATACCATCGGTCTTCATATTGACTTCACTACAGTGAGAGACAGACTAACTGGATACAATTTTTTTTTTTTTTTTTTTTTGACAACCTGGCTCAGTTTGAGAATGGGAGCAGCTTTACTTTTATTATTACATTGATTGCAGTTTGTTTTATGTAGATTATTTGGATGGGCCAGAAAATGGTCCCATGAGAACTTTAACTGGAAGTGGTTGGCAGGGGTCCATAAGCACTGGTTCATAAGCACTGTCTTTAATGTTAGTGTCAATTTGTAAAAACAATCAAACAATCAATAAAATTTCAGCTCACAGCCAGGCTTGCTAAAGATGGCACAACATACCTTGCCTAAATAGGACAATTACCATTGCGCACAAAATATCCCTCTAGGATTTTGCGATGGCTAGAATATAGAATAGCAGGACTTTGTTTGCAATTATGAATGCAAATTAAACTAAATTCTGCATTATTCATATTTTTTTCACATTTCTGATCAATCCCCTTTGTGCCCTTAAGTAGGGAACTTAAAGGGATAGTTCACCCCAAATTTGTAAGGTTAATTTAAAATATTTTTAATGTATTCTGAGAGTTCCTTTTCAAAAGCTACACTCAATGCTGCACTTGATTTTAAGCGCTATGGGGAAAACATCTTCGTTGTGATTTGTGGTTGTGAACACGTGTGTGACAAACACACCAAAGAATTCCTCATCGGAATACGCACGTCAGAGGCTATAAATAGACATGAAACAGGTCCGCTCATCAGGTCTTTTTGTCTTCAGACTTGTATTCTGTACTGTGTGTCCTGAACAACTCTCTTCTCAACCATACTCTTTGTTAGGAGTTTGTTTTGCCAGGCAGAAACAAGCATTTCACACTCTTTTATCTTTCTTTTTTACAAAACGTTAAGTTGTAAGTAAGAGATGCGTGCCGCCCTGCTCGCAGCCTATCTCCGAGGAAGATCCGCATGATTACTATGTGTTATGTCTGGAGGAACATCACGCCGTGGCAGGCCTTGAGCACGCAGAGTGTGAGCACTACATGCTTTTTTCTGTCAAAGTGCAGGCTCGTGCTCCTGTGGGAAGAACGAGCCTGTGCATCCTCAATGTCATGGGGCTCGCATGTCAATCTGCGTGATCAGCAAGAGACGGGTCTGTCCCGTTGACCTCTCGATTACCAGATAATCTCCGGCGCTTCTTCAGACCAGGCTGGGGACGCTGGTTCTATATGGACATTGAGGGAGAAACTAACTAGATAATTGACAAGACACGCCTGAACAGAACAAACTCAATCAGTAACCATAGAAAAAAACATGGGCTGCGTCCAAAACCTGGAAAATGCTGCCTTCAGAGGACACATTTCAGGCTAGGAAGGCATCAAGGCACATCCGAATCTAATGTTAGCTTCACTTCCTGTCTCCTGAGATACCTTCATCTGATCGCTTTTTGAATAGAATGCACAGGATTGTGGGATATCAAAGGCAGCAAAGGATACATTTATGCTGCCTTTGATATCCCACAATCCTGTGCATTCTATTCTGTGACAGTTAAGCTAGAAAAAAAAAGATTGTGTCTGCTGGTCAGTTTGTGTGTAAATGTACGTTTTTGACCAACATTTTCCACTTCAGTCATTGTCTGATAAGGCAGCGAGGCAACAAGTCAGCTGCCTATATTTTCGTATGCAGACACAGGGGACAGGGATATATCAAACAAACACATGGGAAAACACGAATAGCACACAATGAAAGCTAATCTAAAACTCAGACATTAATAAAACAGAGAAACAGATAAAAAACAAACTATAAACAAGACTAAGCAAACTCAAAACGTGACACTGGTACACAGCCTTGACAATTGTTGAAACTGCATAATATCAGTATTGTCTACAATATTTTATGTTCCTGACTGCAATGACATACCTTTTGCTACTGTATGTGCACTTTTTTTTTTAATCAGTAGCTTTGTTTCCATCATCCTGTTTTTATGTGCATTTTGAAGTATTGCATCAGAAACTAGTGATGGAAATGGCAAATTTCGAGTTTTTGGTTTGTGCGAAAAAAAGTTAGCCTAATGTGAATAATGGGAGATGGAAATGCATTTGCCGAATAAATTCTGACATAGCAAACATTAAACCCACGCAAGGGCTCGGTAATAAGTCCATAAATTAATTTAGTAGGCCTACCACTTCTGGCTGTTTAAATTCAGTCAAATTTAGTAATGTTTGGCCTGTGATTTGATATGTATGCACATATTTCACTTAAATTATTCAATGTTACTCATTTTCTGACCCGATGTTAAGGATGATCTTTTCGCCACACTGCTTGACCACACGCACTCCATGCAGTGACTGAAAGTTGTATTAATGTGTAGCCTACTATATGTGCATGCGACCAATCAAGAGCGGTGGGGTAATGTAATCACACGTGATCGTGCAATAATAAATATTAATATGCTTGTCTTCTATTAATATACAAAAAGGGAAAACGGGTCTCAGATGGGAACTGACTCCGGAGCAGGTTATGTTCCAGGGTTAGTTTGCTTAAGAGGTATTCAGATTTTAGTCTTTTATATAATTAATATAGTAATTAGTATAACCAAATTTGTTTCAGTTATATAATATACAATATTATATATTAATTCTAAAGAATTAGAATAAAAATAAGTGTACATGTTAATGCAATTCAAAATATATATATATATATATATATATATATATATATATATATATATATATATTATTGTCATCTCACACATGGATCTGCATTCAATTAATTTGCATCAAACAAAAGTATAATCCTAATTCTTAGTGAATAAAGATTACTTATTAAAAGACAACACTGAAAAAAATATCGCATAACCACCAAATAGGTGGCAATGTGCACTAAGTAAATCGCAATTAAGCAAAAGAAGAAGATGAAAATAGAATGGCGTGCTCTTTCTTAGCGTCTGTTTCCATGGTGAATCATTGATTCATCGCTCTGTTGAGAATGTCTTATGTGTTAACCGGGAACATACTCCGAGTTGTCTGAATTTACTCCCGGATGCGTTTATATGCAAGGTTTTGGTTAATCAACCGAGAGTTCAAGGTATATGTGACGGTAAGTTAACCTTGTTTTCTGGAATACCCCCCTGAAGTACAGAGGTTTAAATACACAGGGTCAAACAAGCTTAACAAATTAACAAGACACACCTGGGGAGACTAATCGACATTAAAAAACTACAAAGAACTACAAAAAATGGCACAAGACAGGAAATAACAAAAGTCCTCACACAAGACAAGGGAACAAAGGCTAGGATCATGACAATAACGTACAAACAACTGGCCTCACACTCAACACCGCAAGGTCATGGCGGTGAACTAGCTTCATGGAATTCATGCTGGATTTTTCAGCAAGGATGTGCCTGAGCCAATATATGGCTCAAACGTATCTAATTAGAATGCAAACTATGTGTGACTTTCCCCAGAAAATAATCCCCAGCAACCACCTGAGCAAGCATGCTGTATGCAATTATTTATATTTTGCCATGTTCAAAAAGCATGGTCATGCGACAAACAGCAAACCAGAGGGTAACATACAAACATTCTTCATGAAAAATACCTAATTTCACTTAAACCATGTTCTCATGCAAGATTTAGGCTTGATGCCATAAGAACACCATAAAAAATATTACTTGTAAAAAAATGTTTTTTTAAAGTCCCAGAAAAATCTATTGCCTTGCAAAGCTTATTAGGTGATCTGCAAATTTAAGCTATTTTTCTTTCCAAGAAACAGTCAACCATGATCTGAATAAATATTTTTGATACCTCACAATTTGTTCACAAAGACATTTGGATTGAACAAAGCACATGAAATTATCTGAGAAATGAAGCTGTCAACCATTATGCCAGCAATTTCTGCAGAACAAACCGAAATGTAAGACACAACCTAATTGAATGTAAATTACAGGCATGGGACACTGGCTTTATTGATGAGATATGGATGATGGGACATATGCACTCTGTCAGCAATTGAAAACGCTCCTCAAACTCAAGTTCCTGACATAACCAGTATTTCAAATGTCATTGACTCTCAAAAGAAGCCATGTACAAATGATTCTCTCACAGGTGAATAATTTATCTTTGGCTTAGAGTGTCAGTCAAAGCAGCTCACACCATATGGGAACACATTTTAATTAAATAAAATGACAGTGAATGAATAGCAAACCTAAGTGCTCAAAGATTGCATGATGTTATCCCCATGAACTTTAGTTATGATTAGTCCATTGCATATAATGAAATGCAAATTGCTGAAGTTGATAATGCATGTAAGTAGCAATAATGGGCTTTCGGTGTTATTACCATTACATGTATCACTGCTCACATACCTAAGCTAGAGAGGTTTGTATTCAACATGAGCAAACTTATAAATGATCATTTTAACCCTTTACACATGATGTTATGCACAATATGCCAACATTTTTTTATCTATGTGTTAGATTTGTCTCAAAAATACTTTTGTAAAATATATTTAGTGTCTTTCACATTTCTCACAAACACTTTAGGAACAGAATTTTGTTGATAAGCAACTATTGATAAGCCAATACAGCACGAAAAAAAAAAGATAATCTCTTTCATCTGAAAGTGAAAGTTTATTGAAGTAAAAGGCATATATTTCTAAAGTAATATGTATGTTTTAAAGATTTTTATAAAATTAATTTGCAGGTTCCAACAATTTGGACTGTTTTTCAGCAATCATGAGTTATAAGTTAAAAGGAATTTGATTTATTGTATAAGTTAAGTTTAACTTCATAAATTATGTTAATACTGGTGGCATTCTCAGGTTCTTAAAAATTTAATATAATGATATATTCAAATACAATTTCTCATGAATATTGAGAATTTTTCTTCTTCTTGCATGTTTTTTTATGTTGTTCATGTAAAATTTCAACATTGAATTATTAACAATGTAATAAAATGGCAAAATCTATCTCTCTATCTATCTATCTATCTATCTATCTATCTATCTATCTATCTATCTATCTATCTATCTATCTATCTATCTATCTATCTATCTTTAAATATTAAGGTATATTAAGTAATATTATGTTATGGTTGTTTCATAAGCTTTTGAACCTGGAAATTCACAAATTAAATTTAGATTTTGAATGCATTATGAGAGTTTTAAAAAAGCATCATGTATAAGATGGGGAAAGGAATTCTGCTCTTTAGGTTGTTAAATGTTATGCAGTGTGCAAAAAAACATTATAATAAAAAAAAAGTATAAGATGTAGACACGTATTCAAAGAGTAAAGAAAATTTGCTATTACTTTCAAGGTTACACTACATGGCATTTTTAGAGTAATTTAATTTAAACATTTCTTGAAATTTGTATAACAGTTTTAAAACCATATAAAACAGAACTCCAAAGATTTGTTTTATTTATTTTATTTATTGTGGACACTCTTGTTTGTCATTGACCCAAATATGATGTATGAAACTTTATTTACCTTAAAAACAATGTCCCAATTGTTCATATATATCAAACATACAGAAAATTTAACAAACTATGATATAATATACCTTAGAACCTATGATAATATGATTATATATGCTACTCACAGCCAGGAAGGGACATACGCATGCATAATCATGGCTTGCTAATGACACCTGGTGCCAGCAATCTGCCAGGTACAATTTATACTAATACAAGGATAATATGTTCCCCAGGCATGAATAATACACGCACACATACTGCACTTTACAGCAAATCTTAGTAGGTTTAATCTCAGCATACAATCCATAAGGTGCTAAGTAATCTGAGTTCCAGAGGAGGCTAATTACAAGCTGCTTTTGCCAATCAGAGTGAATGTAACATTATGTTGGGGACGCTTAAGAGGGCAAATTCCTGAGTTTATGAGCATCTATTACATGGTCACACGTAGAACTGCAGTAACAATAGCTGTAGCTCATAGCTAATTAAATCCAATCAAAATCACATCATGAAAATCCTGAAAGTTTTTCAGTAGAGAATTACAGGCAGGAACATTTGTTTCATTTTCTCTCGGCACACAGCTATTTTTTCTCCCCTTTAGGTTGGAGTGTTAGACCTCAGGCTGTAAAAACACATGTGGATTTTTATCTGTGTGCAAGGAGTTTGCGCCCAAGGCAATGAGCTGCCCAGAATGTAACCTCCACACAGCTGCAGCAGGACTGATAGCATCCAATGTCCAATGTCTCTGTAGGCCCACGAACACATCCAGCACCTGAGGCCAAACTCTTAGTTCTGTCATGTCCTACACTGTGCTGTCTCAAAGTACTGGTGAATCACACCAGTGCAGGCACCAGTACAATAGTTTTTTCTTTTTTTTTTTTTTAATTAGAAATTATATCTACACATCCCCAGCTTCTTCTGACATGCACGTGTCTCCAGACCCCCATGTTCTGACACATGCCTTCAGGCTAGACATTGTGGTACGCCTAATAGTGTTGTGACCTATATAAAACAAATGATTTGGGATAGTGATATTGGTAGCGGCCCACGCTTTCTGAGCATTTTACAGTCACATATGGTGAGCAGCATGACGGACATAGGACATTCTTTCATTCTCTTGTCATACGAGTTATTCTCTTACAACAAGCGGCCCTTATGAATCAAACAAGATCATCAAATTCACTTTGACAGCTGTCATACCATGACACACTTAACTAAACGTTTCATGTTGGCATGAGATCAATCATCTATCAAGAGCTTTCTGATGATATTAAAAGTGCTTTAGGTGATTTCAGTGATTTTTCTAGCTTCAACCATACACCTTTACTTCACTCTCCGAAGGTGTTAGCCGAAGTTAGATGTCAAATCCAAAACACATCCTGACTCTATTTTGCCCTTTACAGGACTATGGGCTGTCACAGAGACAGGTGGGATTTTTCCAGGACACCAATAAAATTATTGTGAGTTATATAGTCAAATTCAAAATGAAATTGTTGTTTGAAGACATTTGTTGTTGTTATACATGGATCAGAATGTTAGCTGCTAGTGCCTGCGCACTATCACAAACATATAGCATTGGATATTATTTTAAATGCTGTTGAAAATGTCAAGTTGATGGTTTAAAAGGCATGCTTAAAGAGCTGCTAGATCAAAACTCTGTGGTTATGATCAGTGTAAAATATACATGAAAACAGTGACTGAGATGTCAAAACAAGAGTCAACACAGAGAACATATGACAGAACTGAATTAAGATGTAAATATTATACAGTACAAGTAGTATGCAAACTTATGTTCCCTTTCGAGGGAACTCTAACTGCGTCATAATGCACTTTGGCGACGCTCCCTAAGCGTAGCGCATCTGAAGTATGAATGAAATATTCTAATCCTGATTGGATTATCATGACATAACGTGACGGCATACATGGAAGGTACAAAGGGACACCAGCACATAACAGACATAGCTTTTGCTTTTCAGCGGCGCTCTGTGTTACTGTTTGTCTTATTTGGTGTTGTTTGTCCCAATAAGCAAAGTTTGAAATGGCGAGTGAACAGTCAATTTCACGTGCAGACACACATCAACTGTGTGTTCAGTGTTTGGGAGTGCAGCACGCCCGGGCAGCTCTCGAGGGGACTGCCTGCGGTGAGTGTGAGAGATTGCCCAACAGAGTGCTGCATTCCCACCAGGCCATGTTCATTGACTCGGGTCCCACCTCTGCTGAGGCAGCGCAGCGGTGCAGATCATGGGGCTCGCAGATGGATCTGTCAGGGGGACTTGAGACTGCTGAGGCATCTTCTCAGTCCTCGTCTGACAGTTCTGATGTTCTGCTCTGCAGCTTCTTCCCCCGGGGTGGAGAATCCGATGTTTGAGCTGTCTGATTATTAGACATGCTCAGCATCGAGGTCTGGTGATGCTGAAGTCAGAGACTTGCCGCTTCATTCATCCGCTCAGGAGGCTTACCATTTTTTCCTTACTTGCACAATGAGTTGTGCAAGTTGTGGAAAAAGCCATACTCAGCGTGCTTATCTAACCCCCCAGTGTTAGATTACAGCAATGTTTTGGGTGCGCGTGAGTTCAGTTATGGGGCGATGCCTCGGGCGGAAGAGGCTTTGGCGAGTTACCTCTCCCCAGACGCTGCATCGACCCTTAAAGCCTCGATACTGCCCACCAAACCCTGCCGTGAGACATCAGTGTTGGCGGGCAGGGCTTTAACAGTGGCTGGTCGGGCTGGTTCTTGCCTGCACAATATGGCTGTGATACAGGCATACCAGGCCAACCTCTTCAAAGATTTAGATGAGGGCGAGGGACCAACTCCGGATGACATCACGGAGCTGCATAAAGCGTATCGCCTTTTGGACTGTTCGGAGACACAGTTAATACTGTCGTCGACAGGTTCCAGGAGGTGAAAAGGCAGTCTGCAGCTTTTAAGCAGTACCTCTCTCGCTGCTCTAAATCGAGGAAGGCTGCCACAAGTGGGAAGCTTCAGCCATCATCCAGTGCCTCGTACTGTCAGGTACAAAAGGAGAGCGTCACTTCTAGAGTCCCTCCTCAGGAAGCTTGGTAACAGAAACGATGCTCTCGCCAGAGGTCAGCTGAGCCAAAGGTTGATCTGAGGACCGTCCTTCAGGCTAGAAAGGCTTCTGCTTCTGTCCTAGCTCTGGCAGGACCTCTGACCACTGAAAATCATCTCCTGCCAGTCAGCCACTTCAGGGGGTTGGGAATGAGGCTCGGAGAACACCCGAGGCCAGCCTTGAGAGGCTGGTTCCCTTAATAGATTATCTCGCCAATAGATTATTTCTAAGGATTGAAAATAATCAAAAATATTAGATTTTTGAAAATAAACAAAGACATTTGCTTTACTGTTTTCAACCCCCATCTTTCTTACCAGAAGGGCCAATTGGAATTCCTAAAGACAAAGAAATGCTGAAGGCCTGTAGGCCAAATGTCACACCTGTAGTACAGTGGGGGAAGTTTGGTCTGATTGGTCAGTTTGAATGTCTCAACATTAGGGTTTCAGTCACATGGTCAAGGAATAGATAAAATAAGATTGTAACTGTTGCTCTGTCTCTTTGACTCTCTGGCTCTTCTCTTCTTGGGGGCCTTCTCTTTGGCTCTTCTCTTCTTTGTCTCTTTGTCTCTCTCTCCCCCCTCTCTCTTTCTATCCCTCAGGTAACATTCATGCTGGGTACGATTAATGGTATAAGTTTTTATTCTCTCATACATTTATTTTGTAACTATTTTAAGTGTAACCATAACTAGATTTTGTCATTAAATTCTTTCAATTACAAATTATGTGCTAACTAGTTTTGATTTGGTATTGACTTTGAAGTGTTACCTATTGCAATACAATATAGTCACATTATAGCAACGCTCTCCCACATATTTTACTATTGTAACTGCACTTATTTCCGTTGTTAGTATAAGCTGCAGTGGGTGGTAAAGACGAGAAATGTACAGTTTTCTATCATCTTGCTGATAACATTTCTTTAGTCATTCAGCAACCCTGCAGTCAGAACCACTGTAGGCGATCCACCCTTACAAGTGCATGGATGCAGCTCTGGCTCCACTGAGACTCATGGACAGCCTCTTTGCAAGAGGTCTGTGGCAGGCCCAGCATTCTTCCTGGCACATAAGTTCCCTGGAAATGTTGGCGGTCTACAAAGATTTCCCAGATTTCAGTGTCCTAATACGGGCAGACAATATGTCAGTAGTCTCGTATTTAAATCATCAGGGGGGTCTGAGTTCGTGTCCTCTATGCAGACTGGCGCATTAGATCCTCCTGTTGTCCTAGGGGAAACAGTCGTCTCTCAGAGCGATGTACATCCCCGGGGACCAGAATCAGAGAGCAGACGTCCTGTCGAGGCAGGGGCTGAGGGCTCAAACAGATTACGCTCAAAGCGCCCTCAAATAGATTACATACCTGCTGCTTGACAAGCGCACTCAAATAGAGAGCAACACCATTGTGGCGCTCAATGCGGTGCAGCACACTCATTTTTCCCAGGCACTTCTATGTGCAGCAAGATGAAAAAGCAACAGCAGACATGGCAGGAACATCTGTTTGTGTATGCATTTGTAGATTATATTACAAACAAAATCATTATTCACGGTGATACTGAGAATGAGAAATCCATGTTGAAAACAGCTGTGTACATTTTTTCAGGATTCTTTGATGAATAGAAAGTAAAAAAACACCATTAATCTGAAATAGAAAGTTTTTGTAACTTTTGACACATGTAATGCATTCTTGCTGAATAAAACAATTTATTTCTTTAAAAATATATTAATTATTAATAAAACTAGTAATTTAAAACAAATTATTACTGACCCGAACTTTTAAACGGCAGTGTATAATGCTACAAAAGCTTTAGATGGTTTGTGTGTAACAATTGACATTAATTTCTATGATGTTAAAATTCTTTTTAGGATTAAATTGTGTATTAATAGGTTAAGCAAAATATCTGAGAGCTTTTATACACACACTTAACTGCAGACACTGAAATGACATGCACTATGTGGTACAGTACAAATATTTTGAGTGTCCCTTATAAAGAACCACAATTGTCCCTTATTTTTGTCCTACTTTTTGTCCTTTGTTGTGTATATTTGGATTATGTTGTGTTGTAAATAAATGCAAACAATTCAAAAAAGCCATTCTTTTAATATCTTCACATTCTTTGTTCTAGTTTCCCTCACAGTCCCATTCAGCTGATAGGGCCATCAGGGGAGGGTCTTTGTCTTTCTCAGGTGACTTTAGTCATGAAAATGTTACAAGTAACAGAAATAAGTTCAAATGTCAGGGCATGTCAAAACACCTCCAGGGCCCAGAAAACAGCTCAGGGCTCAGAGGGTTAATTTGGATTTGTAGCAAAAACATATTTTGTATAATTATATGTTGCACTTCTTATCCTGAGTAATCTAGACAAGGCTTTGTAGACATTTCCAACCTACTATTTAAGGTACATTTAATTAAAATATTTACTGCTGGATTTGGCTGATGCAATGAGCTCTTTTCACATGGTAACGGTGTGTTTTTCCATATTGCAACATAAATATAGGAATTTGTCATATTTCATATTTTAGGGTAATTGTTTACATCAGGCGTGACCATTGTTGTTTCGAGAGTGTTTGCTTGATCAATATTATATATTAAAACAAATTTTTGTCACAACTAGAGATCGACCGATATGGGTTTTTCTATAGTCGATGCCGATTTTTAGAGGTCAGGGACAGCCGATGGCCGATATGTGCAGCCGATTTTTAGGGCTGAGATCTTGAAGTTTTTGCTTTCATTTGCATGCTAAAATGTCACACTAATAATAAGTGGATGCACAACATTTCTAAACTTAACTTAATTTATTGAACACTGACTTGAACCATATCTCGAATCTTAATTTTGTGAACTGCACAGTATTAAAATAAAATATTTATCCAAAGTTAACTAAACAAATCAATAAACTGATGATTAATGATAAACATGGCCATAAATGCCATTCCCATTCTATGAAATGCATCTATACTATATCTAATTTGCATAATGTTTTTTTAGAACAATAAGTCATGTAAAAGACATATAATAATGGGAGTAATAAAAAGGAATATTTTCATAAGAATATCCAGACAAAACTGTGTATGTTGTCAGAGAAATTCACCAAAACCTCTATTCTGGGTCTCAGGAGGATATTTCTGTCTGGTGCAGAGTCAATCCAGCATTTATATTTAGATGTCACTTCCGAAATTTTACAGCATGCAGTTGGCCATCGGTCCTCTTAGCAGCATGAAAATCAATAGTTTTATTCAAAGGATTTTATAGACTGTATAGCCTCGAGTTTCGCGAGCCTGTATTAACTCAGCACTGAATAAAAACTCGGCTCACGTTCTAGAGATCTGGCTACGTTACTCACCGCTGCAAACACACGTTGTATATAGATGGCGCTCTCCAGAGCGCGAACACAAATGTGCAAATCTGCCCAATCTGTTTCGCCAGTAAATTATTACAGTATCAACTGACAGTGCTTTTGCTTGCATTTGAGGGTGCTTTAGCCTTGTTTATACCTTCCGCGAGCCCCCGCGCCTCCGATCACTGCGCTCAAGGCGCATGACCACCCACTCTGCGTTGACATCATTTTTGCTGCACGCACCCTCGCTCATGTGGATGTGTCTACGAGCACGGTGCTGTCTGTGAGCGGGGCGGAATAATGTACTCCTCAATCCCACTGCAGTGTTTGTGAGAGCTGCTGCTGCAGAGTGAAATTCTCTGACTCTGATACAGGAAAACTAAAACAGAACTTATAACATTGGGGCTACTATGTTAGCAAACAAGCTGCTGATAGTTTTTGACTACAGTCCTTAAAGTTAACTGCAAGTATTGTAGCATCATGCCAGTTCGGGTCCACCGCACCAATAACACGGGGCTGCCCGCAGACGTGCCTGACTTTAAATTGGCGCTACTACACGGATATCGGCCGATATATCAGTCGACCTCTAGTCACAACTTAGTTTTATTGTGTACAATCTACTTACTGGGGGTAAGGAGATTTCTAGTTCCCAGAATGCTTTTTTTTAACTGGAAGAGGAAATGTTTTCACATGTTTTTAAGCAAGAATGAAGTAGATGGCTTGTTATTATCATTTAATGTTCTATTAAGTTGGGATTTAGAAATGTTTTTGTCACATTGGAGTTTTGGGGGTTACCATGGTGGTAACGAGTGGAGCCTGACATTACGCTGACGACAGGTAGGCACAGTGCATCATATGAATTGCTTTGCTCAATGAGCAACTGTTTATAGCAGTATTGTGGGTCGTCTCTACTGCTTACTGCTTTTTACATATAGTGAAATAGAACTAATGCATGTTGTATAAGTGTATTCACTTGAGCTATTTTTACATCTAATTTTATTGGCGCTTAGTTGAATTATGTTTCTGCTACACAAAGTATTTGAGTTGTGTTTACGAGGAAAATTTAGTTGTAATTAAGGGTGCATGTTGAAGACAACAAATAGACTTTGTTGAAGACAAAGTCTATTTGGTCAAGCACAAATTAGTTGAGTTCAAAATCAATGGTTCCAAAGCAAAAGTATTTGTTAAATAAAACAAACTCAAGTAATCCAAAAGTAAGCAAGCAATGTACAGCATGTAATAATGACAATACTGGACAACTGAAGTTGTCAACAAAGAGGAACTTAAATACACAGTGATGATGAGACAATGGCTGTGTTTGAAATCGCTCCCTGCACCATAATTTACTATTCCCTATATTACTCCACTAATATAGTCCACTTTAAAGAGTGAATGAAAACGAGTGAATTCAGACACTGAGTGCTGCGGCATTTTTCTGCTTGCTGTTTAATAATTATTTGAAGCAAACGGGCAGCTCCAGTAGTAATGAAAAAATGTATCTTGAACTCTGCCTAAGACTAGCATGTATAAACTGTAATTAAACAATTTAACAACCAATTAAAAAGGAATTTATATCTGTATACGCTGGACCAGCGAGGTTTGGAAAATGGATGGATGGATGATTCAGGTACGGGCGCCATCTCCTGGCGAGACACAGGAATTCATTCAGCGCGCAGCTCTCACAGTGCATTATGGGTATTTTGTAGCCATTCAGCATACATCAGTTGTACATTCATTATTACACCACTTCAAATGGCTGTCCCTTCAAATAGTGCCATATTTAAGGGTGTAGGGGGGCGATTTCAGACTGTGATGATTAATAACTGTCCATGACAACTAAATACTGGCAGGAAACTAGGAACAAAGAAAAACAGGAAACAGGTAACTGACAAATACAAACTAAAAGTCCATGAAATTGAAACTAAACACACAGTTTGTGACAGCAATATTCCATTAAAGAAAAAGGATTATTAATTTTGAGTAGTGAATTTGTAGTTTTAACAGTCTAAAAATCTGATTTGAACAAAAAATTGCAGGTTGAAGGGTTTTATGCGATCACTTATTTAGAGTATATTTCAATTGCCTGTAAGAAGCAGCGATACATAACTGAGTGTTCTTAATCTGAATTTGAATCTGAATCTGCTTAAACATACATATTTTAAGATATAAAAAGCTATAATATATATAAAGCTGAAGAGCCACATTTGCCCCTTAAGAATAAAGAAAGAGATCAAGAGAGGGAACCCGCACATAGTTTGTCTACTTGGGTTTCCGAACACACACACCAACAGCAGTCAGCTGACCTCTCTAATTAAAATATGTAATGTATTTTCACATATCTCTCACACATCTAACAGAGCGTTCTGAGTGCATGTCAACACTTCCTGTGAACTTAACATCAACAGCTAACACATACAAAACAAGCAGCATGCAAAATTATATAATAGTCAGCCAACTCCAAAGAACTTACTAATGACAAGATTTTCCCTTGGTTTGGCAAATAGTCACATTTTGTGACTATGAAAAATATAATCCAGAGCATGTAATTCCCAAAAGCAACAGTAGCCCTGAGCTCGTAACTCAGTTCAGCCTATTTTCAGGACTTCTTCCACTTCCAAATTATTCCATAACTGATTATTCATATGTTAAGCCAGAGAAAGTATTAGTTGTCTAATTTAAAGCAGATTAATTGATTTTGCTACAGTCAAAGGAAGATCACTTTATTAAATTGGGAATTCAACACCATTAGCTAGTTTGCTTTAATAGTGTGCTCTCTGCAACGCGGGAGGACACTGCTGCCTTTGTCTACAGAGTCCAGACATATGTAAATTAATAAAAAAATAAATAGATAAAATACCAAGGAGTGCTATTTTTGCCTATAGCTGCAGATGTCTTAATTTGTTATTCATGCATGCGCTTTGCGCAGTCAGACTGTTTTCATCTGTGAAAGAACGACACTAGCGATTATGATGCAATGGTAAAGTGAATGCTAATAACTACAGAAGCTTTCACAAAACTGCAGCATTTAAAAGATTCTACAAAGTGACAACTATTGAGTGCAGGAAAAGAGCCAGAGAAAGACAGAGAGACTGAACAAAAGATATTGGGCCAGATTTACTAAACAGGTCAAATTAGTGTGAGAGCACAAATTATGCGTATGATCTACTGACGATGCGCAAATTAAAGAGCACAGGCCCAGCTGGATCATTTCCATAATGGCCAACACAATCTACCAAAAGCAGCACAAAGCCTCCTTCACTTCACTTTCCCTCCAAAATGATCGGAAACGAATGGAAATGCTGTATTATGCACTGCGGACAAGTCATTTGGCAGTCATTTTGTAAAGAGAAACTACGCATCTGCACACATACGTATTCAAGCGCGCTTGCCTATAGACTAAACACGTAATGCTTACATGCATGCCGTCACCATTCTCACAGATTCACATTTTTTATTTATTTTAAGTGTACACAAATATAATAATGGCATAATTTCAAAACTATTTCAAAACCTGTTTCTGGGTTTGCGTTCTCTAGCCGGGCACTGTTGCTGTGTGGCAGGAGCACATTGAGAGTTCCCTGCGTCACCGCTTTGGGAACGCCTCTGCATGATTGTGTCGTGAAGCATGTATGTAATCAGTCACAATAGAGAGACGGAACGTCATAGGCGGGTGACGTCATAGACCCGGAAACTATAAAGCATACCGGCAAACACACGCCTCTAGCTTCTGTTGTCTTCAGTAAGCGCTCTATGTAGCATTGTCCCTGTCAGTTCTGTGTTTATGTCTGAGCTCAGACTTTTTTTGTTTTCTTACAACAAGTTTGCAACACACACTGATACACAAGAGAGACATTATGGTGAGCGAACAGCAGTACAGAAAGTGTGTTCCTCCTTGCCCACATTACATCACGAGCAGGGATACACACTTAATGTGTGTTGTTTGTTTGGGAGAGCAGCACGCGCAATCGGCTCTCGAGGGGGCCGGCTGCGAGTATTGTGAGGCACTGCCTATGCGAGTGCTGCGATCCCGCCGGGCGCTCTTCGCGGAGGATATGGTTCGATGCTGAGGGTGGAAGAGACACTTGCGAGCCATCTCTCTCCTGAGTCAGTAATCGGCCATTAAAGCCCCAACATTGCCCACTAAGCCACTCAAAGCAACATCAGCACTAGTGGGCAAAGCGTACTCGGCAGCAGGTCAAGCCGCCGCATGCCTGCACACTATGGCAATCGTGCAGGCATACCAGGCTGACCTGCTGAAAGACCTGGAGGGGAAGCCAGAAGACCCGAGAAGATATCATCAATGAGCTCCAATCTTCAGCAGATTTAGCTCACCGGGCCACCAAGGAGACGGCAAGATCTATAGGCCGCTCTATGGCAGCCCTGGTGGCCACGGACAGACACTTATGGCTAAATCTTACGGAGATTAAGGAAAAAGATAAGAGCTACCTGCTTGATGCACCGCTGTCTCCTGAGGGCCTGTTCGGTGACGCCATCACTTCTGTCACTGACAGGTTCCAGGAGGCAAAGAAGCAAGCTGCGGTGCTCAAGCACTTCCTCCCCCATAAGCCCCAGGTCTCGCCTCCTGCTGTGTGGGAGCAACAGACACAGAGTACGAGCTCCTCACACCGAGTGCAGCGAAAGCAGAGTGTCGCCACCCGTACTCCCCCTCAGAAAGGGTGGGGCGGCGGGCGGCACTCTCAGGTAAGATGGATCTGAGGACCATCATTATCTCGAGGAGGGCTGCGCCTAAGAAGCCCTGACGCCAGTGTGCCCAGGGCTGTGTGGGTGGTCCCCCCTGTGGGAAGGCGGTGTTCACCTCAGTACACAGTGCCCGTCTGCCTTCGGTGCCCTCACAGGGTCGATCCACCAACTTCGCCCGAATGTCGGCACGTGGAGGGCCCTCGTGAGTCATCCGAGAATGGCTTGCGCCCTCTGAGGAGGGAGGTGGCACTCTCGAGCCAGTTGTTTCCTGCCGGTCCACCACTTCAGGGCACTGCGTTCGTGGTGCAGAGTACATCAGAGGCCAGCCTCGAGAGGCTGGTACCCTTAGTAGATTTCGTAGCAGAGAGATAGCGGAGATTCTGCTGAATATATCTCAGTGGGTCCTGGAGATGATAAAAAAGGGTTACGCCATTCAGTTCAGGTTTTAACAGGGTTCTGCCCACACTTGTGGGCCCCGAGCAGGCTCTGGTTATGACTCAAGAAGTACAGACTCTTCTGCGAAAAGAAGCTATAGAAAGGGTTCCTCTACCAGACAGGGAGTCAGGGTTTTACAGCCGGCATTTCATCGTGCCAAAGAAGGATGGGGGGCTGCACCCTATTTTAGATCTTCGCGCCCTCATCCGCTTAGTGGCAAAGCTCAAGTTCAGGGTGCTCACACTCAAACAGATTGTGTCTCAAATCAGGTCCGATGACTGGTTTGTCACCATAGATCTCAAAGATGCATATTTTCATGTCTCCATCCTTCCGCAGCACAGGAAGTACCTGAGGTTCGCTTTCAGGGGAGAAATGTACCAATATCGGGTGCTTCCCTTTGGTCTAGTACTTTCACCCCGTACGTTCACGAACTGTGTGGACACGGCACTAGTCCCCTTGTGTATGCAGGGGATCCGCATTCTCAACTATATCGATGACTGGTTGATCCTCGCTTAGTCAGCTCGTCTGGCGGTTCAACATCGAGATGTTGTTCTCATGCACATGAGGAGGTTAGGGCTGAGGTTTAACTCCAAGAAGAGCGTTCTTTCTCCAGTTCAGAGAATTACGTATTTGGGCGTGAGTTGAGATTTGGTCTCTATGCAGGCCCGTCTATCAGAGCCTTGCATGGGGTTGATCCTCTCATCGGTAAAAGGGGTGAAGCTAGACCAGTCACTCACTATGAAACAATATCAGAGATTGTCAGGTCTGATGGCAGCAGCAGCCAACATGATTCCTTGTGGCCTGTTGTACACGAGACCGTTACAGTGGTGGCTCAAGACCAAGGGATTTTCCCCGAGGGGAAACCCTTTTCGTGTAGTCAAGGTAACGTGGCGGTGTCACCGTGCCTTGGTTATGTGGAAGGATCCTTGGTTTCTGGCCCAAGGCCCGTCCCTGGGGGCACCGTGTCAGCATGTGTCTCTGACCACGGATGCCTCCCTGACGGGCTGGGGGGTGACCATGAGTGGTCACTTGGCCCAGGGCTTATGGCAGGATTGTCATCATTTGTGGCACATAAATTGCCTGGAAATGGCGGTGTTTCAGGCCTTGAAACACTTCCTGCCATATCTCAGGATGGCCCCATGTGCATCATGTGCCCCTCTGGGAGAAATTTGGCAGGGCCCAAGTGGACCTGTTCGCTACACAAGAAAACACACATTGTCCTCTGTGGTTCTCCCTAGTGCCAACAGCTCCTCTCGGACTGGACGCTATGGTACAGGAATGGCCAAGGCTGCCCCTGTATACATTTCCCTCGATTGCTCTACTTCTGGGAGTTCTAGAGAGAGTGCGCTGGGACGGGGCCCATCTGCTGCTAGTAGCCCCATTCTGGCCGGCCCGAGCATGGTTCTCGGACATCGTGTCTCTCCTCAACGGCTCTCCACTGGAGATTCCGCTCAGATGGGACCTTCTCTCTCAGGCGGGCGGTGCCATCCTGCACCCTCGCCCAGAGCTGTGGAAACTGTGGGCTTGGCCTCTGAGGGGGCCCAGCTCATAAGTTCTGATCTCTCAACCGAGGTTGTTGAGACCATTCTACACTCTAGAGCTCCCCCATGAGGAAACTGTACACCTTGAAGTGGAGAGTCTTCACCTCATGGTGCAGAGATTGCCTGTGGGATCCAGTTAACTGCCCTGTGAGCACGGTGCTGGAGTTCCTGCAGGAGAGGTTCTCCACTGGGTTAGCTCCCTCCACAATAAATGTGTATGTGGCAGCCTTAGCAGCTTACCACTCTCCTCTAGTTACTCATTTCCTCCATGGCACTTTGAGGTTGAGACCTGCAGTTCACACCAGGGTGCCAGCCTGGGACCTGGCTATTATCCTTCAAGGCCTCTTTGAAGCTCCCTTCGAGACCCTCAAAGAAGTTCTTGAGAAGTTTCTCAGTCTTAAAGCTATTTTTCTTTTTGCTATTTCGTCTCTGAAAAGGATTAGGGATTTACAAGCCCTCTCTGTGGCACCCTTGTGCTTGGAATTTGCCCCCGGCATGGCTAAGGCCTTCCTACATCCTAGGCCAGGTTATGTTCCAAAGGTTCCCACTAATCCTGTGAGTCCCATACTACTGCAAACCTTCTGTCTTCCTCCATTTCTGACGTCAGACCAGGAAAGACTTAATCTGCTTTGCCCTGTCTGTGCACTAGACGCCTATGTCCACAGAGCTTCCCTGTGGAGAAGATCAGAACAGTTGTTTGTCTGTTATAGGCCACCCTCGAGGGGGGGTTCGGCGTCAAAACAGAGGATGAGCAAGTGGAGAAAGTCAAGGCTATTTCACTTGCTTATGTGGCGGCCGGACAGCCTTCTCCCTTGGCTGTTCGGGCCCACTCCACTGGGAGTATGGTGGCCTCTCAGGCTCTTCTGACAGGGTCCTCCCTGCAAGATGTCTGTGATGCGGCAGGATGGTCCTCATCGCACACTTTCGTCAGGTTCTATGAGCTCGACATCAATGCTACTCCTGGGGCTCAGGTGCTCGCCCCCTAGACAATGTCACAGGCGGGCATCCAGCTCCTATGGGGACGTGGGTATTCTCGTTCCCAAAGCGGCAACGGAGCGCGAGAAGCTAGAGGCGTGTGTTTGCCGGTATGCTTTATAGTTTCCGGGTCTATGATGTCACCGACGTTGCCTTTGATGGGCCTATGACGTTCTGTCTCTCTATTAGACTGATTACATACGTGCTTCACGACGCAATCATGCAGAGGCGTTCCCAAAGCGCTGACGTAGCGTCTCGTTCCCTATTCAAGGAACTAAGGTTACAGTCGTAACTGAGACCTTTTCTATTTTGGTTGAAAATGGTGTCATGTAAGTGGCACCAAAGTAAATAACTAATGATATTTTACAATGGAAATGAATCAATCAAAATCGTTCTTTAACTGGACAATAACTTTTTTCTACAGCTGATGTACAGGCAAAACAATATTTACATTTACGCATTTGGCAGACGCTTTTATCCAAAGCGACTTATATTGCATTCAAGGTACACATTTTTACATTTTTTTTTTTCAGTTCTTGCTTTCCCTGGGAATCGAACCTATGACCTTGGCATTGCTAGCGCCACACTCTTATTGTTTGAGCTACAGGAAAGCTTCCTTCCATTAATTTCCTATTATCACTGTAAAGCTGCTTTGAAACTATCTATATTGTGAAAAGATCTATATAAATGAAGGTGACTTGACTTGACAAAGCGAATTAGTGTCTGGTTTAAGACATGTTGTTTTCGTCGTTAAATAATGGTGCAAATTCCAGTAAATTGATGAGCAGAAACCTTAGTAAATCACCTTGCATGAATAATTTAAATGGTCTCCTTCCATAAATGTTGTGCCTGAAAGGGAAACTCCTACAAATGCATATGCAGCTGCAAAAATTACCCAGTCCACACCTTTTCAGCGCTAATTTTTCACTGCATGTCTTTAGTAAATCCTGACCGTACTTTAACACCAAAAGATGGTTGTGCTGGAACAAGCTGTTAGTGAATCTGGCCCATTGTGAGTTTACCTTCGACTTTTCCAGGTGGATAAGTAAACGTGGGATGGCTTTAAATCTAATTTATATACAGATTAAATACACAAAAACATACAAGACAAAAATTTCTTTAATAGTAGGCTGACCCAATGTTCTCAGGCACACACTCAACTTACTTCATAAGTTCACATTCCTACTCTAAATTCCACCCACCCCTCTCATTGAAAATGATTTGTTTCTTAGGAGGAAACTTATTCCAAGCATTCCACTGTGCCTGTCTGCACATGAGTCTCCTTATCTTCTAGATGTCAAACTTGGTGAGCAATGGTTGTAATGTTGTTAAAAACAGTGCAGGTTAAGTTAATAAAAGTCTATAAAATTATAAGACAAACACAATCGAATGTTTCTGCAGTTCTTGGTTTGGTGCAGTGGATTTCAACTCTGTTCCTGGGGACCAACCGCTCTGCTCTGGGCTGATGAATTGAATCTAGTGTGCTAATTAAAGACATACAAAATATGCAGAGTGGTGGATCCCCATTACCAGAGTTGAGAGCTACTGGTTTATTGTATTAGTGAAGCATTTACGATTGGGATTTCCACTTGGGTGTCTATGATTTTCATTGTGACATTCATTTTGTGACCATCTAAATCAGGGTTCAATCCTGCCTTTGGAAGACAAGCTTCCTGTAGAGTTTAACTTCAACCTTTTCCAACACACCTGCCTGGAAGCTTCTAGTAGGTCCTGCATCAATACCCACACTTGCTGTCTTTGCCACTTGAGAGCACATGCAAGCATCAGGAAGTAAATGCGCCAGACTATCTCAGGTCTGAAAAATACCAAAGCTCCGTTCCCTTAATGGACTCTAAATTCACATTTCATGTTTGCTGAAAAAAGTCACAGCATTAAGATATACAGGTGCTGGTCATATAATTAGAATATCATCAAAAAGTTGATTTATTTCACTAATTCCATTCAAAAAGTGAAACTTGTATATTATATTCATTCATTACACACAGACTGATATATTTCAAATGTTTATTTCTTTTAATTTTGATGATTATAACTGACAACTAAGGAAAATCCCAAATTCAGTATCTCAGAAAATTAGAATATTGTGAAAAGGTTCAATATTGAAGATACCTGGTGCCACACTCTAATCAGCTAATAAACTCAAAACACCTGCAAAGGCCTTTAAATGGTCTCTCAGTCTAGTTCTGTAGGCTACACAATCATGGGGAAGACTGCTGACCTGACAGTTGTCCAAAAGACGACCATTGACACCTTGCACAAGGAGGGCAAGACACGAAAGGTCATTGCAAAAGAGGCTAGCTGTTCACAGAGCTCTGTGTCCAAGCACATTAATAGAGAGGCCAAGAGAAGGAAAAGATGTGGTACAAAAAAGTGTACAAGCAATAGGGATAACCGCACCCTGGAGAGGATTGTGAAACAAAACCCATTCAAAAATGTGAGGGAGATTCACAAAGAGTGGACTGCAGCTGGATTCAGGTCTTCAAGAACCACTACGCACAGACGTATGCAAGACTTGGGTTTCAGCTGTCACATTCCTTGTGTCAAGCCACTCTTGAACAACAGACAGCGTCAGAAGCGTCTCGCCTGGTCTAAAGACAAAAAGGACTGGACTGCTGCTGAGTGCTCCAAAGTTATGTTCTCTGATGAAAGGAAATCAGGGTCCCAGAGTCTGGAGGAAAAGTTCAAGTTCAAGAGTTTTATTTGTTACATACACAGTTATATACAGAATATACAACCGCAGTGAAATGTAAACAGGTCCACTCCATGGACAGTACAAATTCACAGTTAAAAACACAAGGAGGAAATTATAATAGAAATAGAATAAAAAAGTACTATATATATATATATATATATATATATATATATATATATATATATATAGTAGCTCTACCTTTGCAGCATTTGGTGTAGACGTCCTGCAGAGACGGGAGAGCTGACGCTCGGATACGCTCGGATAAGCGCACAACTCTTTGCAGGGCTTTGCAGTCATGACTGGTACTGTTCCCATACCACGCTGTGATGCACTGAGTTAATACACTTTCTATCGCCCCTAAATAGAAAGTTTTCAGGATAGCTGGTGAAACCCTGAATTTCCTCAGCTGGCACAGGTGGTACAGTCTTTGCCTGGCTTTTTTCACCTGTGTCTGAATGTGTGCAGTCCAGGTCAGGTCCTCGGAGATGTTTACACCCAGGTACTTGAAGCTGCTCACTCTCTCTACTGGTGACCCGCTGATCATGAGAGGGGAGCTTCAGTCGATCTATTGGGACGATAGGCAAACTGAACAGGGTCCAAAGTGTCAGGAATGAAGGAGCAAATGGTGTTTTTAATGAATCTCTCAAAGACCTTCATGACTATAGACGTGAGAGCCACTGGACGATAGTCATTTAGGCAAGAGGGTTTACTGTTCTTAGGGACAGGGATGATGGTGGATTTTTTGAAGGAGGTGGGAACCACAGATGTAGCGAGGGACTCATTAAAGATGGATGTAAACAACCCAGCGAGCTGATCAGCACAGGACCGCAGAACACGGCCTGAAATACCATCCGGCCCAGCAGCTTTCCTGACATCCACACGCTTGAGTGCCCTCCGAACTTCATCCTCCGAGACAGAGATCACGTGGTTGTTGCTGCTCTGACTAATTCCCTCTGACGCGTCACTTGGCGGAGTTGCGCTGCCGCGATTACAATCAAAGCGAGCATAGAAAGAGTTTAACTCATTCGCAAGCAACGGATCAGCTCTCACCTCTGCAGAGGATTTAGATCCAAAAGCACTGATGGTCCTCAGTCCCTGCCACATGCGCCGGGAGTCGTTGAGTTGGAAATGAGACTCCACTCGATCTTTATCTTTATCCTTTCGGCTTTAACTGTGCGTCGGAGAGCATAGCAGGATGATTTCTAGTCATTCATATTCCCCGATAGGAGACCGGCGTTGTAAGCGGCAGTGCGTGTGTTCACTGCAACGCGGATTGAATTGTCCACCCACGGTTTCTGATTTGGGAAGGACGTTATTGTTATTGTTTGTGTGGCTTGCTCTGTAAGCGTGTTGATGAAGCAAAGTGCCACATCCGTGAACTCGCTGACGTCAGATGAACTGGCCCGGAACATGTCCCAGTCGACGTCATCAAGAGCTGCCTGTAGCGCAGTCTCTGAATGGGGTGACCAGCGTTTAACTTCCCGCCTCACCGGGGGTTCCTGAACGAGCCTTTGTCTGTATTCAGGTGTGAGGAAAATGGCGGCATGGTCCGATTTGCCAAATGCTGGCAGTGAACAAGCTTTATAGGTGTTCTTAAACTGAGAGTAGCAATGATCCAGTGTGTTTGCTCCTTGTGTAGGACAGGAGATGTGCTGGTGAAAGTTTGGCAAGACTTTCTTTAGGTTTGCTTTGTTAAAATCGCCCGCGACGATGAAAGCAGTATCGGGGTGTTTGTTTATGAAGCCGCTGGTAACATCATGAAGGCCAGATAAAGCCAGCCCTGTGTCTGCCTGTGGTGGAATGTAAACGCCAGTGGCGATGACAGAGGAAAACTCCCTCGGCAGATAGAATGGGCGGCAAATGATTGTTAAATGTTCCAGATGAGGGGAGCAGGATCGCAAAAGAATGGTGATGTTCCTGGGGTCGCACCATTTCTTGTTGATCATGAAACATACTCCTCCGCCTTTAGATTTACCAGCCTCGGCTGTTCTGTCCATCCGAAAAACAGAGAAGTTCTCCGACGGCATCACAGCTGTGTCCAGGACCGCGGGCGTGAGCCATGTTTCGGACAAACAATAGATGTTACAGTCTCTCATGTCCCGTTGAAAACTTATCCTGGCTCTAAGATCGTCCATCTTATTCTCCAAGGATTGGACATTTGCGAGCAGGATGCTCGGGAGAGGTGGGCTGAATGCCCTTTTTCTCAGTCTGTTGCAGACACCAGCACATTTCTCGCGGTGTTTCTTGTTTCTTCGCCGTCGACTCTGGCCATTGTTCAACTCGGCGTTCAGAAGAATCTCAGATGGCCACAGAGGATTGGTGAAAGTGTCCTGAAACAGTCCAGTGTAGCGGTAACCAATGTCCAAAAGTGTTTTGCTGTCATAGCAGATCAATGCAGATGATAAATTTGTAAAAATTGAGAGCAAAAGAGAGTAAAATAATGAATAAAAGCAGAGTCTTCGCGGAGCTACCTGAACGGCGACCGAACACGGCGGCGCCATTTTGACCTATCAAAAGAGGAAAAGAGGAGCACAATCCACATTGCTTGAGGTCTAGTGTAAAGGTTTGGGGTGCCATGCCATCTGCTGGTGTTGGTCCACTGTATTTTCTGAGGTCCAAGTTCAATGCAGCCGTATACTAGGAAGTTTTAGAGCACTTCATGCTTCCTGCTGCTGACCAACTTTATGGAGATGCAGATTTCATTTTCCAACAGGACTTGGCACCTGCACACAGTGCCAAAGCAACCAGTACCTGGTTTAAGGACCATGGTATCCCTGTTCTTAATTGGCCAGCAAACTCGCCTGACCATAACCCCATAGAAAATCTATGGGTATTGTGAAAAGGAAGATGCGATATGCCAGACCCAACAATGCAGAAGAGCTGAAGGCCATTATCAGAGCAACCTGGGCTCTCATAACACCTGAGCAGTGCCACAGACTGATCGACTCCATGCCACGCCGCATTGCTGCAGTAATTCAGGCAAAAGGAGCCCCAACTAAGTATTTTCATGTTCATACTTTTCAGTTGGCCAAGATTTTTAAAAATCCTTTCTTTGTATTGGTCTTAAGTAATATTCTAATTTTCTGAGATACTGAATTTGGGATTTTCCTTAGTTGTCATTTATAATCATCAAAATTAATCAAAATATATCAGTCTGTGTGTAATGAATGAATATAATATACAAGTTTCACTTTTTGAATGGAATAAGTGAAATAAATCAACTTTTTGATGATATTCTAATTATATGACCAGCACCTGTAATAGGTTGTTTCACTACTCTTACCAGCAGTTAAAAATCCATCTGTTACATTATTATCCTTCCCTCTGTGGGCCAGTGGTCGACACATTCACAAATTGCCTATAATTTCTCATCTCTCATCCAAGCACTTTCTATTCCAGTGAAAACGTAAAATAAAATGCAACCAAATGAGATTATACATTACAAATATACATCATTGTATTGTATTATCTGTATTGTATTATATTGTATTATCCTTTTTAAGAAATACTCTTGCAAGATACGCACAAGATTCAAAATGAGAGCTCTTGCAGACACACAGGGTCAGTGCTTTGAGAAGTTACTCTACTGAGACCCTCATTGAAATCCTAGATATTGCCCCTGCAATTCAAAGTATAAAAGTAAACGTGAAATTTAACATATTTTCATTAAATAATACAGCAGAAAGTATTTTGTGTTAGTGGGTATCCTTTGTAAGTTTGGGTTGGGCAGCAATATTCCAAATTGAAATACAATAGAACCATGAAAAAACATGAAAATAACAAACAGAAAGATATTTAATCTTCCCACCTGCTGCATCTCTCATGATGTTTTCATTTGGCATATTCAAACTGGCCCACTTCCGGTTACGAGACATGCAACAGCCATTGGCGCCTTTTTTATCTATTTTGGAAACATTGTTGAGTACTAATGCAAAAAAGAATCCAAAGCTATTCAACCACTTTAGAAGACACTTTTATGGTGTTATTGTTATGGTGTTGTGTTTTTCAGAGTTTGATGGATGTAAAATGAGATGATAAAAAAGATAAATTTTCTTTTAGAGATATTGGCTGGCATCCAGAACTGGAAAATTATTAAGATCCCCTGCCAGCACTGTGTCCTTGCACAAGGAACATAACCCCAGGTGAACTATAAGCAGCTGCTAAATGACAAACATCCTAACCTTAATCAAATACTGAAATACTAAGGACAAGTGCAAAAAAGTTTGATTTCAGCAAACGAATGAGAGTGGACAATTTTCACTCACCTGTTTAATGGCATGCAGCAGCTTACCATAGCAAAAGATAATGACCAGGAAGGGGACAATCAGGCAAAAAATAAAGAGGCAAATGATGTAAGAAATGTTATTGGCTGTCTTGGTCGTCCAGTCTACAGAGCAGGTGGTCCCAGGGCCTTCTGGGCCATAGCGGCTCCAACCAAATAGAGGGGGCAGAGTCCAGATTAAAGAGTAAACCCAGGACATCACCACCCCACCGGCCACCTTCCTGTAGTTGGTGGCATCAGCTTCCGTGGAGCCCATCATTGTACAGTAACGTTCATATGATAGTACGGCCAGGGACATAAGCGACACAATGCCTGCAGAAACAAATTAAAGGCATATTCAATAATGTTATAATTTGATTTAGGTTTAAATAGTCAAATGTCAAATTCCATTACCAACAGACACAGACAAACTGTGCTTACACAGTTAATTTTTTTTTTTACTTTTTAGTAGGCATAGAAAATACATTCAGAAGATTCAGTTGAGTTGCTGGTCCCACTTTATATTAGGTGGCTTTAACTACTACATACTTACATCAAAAAAATAAGTACAGTGTACTTATTGTGGTCATATTGTATAGCAAAACACTTTTGCTGATATTGAGGTGGTATACGGGTAAAGTTAGGGACAGGTGTGGTGGTATGGGTAAGTTTAAGAGTAGGGTTAGGTGTAAGGGAAGTGTTAACAGTGTAATTATAAATGTAACTACAGAAATTAATTACACATGTAATTACATGCAGGTATTTTTTTTTTGTATTATTAAATGTAAGTACAATGTAAAAACATGTATGTACACAATAAGTGCATTGTATCAAATTATTAATTTAAATGTTAGTAAATAGTAGTTAAGGCCACCTAATATAAAGTGGGTCCGAGGTGTCAAATTAGTAAGGCCTTGAGTCTTTATTCATAGTTTTTGTTTGTTGCACAATTTTAGGTTAAAAGTGATCCACAAGCCAATTCCTAAAGCTGAAGTGTGTGATTGTTCAGCAACTTTATAAATTACAAAACTGCAAAAATAATGACATTTAAAAAATTTAAATAAAAAATTAAAAATCCCAAACCCTCTCCACGTTTTCAGTCTTCCACTGGTGTTTTGAAAGCACCACCAAGCCCAAGCATTACTCATGTCAAGGGAATCAATTCAAGTCTATGAGACTCAACTTTACCTCTTATTGATTTTCTATTATCAGGACAGAGGTAGTGCAGTAATTTTAACCATGAAGCCTGTAACTGGCCTGACGAAAGTCTTGGTATTAACAAAAATTTCATAACATCATGCACATCTTTGGGCATTTTCCCCCATTAATCAGATTAATGAATGAAAGTGCATTTAACTAATGCATTATGTTCTGAAATCATATGATTTAAAGCTATTGTTCATGAGTGTTTGAGGTTCCGCTTACCTTATTTGTTAAGCTCTATGTATGTTGATCAGTGTTTATATGTGAATAAAAGTCTGCATTAACCCTGTTCATATAAAGCAATCATGCTGCTTCAGAAGACTTGGAATAAACTGCTTGATTCATATGGATTACTTGTACAGTGCGTGGCCTTTCAATGGATGGAACAAAATGATGAGATATTAGAAATATATTAGAAATATTTTTGAGAGGAATGAAAGTCTTATGGATTTGGAACAACATCAGGTTGATTAAATTACGACAAACAATTTATTCTTTATCAAAATTGTAATTTTTTAATTGGGTGAACCTAATTAGGTTGATCAGGTAAAGGTAGTTAGTGTTAGCTCAATTTGATTTGGAGCCACGCACAGTCAAGTATGCATTTCATTTCCATATGTAATGTATTTAAAGTAATCAAGGTAAATACCCTAGTGCATCTGTTATAGTGGAACACTTTGATTTCTAGGTCCATAAATGCAGACCAGAGATTCTGTAAAACAATTAAATCTCAAAGGCTTGTTCATTATTTATCAGCATCAAGTTTACTAAGTTCTTCACAATACCACTATCACTTCATGTGAGTGTTAGGGAAGACCTGCTGTAGATATTGAGCTCAGCTCACTGTGTGATGGTGTGATAGGGAAGGCATAATACATAAACTGAAGTACCCAGCTCAAGGGCATGACCGCATTGGAGCTGACCCGAAATCTAATACTTCTACAGCCCAATTGCTGATCCATTTACTAAACCACTAAACCATGCTGTAAGAACCAAAAAGTCCATCTCTGAGAATCTAGGGAAAACAGATGCATTGGTCTACTATGACTACTATGGTGACACTTTAAAGGGAGAGCTCACCCAAAAAAAAAAATCACAACCTCACATTTATACATATATATTTACACATTTATATATATATATATATAATTCTAGTTTTGAATGTTTAGTGGTTATTGAAGTGGTTATAGAAAATACTGATCATTGAAGTTAATTTTGGCAAATAAATTGGTCCACATTTACCTTGAATAGTTAAAATGTATAAGGTGTTCCTCTGGGATCAGCGCTTAAGAACACAGCCCTGCAGTATGAAATGATTACTTCAAAATCATGCGTAGAGTTAATTCTGGCAAGTCATGTCAGTCAAGCTTTGCTTTGGCTGACTCTCAGCTGATCCATGTCTACCTATAGGAATACAACGCCTATCACAGCATCTCTATAAGGTCCATCAGTATTATCAGCAGCTTTATTGTGTTGCTCAGGTGCTACCCTCCTCCATCCCCAACTCCTCCTCTCATCCGCAGTCAGAGTTTTGTCTTTTGATATTCCACTTCGAACCAGACTGTCATTTATCTTTAAATATGTCGTTACAATTAAATTGGGCAGCCGTGGCCTAATGGTTAGAGAGTCAGACTGGTAACCTGAAGGTTGCAGGGTCGATTCTTAATATCAGTAGGAAATTACACAGGTGCCCTTGAGCAAGGCACCTGTTACAAAACTAGTATAGATGAATCTTACAAAGGCGAAGGAGAACTTGGAACAGGAACTTTAATAGACAGTAAACACAGGAACACTCAAACACACCAGTATACGGGAACGTCGACGGACAAACACTGAGGGAAACTGAGGGCTTAAATACACAGGGTAAACAAGGTGATGACTAGACTAATTAGCAAGACACAGCTGGGACAAATTAACTCATAATGACCATGATGAGAGAGTGGCGGGAAAACTGGAACAAAGGAACACAGACTAAACATGTAACAGCACCTAACCCCCAGTGGCTCCCCTAAGGGCGTTATCTCTGTGCTTCCTGCTCTTATCCATGCTAGGCTTCATGAATGGACAGGGAGTTCTTACACAGAACAGAACCATATCGCCAGTCCAAATGATAGTATTCCTGACAATTGAATCCAAATAAAACCAATATTCATAAACATTTTTGAGGCCTTTTTTTTTCTTATTCTAATAATAAATTGTCTACATAACATCTCAGAGGATATGAATCTGATGAAGTATATGAAAAATTGCATAAGGTCTCAAGCAATACAGAAGTGGATTCAAAATCTAATATTCTGGCTATGTTAAGCTGCCAAGAGGTGATTTTCCCACAAACAAAGCAATCAAATGTGATTTGTCTTGCTCTGTTGCATTCACTGGCAGCTTTCCGATGCCAAAAAAAACCATTCTCTGCTCAAAAGAGACTTATTGGAAAATATGACTATGATTATTCTTTAGAAGTTTCCATGTTTACCTTATTCTGCTGTGACAAATCCCGATCCTCAAGCAGAAGAAGCTACATGCCGTGTTTTTTTTTTTGTTTGTTTGTTTTTTTGTTTTATATTATCAGTGCACATAGTTTGACTTGTGATACAGAATCACACCGTGCTCATTCATTTGACCAGAGGAACAAACAGAGGAAGTCATGTGATGCTTTTGGCTTGCTCAATTTGGGCTTAAAAGCCATTTCACAAGTTCACACTTCATATAATCAGTTATAACCAAAAACACAACTGACACAGACTAAACATGCAATAGTTTAATCTCTTAAGACATTTACTGACTGTGTTTACATTCATTTTGCGTCATAAAAGCATTTTGAGACACGCACAGACGCATGCGCGAGCACTCTTCACAAAGTGTGGCGCGAGCATTTGAAACTGAAAGCCTTCTGTCAGTGAGTTTCCTATTTTAATATATAAGCACACTGCATTCCAAACGACATAAATGAAGACTTCGTAGAGCATTTGTAAGGAAAATACAAGCGGGCGAGAACACGCACTGTAAGCGCAACATCAAGCAAAGTTTCTCATAGTGCATATCTTGTGCAATGAAGCCTGCGAATGTCATTTCTCCCACCCCTATTGTATAGTATGATTAACAAAATATTAGATCGATTAAACACAAACTGTTCTTTCCTGATATTTCATCTGACACAAACAAATGTATTAATTGTGATATAATACTATCGAAAGACATGGCATCCTCTGAAGTCCAGAAAACAATGAATTTCAAAATCCATGCACACAGAAAATGTAGAGAACCACAATTGCAGAGACTGCATGATGAAACCAGCTGTGCCAGCTGAGGAAATTCAGGGTTTCACCAGCTATCCTGAAAATTTTCTATTTAGGGGCGATAGAAAGTGTATTAACTTTAATGCATCACAATCTTTAGTGCATCACAGCGTGCTATGGGAACAGCACCAGTCATGACTGCAAAGCCCTGCAAAGAGTCGTGCGCTTATCACGCGTATCTCAGGGTCAGCTCTCCCGTCTCTGCAGGACATCTACACCAAACGCTGCAAAGGTAGAGCTACTAAGATCATCAAGGACTCTAATCACCCTGCAAACCCTCATTTCACGCTGCTACCATCTGGTAAGCGCTTCCGAAGCCTGATGGCCAAAACTGAGAGACTCAGGAGGAGCTTCTTCAGACTCCTGAACTCAGTCACTTAACATCAAGTGACCATCGATATACTGACATTGCACTGCACTTTCTGTTCTTGTTGTTACTGTGTAACAACCTGTTATAAACCTGTTTGCACATTATACTTCTATGTACATTTGTTAACCACATATTTATAAGTCTACAGTTTACTCACTACACAGTTTACTTCACTTATTTTATTCCACATTTTATATATATAGTACTTTTTTATTCTATTTCTATTATAATTTCCTCCTTGTTTTTAACTGTGAATTTGCACTGTCCATGGAGCGGACCTGTTTACATTTCACTGCCGGTTGTATATTCTGTATATAACTGTGTATGTGACAAATAAAACTCTTGAATCTTGAATCTTGAATGAAACCGATACTGATGCTGGAAATGATACTGTTATGCTGCAGTATCACTGAGTTTATAGTGTTCCTAACTGAATGACAGATGCCAGTCCCTCCTCAAAAAGCAAATTAGGGGCATGTTATTATCTTCAGTCATCCGTCATCAACGTAATTAATGTTTCTGAGTCCTGAGAACACAGTGATGACTGCCATGATTAGAAATGACCAAGACATTGTGCAGTTTTGAAAATGAACAAAGAAAAGTATTTCCCTATTACAACCCCACTGTCTGACCAAAACAGATCATTTTGCATCCCAAAGCTCACAGAGGTGTTGATAGTGATCAAAACCTGAAGTGAGCCTGAGCTGTTGTGGTGTGTGCTTGCTCATGCTGTCCTTTCTGTTCTTGGATTCTAGCCTTTTTCTTTACCTGAGTTCTGTCTTTCAATGGCATCTCTCTTTCTCTCTTCTGAGACTATTCCATGCATCCTTCTCTCACTTTCTCACATTTCCTTCTCTTCTCTTCTCCTAGTGTTCATACTTGTGTTGTAATAATTTCTTATATATATATATATATATATATATATATATATATATATATATATATATATATATATATATATATATACACAAGTTCATTTAAGTTCATTTGTGATAAAACATTCTTGAAAATGTTTAATCATTTAAATCCTTCTCACACTGAACCCAGAAGGAAATTGTTTAGTTTCATCACTTAGCTATTGACAGAGAAACACATCAGTCTGAGATACTGTATTTAATCTGACATACAGTTTGCTGTCTACCTTCAGATGCATTTGCAGCTATAAACTACACCTCTGTTGCTGAAACTGGTGTGTGTGTGTGTGTGTGTGTGTGTGTGTGTGTGTGTGTGTGTGTGTGTGTGTGTGTGTGTGTGTGTGTGTGTGTGTGTGTGTGTGTGTGTGTGTGAAAAAATATATACATGTTGGAAACCCAACTGTCATTCTTGGAAAATGAAATGTTTATAGAAGCTGGAATACTCTTTTATTATTTTTTGTTTAAAAAAATAAAATAAAAGCTGTTACACAGTTTTGTTTTAAAATAATAAAATATATACACTAATTCAGAGTCAGTGTGATCTAGTCATCATGCAGAAAGTCATTTGGTTGTCATGTGACGAAAACCATAAAATTATTATTATTATTATTATTATTATTATTATTATTATTATTATTTTTTTTTTTTACATTTTTATGAAAAGGGTAACCGGGGTAACTTTCTGATATGGCTAGCCTTGAAAATAGTGTACACATTGTATAAAATAGTGTACACATTCACGTATATTACAAGTACAAAGAAAGTATTTTAATTCCGTTTCATTTGTGTTTACACCATTTGACATTTTAAAGTCATTAAATCAAGATATTTGTAGAAAATGGTAGAATATAGGCTACACGTTTTTGAATATGAAAATACATACAAAGACAAGCAAAGAACTTGACACTTGTCTTTTATTTGGATCAGTATTCTGAAGTGAAGATCACGGTGACCCGCTAGTAATTACTCAAGTGTTACCAAATCCATCAATGACTTCAGTAATTACTAGAGCGTCATCATGTTTTTCACTTTAGTGTGAATACTGATCAAAATAATTAGTAATTCCGTCTAAAGGATTTGGTAATCCTTCACTTTAGAATTAATTACATATTATGCATTATTCATGTTAATTATGAATCTGTAGCCTATATAGTATAGCCTAGTTAGTAGTCCTCTAGGAGATGTGAAAAGCACCTCTTACTTAGCACTATTACTTACTAATTCGTTAATTAGAGTTTCTTGTTAGTTAATGGTAGTTTCTAGAATGTTAATAATGCATTACGCATTTGTTCCTGTCTAGTTATTCATTAATGAAGGAACAATATTCAACTTTTTTTTTTAAAGTTTCTACTTACAATGTGCTTATTTTATGTCGATCAATGGCTGCAGCAGCCAGCAACGCAAAGATGTCATATAAGTTGTTATCCCTATACGTTCAAACTGAGACAAAACTGAACACTTTAGATATGTATGATTAACAGGGTTTTATCATTGTGATGATTTATTCCAGATGAGATCAAATCCAGATAAATGAATCGTTCATGCATGCTAAACAATAACAGAATGTTTTGATAGGCTACAGTACGTGTAGATAGACAGCACTCACCTAACAACGAGTTGGCAAAGCCGTACCACACACATCCACTGTCGCCGATGAGCCATCGCCCTTGAGTGCTCGCCGCGAAGCTGAACGGCGTGCCCAACACGCAAACCAGGAGATCACTCAAACAAATATTCGCCAGCAGAAAGTTGATGGGGGACCGCAGCACCTTGTAGCGGCAGAAGAGCACGAGAACCAGGAGGTTGTTGAGGAATCCGAAAGTGCCGATAAAGCCCAAGCTCACTGCCACGAGCAGGTGGCCGGTGGGACTGAGGGTGCTATAGGGGGAGGACGCCTCCAAATGTTCCTCCACTGCACTGAGGCACAGCGCGTTGTTCGCCCTCCTGCAGCTGATCACACTCAAGTTGGACACGATCATCGCAATCCGTTCTGGCTGCACATTGAACAAATGTCACTGCCTTGTTTTCTGGGGAAAAGCGCAACATTTATTGTGCTCTGGCGTTTTGACAACAGACTGTAATGCATAGAGAGGATAATTATTCGCAGAAGCGTTTAAGTGAGATGCACGACGATTTCTTTACAATTGCTAAACTTTGTTGCTCAGTTCATCGGTTCAGAAGTGGGAATAAAGCTGTGCGTCCCTTTGCTCCACCGTGTGGTGATGATTACAATCCTTATATGCGATGGAACTGTACTGTTGATGTTAGTGGACCTCCTTTTTAGCTGACGTCTGAGCCTGTCTGCTCTACGAGGTTTACTGGACGCCACATCCAGGTTACAAGGACAAAAACCTCTGCGGCGCAGCTGCTCTGTATCTGCTTTATTGCACGACATATTAAATGGTTGGCACAGCTTTTATCTCGTGAGGAATGCTCAGAGTGAGACTGGGGAAAGTTGCAAATCCCTTAATTCTTTATTTGAATTACCAAAACCATTGTTCATACGTTTGAGCGCTGTCCATGGTGCTTAATGTTTATTCTATCTATGAGAATCAGAATCATTCATTGACTTTCAGACATTCTCGAGACCAAATGGGCGCCCCGACCATAGCGTCGATTTGTCTTAAAGAATAAAATTATTTTATTTAAATGTATTGTTAAATAAATATATTTTCATAAAAATATGTTCATTTTAAAAATACAGAAACTTTATATATATATATATATATATATATATATATATATATATATATATATATATATATACACACACACACACACACACACAATTCTGAAAGGCACAATATACGATTTTTAGATTAAAATATCCAAAAAAACACTAGAACAATGTTATATATTTTGTTGACCTGTGTACTAACATTATCTCAAATGTTTCCAACAATGTTTAAATCCAGAGAAATCAGCTATTTTAACCAGTTACAGACTGTGTTCTGTCAATGACGTCATATCCGCGCTACCCTTGATTTCCGTAACCATGAAAACACCAAAGATGCTTTAATATAGTATATATTTTATTAGACAGGTGAGCAACTGTTTAGATATACATTTATCAACAGAAAACTAATAATTTGTATACAGTGCAACACGATCAGCCAAAATTTCCACGAACATCAGCAAAAGCAGTTAAGAAAAGTGCTGAGCTGAATCAAATCAAAATCAAATCACCTTTATTTATATAGTGCTTTTAACAAGTCCAATTGTTTCAAAGCAGCTTCACATTGTTAACACGAAAATAATGCAACAGAATTTGTACAGCCGTTCTGGTGAAACGGTGATGTTATCCAGCTAATTTCAAGTATCATATAGTGTCAATGCGGGCAGATCGGTAATATAGATGAAATTTAGGTGTCCCCAACTGAGCAAGCCAAAAGCCAGAGGCAATGGTGGCAAGGAACCAAAACTCCTTCAGGGTCAGAATGGAGAAAAAAACCTTGGGAGAAACCAGGCTCAGTCGGGGTGCCAGTTCTCCTCTGGCCGACGAACAAACAGTGTATGATTATAATTCTGGTAACATTGCAGGTCTTAATTCATATTAGGTAAATAGATATTCGTAAAATTATTCGAAAGATTGGAGTCGTCACGCCGGAGACGGGTTTAATGAGGATGTCGTGTCAATGCAGCATTTACGGGGGGAGTTTATTTGACATGCTCTCTGCAGACATTTCAGGGATGCATTGGTCATGTCCAGGCATTTACGATTAGCTGAACTGACGTGCCATCTAGTGGTTTAAAAGAGAATAATGTGCCCTTTTACCCTGGTGCGCCTTTAGCCCCGTTATACCCTACTTGTGTTCCGTTACCGATCCTAATGGAAATTGAACTGTTGCTCTCCGTCAAATGCAAATATTTGTCCATCAGCATCTATTTATCAGTAAACTAACATTTGTATACTGAAATGTTGATGTAAACCCTGTTGAAACGTATAAGGGGAGTGCGGGGCACAACCTAATAGTACCTAATAATATCTAATAACCTAATAATAACTGGTTAGTTGTAACACACATGGTTTAAAACTTTCCACACATGCCAGGATGACGAAACTTAGTGTATTTACTAGTTGCCATATCAACATTATTTAGAGAAAAAACTGTGCCAAAATAAAAAAATAAATTTTAATGCTGATCTAACAGCAGAAGACACGAGCCGCGGTTTAAATCCCAGTTGTGCAGTTGGGGTGTGTTGTAACACTGGGTTACAATGAGCCCCTATTAGAAATATGATATATTCTATACTTTTATGAATTCTATTGAGAAACAATGAGAAAAGGGTGAATAATGACTGAGAGTCAATGTTTATGTATTATTATGTTTTTAACTATGCTGTGTAGCTGTATTTAGCGATGTGTTTGATGTCAATCTCAAAAATTTTAAGATGTCATGTTACAATGTGCCCCTCGCATGTTACAATGTACCTATGCACCTATGGGGCATGTTGTCACATTTCACTTCCATTCTTTCAGGGTAAATCAAGAAAAAAGTATACAGAAACAAAACCACATCATTTTACTAAACGTGTGAAATTAATGTGGGAAAAAATAAATACTCTGAACCTCAAGCGGATTTACACAAACTGAGACAGTCAAAAAGTGTTAGGTTGTGCCCCGCTCTCCCCTACCTACTTACTGTGTTAACAGAGAAAATACCTTCAAACTAATTCAATTTGACTTCCTTTGGTTGATCAGACACTTAACCACACATAATTCGCACCCTGATTCTATGCCCTGATTCAGTGGGTTTGGAGCTGAAAACCACTGAATCAGGGTGTAGAAACGTACAATCTTGTTCCAGTCCCTCATTGTCCAGGACAATATTAAATGATGTACATTTATGAAATGATAAAGAAGCAATAAAATAAGGTTTCAGCCAAAACAATTCAATTGAGTTGGTCAACTCGAATAGACAAGGAAAAGAGCTTGTTGGCGTTGAATATGCATTTCAGGCTACGTGTTGAAATTATAGTCTAAAGCAAACATCCCACATAACCCCAACATGTTCCGTCTCAACACCTTTGTCCAGCTCTCTGATATGCTAGGTTGTTTGTAATCCTGTTAGTTCCTCACTCTTGATCTCAGGGAAATTTATGAATGGCTATAAATCTGTCCTGACCAAAACAGATGCGTATCCACAACACAGACTCATAAGACAAAAACAGGTGAAAAAAAACAACCAACCCTCTGTATTGATCTTAGGAGATGAGACTGTTTAAATGCATCATAGTATGCCCTGCTGAGGGCTTTGTTTGTTTTCAGAGGGATGCAGGAAAAAGCAAAGAAACCTTTAAAAAAAAGCTTGAGGACACTGTCATTTCTGATTTCAGATGTTCAGTATTTTACAATGGAAAATTTGCAAAGTAAACATGGACTGTAATTTGTTATTTTTGGTGGAAAACGTATCATAGAGGAACATAGGGGGAATGAGCTATTTATTGAGTGGAACATAATATATGTTTTATATATTACGGGAACACTTCCCATAACACCTGATGTACTCGTTACATCATAAAAAGAATGGCATCTACGCTAATGTTAGTCTCTCTGTTTATCCCGAGGTTTACTGCAGTCAGCCGGATCCGGGCCGTATCCAGATCAGATGGTGGACCTGCGCCTGGACATGACCAACACATCCCTGAAATGTCTGCAGAGAGCATGTCAATTAAACTCCCCCTGTAAAGGCCGCATCGACACGACATCCTCATTAAACCCGTCTCCGGCGTGACGACTCCAATCTTTCGAACAATCTTACGAATATCTATTTACCTAATATGACTTAAGACCTGAAATATTGCCAGAATTATAATCATACACTGTTTGTTCGTCGGCCAGAGGAGAACTGGCACCCCGACTGAGCCTGGTTTCTCCCAAGGTTTTTTTCTCCATTCTGGCCCTGAAGGAGTTTTGGTTCCTTGCCACCATTGCCTCTGGCTTTTGGCTTGCTCAGTTGGGGACACCTAAATTTCAACTGTATTACTGATCTGCCCACATTGACACTATATGATACTTGACATTAGCTGGATAACATCACCGTTTCACCAGAATGGCTGTATAGCCAAATCAAATTCTGTTGCATTATTTTCCTGTTAACACTGTGAAACAATTGGAGTTGTAAAAAGCGCTATATAAATAAAGGTGATTTGATTTGATTTGATTTTATATGTCATTACTATTTAGGACAACACTTACTGGGCTAGTTAAATGTTTTCAAAGAATGGAATTCTGAATGTAAATCACTGCATAAACCTCACAGTAAGGTCTAGAAGTACCTTCGTCCTTTTTTGGCAATAAATATAGTTTGTCTTTTTTGTGAGATCCAATTAGTTCTTCTGCACCGTCTGTAGCACCAAGGCAAGGAGCAAAACACCAGCACCCGCTGTTATAGTCCCTTAGAGAATAATCATGTCTCAATATACACCTCATAAAATAAGTTAGTGCTAGTTAAAGAGATTTCCAGTCAATACACAGAGCAATTGAGAATGTTGTAGGACTAATAAAGATTTTGTGCAGCCTTGCATATACTGGCACATCATGAGGTAAAGTGGTCTATTGTACAGCTTGTTAAAACCCTTTCATATACTGTAATCTTCTTCTGGTTCAGTTGGATGGAAAATAAGAGCAGCACATAACATCTACAACTGTTCTATACTGTAGCTAAATGGGACCAATGTTCTGTTTCACTCAGGGTGAAGTTAATCTTGTACTTTAAAAGTGTGGATATGGTCACTGAAAGAATAATGCTGTAGCCAAAAATGAACAAGGTGGTTTAGGATCATGACTCAGGCAACTGCAGGAGCTGTATCTGAATTAATCTAACTTGCAGAGCATGGAAAATGCAAATTGCTAAGTACATTATATACAAGTGTGGCAAATATAAGTTTTCAGTCCAGTAAAAAGATAAATGACCACATTTTTACAAAGTGATAAATCAAAGCCGGATAGTGTGATAGTGGAGGGATTCAAGTCCCTGAAGGGGGGACCATTGGAACTTATGATGATATCAGATTTTCTATATTGTAATTAATATTATAAATAAAATGTGTTTGTTACTATAATGAGACTGCAATGTCAATGCATACATCCCAGAACAAATGCACTGATCTTAAAATATATACAGAATTTCCACATATAGTGGAAAAACTCCCCAACATTTTGAGTTGTTCTAAGATCAAATTTGTGCACTTTCTTACTCGTCAGAAGCAGCATGAGGGTCCTCACTGATCAGCCTTAGAGGAAATATTATTATGCTTTGAATCTTGCATTCTAGTCTCTATTTAAGCTTATTTGTTTACCTTGAAGTCAGCAGTATCTCTCAGCTAACAGGAATCATGATGTCTGGAGAATGAGACGGATATAGAGTGAATCACAGTGGGCTGCATGGAATGTGGACAATCATACAAAGAGCCTGCTGTGGTGAGCATCATGCCATGCAATAAACTCAGAAGTTACTTTACATGATATTAGCAAATGAACAATACTAGAGTTATACACAATATCAGTAAAAGGCCTACCAGTTGAAAGCTCCCAGTTGCAAGAAGTTTAGCATGCAGTTCATTCATGAACTTGAGACCTTAAACTGCTCAATAATTCCATTCTGAGAACATATAGAAACCATCTATGTTGTAGGCAGTAAGGCAGTCTGAAAAATCATACCGCATCAAACAATTTCTTTGCAATGTTGCCAAGTGTTAGTTTGAAACTACTGTACGTGTCAACTAACTCTCATTAGAGTATTAGTAGACCGTCTGCTTAATATCTGCCAAGACATTTTTGATGCTCCCCAAAAGACATTCTACAGGCTATAAATAACTTTGCAAGTGCATTCCAACTTATTCTACCTACCCGAACCCTTACACCTAACTCAAGACTAACAGTCTACTACATTCTACTAATACTTGGTTATACTGTGTTTTAATAAATAGAACATTAATACAATTGTTAATGTAAGAATACAAAATAAAATTGTATTTGGTTTCCTTTTTATGTAATGTTTATTTAACCAGAGATATTTGACAACGTGGTAACACTTCTATGAATCATTAGTTAAGCATTAGTAAGTAGTTAATTCATCATTTATAAAGCATTCATATACATTAATAAGCAGTTTATAAGTGCAGCTATAAATGCTTTATTCTTGATTTATAAGCATATCTATAATGGGTTTAATACTTTCATAGTTTACTAATGATCAATTTATCATTTCTAAATGATTACATTATTTATAAACCAGTTATTTAGGAGCTGTCGGTGGTTCATAAGATCATTTAGAAAGTCTAAGTAAATGATTAATAAACCATTTAAATGTAAATGTATACATATTATTTAGACATATAGTAACAGTTACTCAGTGTGTTAATATATGCTTTATTAGCACATATTCCTACCGTTATTCATGATTTAGGTAGTTATAACACATTTAGTAGTTGTCAGTGAACTATTTTTGTGAGCTTGTCTAAAGTGAGGGCTATTTATGCCTTGTAAAGCTCTTACAAAGGAGATTTAATGGTTCAGTTTTCTTCTAAACAGAAAAAGGAAACAAACAACAGTGATAAAGAATATAGAAATATTTATTTCAAGATGCAAAAAAATAAATAAAAATAAACTGTAAAAACTGATAATATAAAATGAAAAATAAATGTCATAGAAAATAAACATTCCTGTACATCTCTTCCTCTTCCTATACAACATCACTGCAGTAAAATTAAACTAAGCATCTTCAATTTAATAGGCCTATAAAAGTTGTAGTGATGAACCCAAGTGCAGTTTTATTACAGCGTGAACAAATGCAAAATAAAACTAGACACGACACGAGACTACAATCACCAACAATGGTTACAGGCAACAATACTCAAAGACACATGGCAAACATGAGGGCTTAAATATACACATGGACTAATGATTAGACAAGGGACACCTGTGAACAAATGATCAAACAATGAACCAATGACAACATGACACACAGGGGAATCACATGACAAACCAGGAAACAAAACAGTTTACATGATAAACTGAGAACATGAAACATGAACAAACCCCAAACACACCGTGACAACTGAATAACAGGAGTGCTAAAATACAACAAATAAAATTTGTATAAAACAATAATAATATAATAAAATATTTCACAGTGTCAAAACTACCTCAGTACTAACTTTGAAACATTAGAGAACAGCAGTGCAGAAGAAAACTGAGCCTTTAAATATCCTTTGTAAAAGCTTTACGAGTCATAAATAGTCCTCACTTTAGACAAGCTCACAAAAATAGTTCACTGACAACTACTAAATGTTTTATAACTACCTGAATTACATGTTAATAAAGCCTTTATTAACACACTGAGTAACTATTACTATACGTCTAAATAATATGTATACATTTACATTTAAAGTGTATTAATCAAATCAAATCAAATCACCTTTATTTATATAGCGCTTTTAACAAGTCCAATTGTTTCAAAGCAGCTTCACATTGTTAAAAGTAAAATAATGCAACAGAATTTGTACAGCCGTTCTGGTGAAACGGTGATGTTATCCAGCTAATTTCAAGTATCATATAGCGTCAATGCGGGCAGATCGGTAATATAGAAGAAATTTAGGTGTCCCCAACTGAGCAAGCCAAAAGCCAGAGGCAACGGTGGCAAGGAACCAAAACTCCTTCAGGGTCAGAATGGAAAAAAAACCTTGGGAGAAACCAGGCTCAGTCGGGTGCCAGTTCTCCTCTGGCCGACGAACAAACAGTGTATGATTATAATTCTGGCAACATAGCAGGTCTTAATTCATATTAGGCAAATTGATATTTGTTAGATTATTCGAGAGATTGAGTCGTCGCACGAAGACGGGTTTAATGAGGATGTCGTGTCGATGCAGCATTTACGGGGAGTTTATTTGACATGTTCTCTGCAGATACTTCAGGGATGCGTTGGTCATGTCCAGGCGCTGGTCCACCATCTGATCTGGATACGGCCTGGATCTGGCTGACTGCAGTAAACCTCGGTATAAACAGAGAGACTAACATTAGCGTAGATGCCATTCTTCTTATGATGTAACGAGTACATCAGGTGTTATGGGAAGTGTTCCCGGTTCCGGCTGACCTAGTTAATGCAGCCTGACAATCATTTACTGATTTGAGTAATAGAAATTGATAATGTTTTATGTGTAAGCCATAGTAAAGAGATGCGTTTTTAGTCTAGATTTAAACTGACAGAGTGTGTCTGCTTCCCGAACAATGCTAGGAAGACTGTTCCAAAGTTTAGGCGCTAAATAGGAAAAGGATCGACCGCCTGCAGTTGATTTTGATATTCTAGGTATTATCAACTGGCCAGAGTTTTGAGACCGCAATAGACGTGATGGAGTATAATGCGTTAAGAGTTCGCTCAAGTACTGGGGAGCTAAACCATTTAGTGCTTTGTAAGTAATAAGCAAGATTTTAAAATTTATTCGATGTTTAATAGGGAGCCAATGAAGTGTTGACAGAACCGGGCTAATATGGTCATACTTCCTTGTTCTAGTAAGAGCTCGAGCTGCTGCGTTTTGGACCAGCTGGAGTTTGTTTATTAAGTGAGCAGGGCAACCACCCAGTAAAGCATTACAGTAATCTAGCCTTGAGGTCATGAACGCATGAATTAACTGTTCAGCATTTTGCATCGAAAGGATGTGCCGTAATTTAGATATATTTTTAAGATGGTAGAATGCAGTTTTACAGATGTTAGAAACGTGGCTTTCAAATGAAAGATTGGTATCAAAGAGCACACCCAGGTTCCTAACTGACGACGAGGACTTGACAGAGCAGCCATCGAGTGTTAGACAGTATTCTAGGTTACTACTTGCAGAGTTTTTTTGTCCAATAATTAAAAATTCATTTTTTCTGAATTAAGTTGCAGGAAATTACTAGACATCCAATGTTTTATATCAGCTATGCATTCCGTTAATCTTGTGAATTGGTAAGTTTCATCAGGCGTGAAGAAATATAGAGCTGAGTATCATCAGCATAACAGTGAAAACTAATGCCAATAATCATTTACTTACACTTTCTAAATGATCTTAAGAACCAGTGACAACTCCTAAATAACTGGTTTGTAAATAATGTAATAATTTAGAAATGATCAATTGATAAATAATGACGTATGAAAATACAATTATTATAGACATGCTTATAAATCAAGAATAAAACATGTATTTATTAACTGCTTATTAATGTCTATTAAGACTTTATAAATGATTAATTAACTATTTACTAATGCTTTAATGATTCATAGCATGCAGTTATTATAAAGTAAACAGTAAAAAGCAAAGGTAAGTGTAATTGGGACATTTGATTATAAATTTATTAAAAAGTTTTTTTAAGGAGGTCTTTGCCTCCTTATTTCAGAACACCTCTGCGCACCAGTGATCTGACCCTATTCTCTGACGCCCCAGAGAACTACTGAGGCTTTCAATTACAATGCTTCTTTACAGTCGAGATGCAGCCTCAGCATTTTTAGACAGAGCGGGCGAAAATTTCATTCACCATTTAAATACTTAAATGGGATACCACCATATGGAAGCAGGATGGTCTCATCACACACTCCGCCAAGGCATTTGTTGCCCATTTTTGTGAGGTATTTTCTGGTGTGACGGGTGACACCCAAGTCAGGGAACAGCCTCATTATCTCCAACAAGGAAGAAAATCCTTCACATAATATGATGCTATGCACTCTTGCAGCAGCCAGTGGCTAGAATTAGCCTGCACTGTTGCACAGTACTGGCAGGGTCTTAACAATGCTCTCCAACTCCATCTCGTGAGGTATGATGACTCCATGGGGCTGGAGATTTCAACAATCCGTCCGAGTGCCGCACCAAATCCCACCTCTCAGCCACCTGTGTCCTTTGATTCCTGCTATCTCTCACTTTCTGGAAACTTGATACAACTTGAAAGCAAGTTAACTTTATATCTCCAAGTTAGGTTAGCAAAACGCCTACAATTTGAACCACATTAGAAAGGGCAATGAGTGGATCACTCCCACCGGCCACTATGAATAATGGGTTATCAAATCAAATCAAATCACCTTTATTTATATAGCGCTTTTAACAAGTCCAATTGTTTCAAAGCAGCTTCACATTGTTAACAGGAAAATAATGCAACAGAATTTGTACAGCAGTTCTGGTGAAACGGTGATGTTATCCAGCTAATTTCAAGTATCATATAGTGTCAATGCGGGCAGATCGGTAATACAGATGAAATTTAGGTGTCCCCAACTGAGCAAGCCAAAAGCCAGAGGCAATGGTGGCAAGGAACCAAAACTCCTTCAGGGTCAGAATGGAGAAAAAAACCTTGGGAGAAACCAGGCTCAGTCGGGGTGCCAGTTCTCCTCTGGCCGACGAACAAACAGTATATGATTATAATTCTGGCAACATTGCAGGACTTAATTCATATTAGGCAAATAGATATTCGTAAGATTATTCGAAAGATTAGAGTCGTCACGCCGAAGACGGGTTTAATGAGGATGTCGTGTCGATGCAGCATTTACGGGGGGGAGTTTATTTGACATGCTCTCTGCAGACATTTCAGGGATGCGTTGGTCATGTCCAGGCACAGGTCCACCATCTGATCTGGATACGGCCCGGATCCGGCTGACTGCAGTAAACCTCGGGATAAACAGAGAGACTAACATTAGCGTAGATGTCATTCTTCTTATGATGTAATGAGTACATGTCTCTTTCTAATGAATCTTGAATCTTGAATCTTGAGCTTCTACTTCTGATGGTTGTAAACAGCACAGCAGTAATGACTTTATGAACTTCTTTACGTGTAAGATCGATAATATTAGGAAGAAAATTATAACCATGCAGCCGTCTACTACAGTGTCACATCAGACAGAGCATTGTTGCGTCACTGAGAAAAAATTACATTCATTCACTGCTATAGGAGAGGAAGAATTGGCTAAACTCGTTAAATCATCTAAAATCAACAACATGTATGCTCGACCCTATACCGATTAAGCTATTAAAAGAGATGCTGCCAGAGGTCATAGATCCTTTTCTTAATATCATTAACTCATCTTTGTTATTAGGATATGTACCGAAAACTTTTAAGTTGGCTATTATCAAACCACTTATTAAAAAACCTCAACTTGATCCTACAGAATTAGTCAATTACAGGCCGATCTCAAATCTACCCTTCCTGTCAAAAATACTGGAAAAGGCAGTGTCTTCACAATTATGTTCCTTTTTAGAAAGAAATGGTATCTGTGAGGATTTCCAGTCAGGATTTAGACCGTATCATAGTACTGAGACTGCTCTCATCAGAGTTACAAATGAATTACTCTTATCATCCGATCGTGGTTGTATCTCTCTATTAGTGTTACTCGATCTTAGCGCTGCATTCGATACTATCGACCACAACATTCTTTTGAATAGACTCAAAAATTATGTTGGCATTAGTGGAACTGCATTGGCATGGCTTAAATCATACTTATCTGACCGTTATTAGCAGTAAATTAAGAGATGTCACACCGATCACAAGTTCAGTATGGAGTACCGCAGGGCTCAGTGCTAGGACCATTGCTCTTCACCCTGTACATGCTACCACTGGGAGATATCATTAGGAAGCGTGGCATTAGTTTTGACTGTTATGCTGACGATACTCAGCTCTATATTTCTTCACGCCCTGACGAAACTTACCAATTCACAAGATTAACGGAATGTATAGCTGATATAAAACATTGGATGTCTAGTAATTTCCTGCAACTTAATTCAGAAAAAAACTGAATTTTTAATTATTGGACAAAACTCTGCAAGTAGTAACCTAGAATACTGTCTAACACTCGATGGCTGCTCTGTCAAGTCCTCGTCGTCAGTTAGGAACCTGGGTGTGCTCTTTGATACCAATCTTTCATTTGAAAGCCAGGTTTCTAACATCTGTAAAACTGCATTCTACCATCTTAAAAATATATCTACATTACGGCACATGCTTTCGATGCAAAATGCTGAACAGTTAATTCATGCGTTCATGCCCTCAAGGCTAGATTACTGTAATGCTTTACTGGGTGGTTGCCCTGCTCGCTTAAACAAACTCCAGCTGGTGTAAAACGCAGCAGCTCGAGCTCTTACTAGAACAAGGAAGTATGACCATATTAGCCTGGTTCTGTCAACACTGCACTGGCTCCCTATTAAACATCGTATAAATTTTAAAATCTTGCTTATTACTTACATAGCACTAATGGTTTAGCTCCCCAGTACTTGAGCGTGCTCTTAACACATTATACCTCATCACGTCTATTGCAGTCTCAAAACTCTGGCCAGTTGATAAACCCTAGAATATCAAAATCAACTGCAGGCGGTCGATCCTTTTCCTATTTAGTGCCTAAATTCTGGAACAGTCTTCCTAGCATTGTTCGGGAAGCAGACACACTCTGTCAGTTTAAACCTAGACTAAAAACGCATCTAGGCATACACATAGAACATTATCAATTTCTATTATTCAAATCAGTAAATGATTGTTAGGCTGCATTAACTAGGTCAGCCGGAACCAGGAACACTTCCCATAACACCTGATGTACTCGTTACATCATAAGAAGAATGGCATCTACGCTAATGTTAGTCTCTCTGTTTATCCCGAGGTTTACTGCAGTCAGCCGGATCCGGGCCGTATCCAGATCAGATGGTGGACCAGCGCCTGGACGTGACCAACGCATCCCTGAAATGTCTGCAGAGAGCATGTCAAATAAACTCCCCCCGTAAATGCTGCATCGACACAACATCCTCATTAAACCCGTCTCTGGCGTGACGACTCCAATCTTTTGAATAATCTTACGAATATCTATTTACCTAATATGAATTAAGACCTGCTACGTTGCCAGAATTATAATCATACAGTGTTTGTTCGTCGGCCAGAGGAGAACTGGCACCCCGACTGAGCCTGGTTTCTCCCAAGGTTTTTTTCTCCATTCTGACCCTGAAGGAGTTTTGGTTCCTTGCCACCGTTGCCTCTGGCTTTTGGCTTGCTCAGTTGGGGACACCTAAATTTCATCTGTATTACCGATCTGCCCGCATTGACACTATATGATACTTGAAATTAGCTGGATAACATCACCGTTTCACCAGAACGGCTGTACAAATTCTGTTGTATTATTTTCCTGTTAACAATGTGAAGCTGCTTTGAAACAATTGGACTTGTTAAAAGCGCCATATAAATAAAGGTGATTTGATTTGATTTAGTTTCTGTTGCAAAATCGAGTTCCTCTAGACTATCTGGGATGCTGAGGAGATGAAACTGATGAGGAAGATTATTTAAAAAGCAATCTTTAGTTGGCGGCAGTGATAGTTCTGCCATATTTGAAGCGAGGGGACGGTATACATGTAGTATACAAGTATACATGATACTAGGTAATGATCTGAGATGTCGTCGCTCTGCTGCAGAATTTCAACGGTATCAACATTTATTCCATGTGACAATATTAGGTCTAGAGTATGATTAAGGCGATGAGTAGGTCCTGACACGTGTTGCCTTACTCCAATAGAGTTTAGAATGTCTCTAAATGCTAATCCCAATGCGTCTTTTTCATTATCTACATGGATATTAAAATCACCAACAATTAGTACTTTATCTGCAGCCAGTACTAACTCTGATAGAAAGTCAGCAAATTCTTTGATAAAGTCTGTATTGTGCCCTGGTGGCCTGTATACAGTAGCCAGCACAAATGTCAAACGGGATTTATCAATTACACTACATAATGCTACATAAAGCACCAAAACTTCAAAATAATTATATTTGAAACTAGACTTCTGAGTAATACTGAAGATATTATTATAAATTACAGCAACCCCTCCCCCTTTACCTTTCAGACGCGGCTCGTGTTTATAACAATAATCTTGTGGGGTGGACTCATTTAAAGTAATGTAGTTGTCAGGTTTTAGCCAGGTTTCTGTCAAACACAGCACATCTAGATTATTATCTTTAATCATATCATTAACAATAAGCGCTTTTGGGGAAAGGGATCGAATATTCAGCAACCCAAGCTTTATCATTTGATTATCTGTATTATATCTGTTGTTTATTTGTTGGACATCAGTTATGTTTTTACTGTTGAATGGTCTTGATGGTTTTTTGTATTTACTAATTCGGGGAACAGACACAATCTCTATGTGATAATATCTAGGTGAAAGAGTCTCTATGTGTTGGGATTTATCTGACTTCTGTAACAGGAGACAGCTAGCAGACAGTCGGGTAAGCCAGTCCGTCTGCTTCCTGACCTGGGCCCCAGTTAGTCAAGGTTTAGCTTTAAGACTATATGCCAAATTACTAGAGAGTAGAGCAGCACCACTCCAAGAAGGATGGATGCCGTCCCTCTTCAACAGGTCAGGTCTGCCCCAAAAGCTTTTCCAATTGTCTATGAACCCTATGTTATTTTGTGGATACCACTTAGACAACCAGCCATTGAGTGATGATAGTCTGCTAAGTATCTCATCACTCCTTTTAACAGGGAGCGGACCAGAACAAAAAACTGCATCTGCCATCGTACTTGCGAGTTCACACACCTCTTTAATGTTAATTTTGATGATCTCTGACTGGCGAAGTTGAACATCGTTAGTGGAGACGTGAATAATAATCTTAGAGAATTTACGATTAGCTTTAGCCAGTACTTTTAAATTTGCTTTGATGTCAGGCGCTCTGGCTCCCGGTAAACATGTGACTATGGTGGCTGGTGTCTCTATTTTCACGTTCCGTGTAAAAGAATCACCAATAAATAGGGCACTTTCAACAGGATTCTCAGTGGGTGCGTCACTGAGTGGGGAGAACCTGTTTGATGTTCTAATCGGAACGGAAGAGTGGTTTTTTGATCCGCGACTATGCCGCCTCACCGTTACCCAACTGCATGGGCTCTACAGCTGGAACTGAACAATGTACAACGTTCACTAAGCTAGTCGCATCCAAAGCAGTGTCTAAAGCTGTTACATTCTCACTACTCTCAAATAAAGTCTGGATGCGTGTCTCTAATTCTGAAATCTTCTCCGTCAGCCTGACTATCTCCTTACATTTATCACACGTGAAGCCCTGGTGACAGATACACTAAACATGAAACATGCGGTGCAAGTGACAATGACTGGAGAAGACATGGCTTACCATATTTGTTGATTAATCCAACTTACCAAAGTTGTTTGATGGAGTCTATTTACTAATCCAACTCACCACAGTTGTTTAGTGAACTCAGGAAACAAGAAACCCGGGTTCAGAGATGGCAAGCTAACAGGCTAACGAAAAGCTAACGTGTGATAGTGATTTAGATTAAAAGCTAGTGATGTCAGATTTAATGTGGTAGGCAATGTTAGACAATATATGAAGATGAGTAGGTTATAATTAGCAGTTTAAACAACATAGAATTATATCAAATAAAAATCCCAAAAGAGCAGAGCAGAGCACATGCGAGCACAGCAGCAACAGCAAACAGGGTAGACAGGAGCAATCGAAGACCATATAGGGTTATGCTCCATATGGACTGACCAACTCACTATCAGTGTTCCAAGGCTTCCACGACTACATCCAATGCTTTGTGATTGAACAACTCACAAACGAACCATGGTTCCTGGCTAAACCACACTTAAAACTTCACATCCATGCCTGTCCTCCAACATCCAGACCTTGCATTCCCTTTTGTCATGGGAGAAGTACTCTGCTGCACCATGGCACTACTGTTAAACTCTTCCCTTGTGCCTTCTACTCCTGTAAGCTCTTGCCCACGGAGGTCAACTATCATACTAGTAACCAGCAAATGTTATCCATCAAGCTGGTGCTGGGGAAATGGCGCCACTGGTTTGAGGTTTCCCATTTCTCCTTTCAAGTAATAACCGTCCACCGCAACTTGGAATACCTTTGGAGTATTCTCACCAGGCCATGTTGGGTCCTGTTTTTATTATTTTTTGCAGTCGTATGATGTGTCTGCTATTAGAGTACTGCAATGTGCTTCTAATTAACCAGCAGGGAACAAGCTCCAGAAATTAGTAATTTTAGTAACCGCACACATCCTGAAAAGAGAAGTCAAAACATTTTGATCTACCCCTTGGTGGCTAGCTGCAGTATAGGTCATAAACCGCACCTTCTCCATGTTATCGAAGGGGGAAGTGGACCAAGGTCAAAAAAAAAAAAAAATCTAATTACACCTCAAAGATGGTTTCTGTCATTTTAGGATCATTTTTATTTCTTATCATGCTGATTTATATTCAAGTGTTCATTGTTCTTTGTTAAGAAAAACGTTTGCTTTAAGTTATTTGTTGATATAAAAATGAGGTGTAACATACCACAGCTCCACCTCACAATCCTTACACTCTAAAAAAAAAATGCTAGATTGTTTCAACCCTTGTTTGGGTAAAATATGGTCCATATTTTACCCAAACAAGGGTTGAAACAATCTAGCATTTTTTTTAGAGTGTAAGGATTGTGAGGTGGAGCTGTGGTTGATCTTAATGTTTAATTCACTGAAATGATGATCCCGCCGCCCCGTGCATGCACGCACTCAGTCATTTCCAATTCAAAAGATACTGTACACACGACTCTCTAGCATGACATAATCAGTCACGAGACATATGAGAGCCAATGATATTTTACAGTCAAAGCTGATGTAATGACGCAGTTGGTCACGAAACATATGAGAGCCAATGCCATTTCACTATCAAAGCTGATATAGCATTTATTCAGGTAGTAATTTTTGAATGTGTTCATGATCTTGAGGTTGTTTGGCCTCGGAACACTTGGCATGGGTGAATACATTGTGCCTGCAGTCGTATCAGCCTGTTATATCCTGTGTTTTATATCATATAATACACAAATGGGTAGGTTTAGGGATGGGGTTGGATTATGTGTTCAAACGTGTCTAAATAGCGTAAAAAAAACAACAAATTTTTTTTTTTTTTTAAATGTAAATAAAAAAAATTAAAATAAAAATAATTTCACACTCCAACATGTCATACTAGCAAAATAATAACCCAATATATAACTTCATCTTGACGATAACATTCCCATGCCCAATGCGTCTATGTATGACACCAAAGGTTTCTCATTGAAATCAATGGAGTACCTAGTGCATCAAAAAAATATGCTAAAAGGGTACCCTGTGCATTAAAAAGTGGGCAGCGAAGGGTCCTGACCAAAGGTCAATATGTGACAAGTTGGGTGTGAGAACGATCTGTATACTCTGTTTGTTTACTACGCTTCCATAAGACCCCCTTTGGTCAAAACTCACTTTTATTAATGTCTCCAGGTAGCTTATAAGAACTGATCCTGGACCTGCTGTCACAGGACTGAACCTTGGAACCTTGTTGAAACAAAACTGGCAGTATACTTCATAAATGGAGGTGGAGCACACAGCACTAACACTCTCATGCTGTGTCTCACTAACCTCTCTCCCCACAGGGAGCCAGCATTTCCCTTACTTCTGACAACAACCTTGAGTTGCCCAGCCTAGTGACTGAATTTCATTTGCTACTAGTAGGGTACACAAGCTGCATATAGTTCGAGTTTCTCTACTAATTGTACCCGAGACAAAACTGGCAGTATACTTCATAAATGGAGGTGGCGCACACAACATTAACACTCTCGTGCTGTGTCTCGCTAACCTCTCTCCCCACAGGGAGCCAGCATTTCCCTTACTTCGGACAACGACCTTGAGTTGCTCAGCCTGGTGACTGAATTTCATTTGCTACTAATATGGTACACAAACCAACTGCCTCAAACTGCATATATTTCAAATTTCTCTACTAATGGACAACACATGTGTACATTAAAAGTAACTCAGATGTGTCAGTTTTTTTATTTATAATTTTGACTGTTAAACAGATGGCCAGAAATTTTTTTCAGAAATTCAGCGATAATAAAATCCTAGGAGAGGCACATTTTATTTTTTTTTATTATTATTATTATTATTATTATTATTATTATTATTATTATTATTATTATTATTATTATTATTTAAATGCCAGAATATGAGTCCATTGTTGGCTCCACACAAAAAAAAACAAACAAAAAAAAAAAAAACACAATACCTGCTCTGGACAAATACGCAACAGGGTGCAACATAGTCATTACATGCCATCAAGGGAATTAGTGTCAAGGTAACACGTCATTAAACCCTTTATAATCAAAGTTATTGCTTGTCAAAGCAGAGCATGAAGAATGTATAGGATATCAATACACAGTGGTGTTGAGCCAATCTCTTATTTTGAAGCCAAGGTCTCATTTCGCAAACATGACGGCGGGCAGTATGCAAAGCAACTATCATGCTGATGTAGGGGATGTACCAGTTGGCACACTGTTTGCTTCAGTGAATATTTCCCACCATGGGTTTATTATTAAAAGTTTCTTCAAAAGAACATATCTTAAAGTATTGGCTTTCCAATGTTATTGCCCAGGAAAAAAAAAAAAAGATATAGCTCATTAAACACACACACACACACACATTTAACGGAGACATCAAGTAGCCACACAGTATGAGGTAAGTTGTCACATGGGTTACCTGCTATTAAACAGCCTATTAGAGCCTAATTTTTTTTTTTTTTTTTTTTTTTTTTAGATACAAATTACTTAAGTAAAACAAATACAAAAAAAAAAAAAGATAAAAGTGCAGTTCATGTCTGTATTCTACCGTGTACTCACTCACCTGTATGCTCTTCTACTCAGACTTTTGTACCTACAGTAGAGTTATTCTGCACCTGTGACACAGACAAGGACAACATTCAAAATATGCAATGTTGTAGAGGCTCCAGGAGAAGAGGTGAGAATCATTGATCTATCCAGCTTATTTTAGGAAGCCATTTCATGTGAAGGTGGGAGACTTCAGACGCATTAGCATTAAAACAAGTTAAGCTACAAACCAGTATGGTATGATAATGTTAAAATATTATGGTAACAATTCCCAGTTTGCAATATCAAGCAGCCTATTTTATTGTATACTACCAGTAAAAAGTTTGTATAAAAAAATAAAAAAATAAGATTGAAGGCATTTTTACCAAAAATACAGTAAAACTGTGATATTGTGAATTATTGTAAATTAAAGGAACTGTTTTTATATACATTTTAATATACATTTAAAAGGTCATTTATTCCTGTGATGGCGAAGCTGAATTTTCAGCATCATTACTTCTTCAGTGTCACATGATCCTTCTGAAATTATGCAATATGCTGATTTGGTGTTAAATTTTTATAAATTATTATTGAAGCTCAGTTATTAATAATAGTTATTGTATCAATGTTGAAAACAGGTTTTGCTGCTTAAAATTTTCCCAAATGTCCTCTTTGTAATGATGCTATATGGCCATAAAATAACCAAAATGGAACGTCCCCCTGAAGTCATAAGGAATCTTGAAATGCAGCACTTTCATAACCAAAAGAGGATGATAAAAGAGCGTCCCTAATGTTCTCTAAAGGTTCAGGATTTTCATCACTTTTAGAGAACGTTGCGCAAGGTAACACATTGCGTTATATTACCTTGCCATAAAAGAAAAGGTAACTGCTTCAAGTGCGGTTTTAATCTAATGGTGGAACGAGGGACAGTATTTGATATCTTTCTCTGATCTGACTGCTGTAATAATTGCTATTGGAGCAAACTGAAATGCAAAAATCTTATTTGCTGTAGTCGTCATTAGAAGTAAAACTACTGTATGATGACTTCCACTTCTGAGAAGCCTGGAAATGAGAAAAGAGAATGAAGCCAGCATAAAAAAATATCAGTAAAACTTAGAGGGGGAAAAGATAATTGTCATACAACACTGTATGACGATCAGTACAAAAAGTTCTAATAATGTAGTAATAGTTAAAAATAATTAAAAGACAAAAAACGTATAGCTAATACGATACATAACATCAATATTTAGCTAGAGAAAAGAACTTCATTTCACTTCATTTATAGGATTTTGGCAAGAATGGTAGGTCCTTCAGTACTATAACAAGAACTACTACTACAAAAAATATTGTTGGTTTAACTTAAAAAAGTAAGTAACCTGGTTGCCTTAATGTTGAGTTCATTGAAATTAAAAATTTGAGTTAATACAATGAAGGAAATGGGTTTAATAAATAGAAACTCAAAATATTATTGTATCTGAACCACCAAAAAAAAAAAGTGTTGTGATAAATCATGAAAATAGTACAATTTGGCATGTTTCACTGCATAACAAATAAAACAATTACACAATTATCGCAATATGCTTACAAAATCTTTTAATACTATTTGAATAAAGGTTGATGTCAATTCTCAAAAATGTTCATTGTATTAACTCATTTTTTTATTTCAATGAACTCAAAATTAAGGCAACCAGGTAATTTTAAATATTTCTACTACTACATATGGCCATTGACAAAATGCACTGACAAAGAGTAAGAGCAATGTATCAAATTATTAATTTAAATGTTAGTACACAGTAGCTAAAGACACTTAATATAAAGTGGGACTGACAAGTTGCTTCTTCAGAGGACAAAATGCCATAAACGAATTTTAACATGGAAGTGAATCTCTGTGTTTTCACCTAAAAAATAAATAAATAAAAATAATAATAATATCTGTGCATCGTGAGAGTCATAATCTTGGAATTTACAGCAGGGATGCCATTCGGAAACTGCTCATATCCAAAGCCAGCACACAAAAACACCATAACCATAACTTGTGTAAGGAGCACAAAAACTGGACCCACAGGTATATTAAATGTTCTGTTGAGTCATATTGAACCCTTTTTGCCATAAGAATGTTGTTACTGAATGACTATTAAGAATGGCAAAAATAAAAAAATAAAAAATAATAATAATAATTTGTATTATTTGTTGATGACTATTAAACTTTAGGGGACCTCTAATGATGTGAGAATCTAGTGTAAGTTATTCTATCTAATTATTTATTTGTAGTTAAAAACTTTAAGTCAAACAGTTTTTGATGTTTCCCCAGCCAGCAGATCTAACATAATTGAAACATTATGGAAGGTCTGGGTGTTGCAATGTCCAAAGTAGGGGCAACAACTCTGTTTCTTTGCTGAGTAAAGCATTATGTTATATTGCATGAGTGATTGAATTTTGACGCCATCTCCCCTATTATTTAGCTTAAAACTACATCCACTTTCATTTTCCATGGAAAAGCTTGTCATGTTCATCTAAGAATGGTCAGGGAAATGACACCTGCACATGGCAGTGCTCAGATGTCACTTGGCTACTAAGCCTAGTGTTGGCACAGCACATATGTGAAGGAACTCAAACAGCTGTTTCAGCAGAAGAACATGAGCAGATGTGACAGCTGTATCAAAAGGTCACACTTAACTCCCGACTATGCCACCAGGGACTTGCCCACGTTGCATCTTGCAGCAACACAAGTACAACAGCCAGTGGCAAAAGAGAACAGAGATGTGACCTTCAAGCACTTTTATCAACAAAACAACCATGAATTATAGATTATGATAAACAGACAATTTAACATTAATTTAAATGTTAAAATCCCATTTTGGAGATCTGGACCATATGCTGAAATTTGAAAAATCACAACTAAATTAAATTAGTTTGTATAAAACCCTCACCATACATGCAATAAAACAGACACACATTGATATGCATATTGACATGAATATACATCAGGGGCATGATGAGAATTTAAAATACACAAAAAAAAGTACACAGTAAACTCCAACTCACACACATACCTGTGCCTTACTCTAAAAGTGGAATGAAAAAAACAACGTGATATTCCTGACTGCTATTAGGTTAAACAGTGTCCTCAACCCCAAAATTAAAAAAGTGAAAGTGACGTAAAGGTAACCCATACTCAGAATTTGTCTTCTGCATTTAACCCATACAAGTTAGCACACATACATTAGAAAGAGCGAATAGTGAACACACACACACAAACACACACACACACACACACACACACACACACAAACACACACACACACACACACACACACACACACACACACACACACACACACACACACACACACAAACAAACACACACACACACAAACACACACACACAAGGAGCAGTATTTCTGCTGTGGCACCTGACTGGAGGTTAGGTTGCTTGCTGATGGGCATGGTATTGAGAATTGAACCCGCAAACTTTGGGTTACCAATCTGACACTCTAACCATTAGGACACGACTGCCCCTCAAACATTCCTTGGACCAAGGATTTGTGTCCCTATGATTAACACAAAATGAACATGAATAAGATAAAGAAAAAAACATTGTCCTCTTACAAACTCACCAAACAGCTTATACTCAAATGCCATTCATATGGTCACAATCCACCACCACATATCGACTGCCTGTCAAAAACAAAAAAAAAAAAAAAAAAAACTAAACGTGATAACCTAAATCCAGGGCCTAAAAACAACTGTCATCCTCATGCAATGACTAGGGAATGCACACGGTCCTAAGCAGGTGATGAGCAATGGAATGTCTACCTGCCGTTTCTCTTGCCGATCTCTGAAGAGCAGTCGCTCCAGTGCCTCCATGCCAGCAGAAGGTAACCAATCAGCCACCAGTATTTGCAATGGTACTAATATTAGTCAAATACTAATATTAGTAATATTGACTAATAATAGTAATATTGACTTTGTGTGGCCAGAAAGGTGAACGGCTAGGACTGGGACTATAGCAGATAGTTTATCCTCTGACAGTGGACACGAATCCAACAATGTCCATCCTCTGTTTCTTCTTCACTTCCAATGTTCTCAAATCGCAAAGACTCAAGGTCAGCACATGCAAGAGGGTATAAAGGTGAAACATCAGAGACAGGTTCAACATGGTACGATGTAAACATTTGACCAGTGTAAGCTTATCTAAAAGGGCAATAGAATAGACAGCTCCCCCTCAGTAGGCAATCGAACCGCTATACTTCACATATATGTCAATCTCCACATATTGCATCTTGTATCTTGTTCCTGCCCCGGTTACTAGTCCCTTATAGTGCCCTTCCTTCAAATGAAAGCTGTAACCCTTCTGGTCATGTCTCGCTTTCCTCAGCCTGGCTTGAATTCTTTCCCGATTGCCATCTAAGGCCACTTGCAAGCACTCCCAATGCCCCTCCATCCAATCCATTACTCATAGTTAAACTTCAAATGCTTATGACATGTACAAAAGACCTTTAAAACAAAACAGAATGTGCTCTTTCTTCCACAGTTATCCCTACAAAAGAACCCATGTTTTCAAAGGATAGATACAAATACAAGCTAGTCTTTGCATCAACCAGTAAACTGTCTGGTCCACCTAAATGATTAATGACTTCATCTTTAAGCATTACCAGTTTAACATGCTCCACAGAACTGAATTAAATGTCAAATTGTACATTTGTTGTCACTCATGGGTAGCAGGTGTGTTGTTTTTATTTTCTTATTTTCGCTGAATGGATGCTACCATGCAATTTTTCATTTCCTTCTAATTGACCAGAATTCCAGGCACGGAGCTCAAGCCATAAATGTTTAACAGGTGGTTTGTCTCATATAATATAAAAGGCATCTGCCATATGACATCTCCCAGACTGACCGGAATTATCACAGGCCCACTAGAGCCACTGCATGAATTTTCATGGGAATATGCAGCTCTAGACAAGTATTGTGAGTGTGTTCTCGAGTGTGTGGAATATGAATAAGAATGTGTGGAAGCTCACGGCCGTGGGCTGGTGTGGAGGAGATAGGAAGGATATGGTTAGCTTGTCTTTTGCTTGTCAGGCATGCTTAGGGTGCTTTTACTGTATGGCTCCAGCATGTTAAGTACAGTTTCTGTCAGCTAACCTTTTTTTTCACTATAACCTTCATGATCCGGAGGTAATGCCACAAGTCGAACACAAGCTGAGTGCCAGAGATGTACACACACCATGTGCTACTATGCAAATGCATGCAGCTTAAATAAAAGTGAGAAAGATGATTCTAAGAAATGGAACATGAAAGCAGCCACAAATCCTGATAACCTGAATAGGACAACATAATGAAGAGGGGGAGCTTAGAAAATAAATAAAATAGGAGCAACTTTTGACAAAAGAAAATAGGGCACTTTCTAAATTATCTTGTTGGTTTAGGGAGAATTTCTGACTTTCAGTCATTTCATTCATCTCCCGGGAATTTAGAGCTAGACATGTACAGTAGCACTCTCCTTTATATATATAATAGGACTGCATATTCGACTGGGTCATCAGGCCACCGCACAGTCATTTATCAAACCACTCTTATGTAAATGCAACTGCGCAGCAAGGAACAGCATGGTATCTGTATTCTGAGATCTGCTCATTGTCATCCCTGCACACACAACCATATGATAAATTGAAGGTAAACTCTGATAGTGTTTCTGGGGAGAGCAAAGTATAAATCATAATCCATTAGCCTATAGGGCACACAGAGCTAATCGTTGTGTCTGACACTTCTTAGCAAATCAATACGCAAAGTTATGTTTTCATAATGCAATTTCGCAATCAATTGCCATTGGACGTTGATGGAAGTTGTTATACTACATGCAAAAGCAATCATCCAGGAAGCGTGGCATGATTACCCCTCTGGTTTTTATATATTTTGTTCACATTGACTTGGTTGTTGTTGTCTTAAGAGGATTTAAATTAATTTTAACTTAAATCAAGTCACTGGAGAGCAATAAAATCATTCTATGAATCTAAGAATGGTAAACTATAGTTTCCTATTTCATGGACAGGTAAATGGTATTCCCATACCAGTACCACCTACAGTAACCTAAATGGAAAGGCAAAGATACCAAAATGCAGTACTGATTACTGAAATAAAGAAATTCATATTTATGAAATTAAATATGTCAGATGTTCAATTAACACAGCTGGATAATAACATTAAGCCATTAAGTTACAAAAGACTTTCCCTTTTGAACATTACTTGTAAGTTGTGTACTTGGAAAGGTGCTTTACTGAATGATGTTTCATTAACAAAGTTCGGGAGGAGCATGTGCAAATCGTCTATCCAATCAACACATCATCAGCAATTAACACGTCTATCCTATCAGCATTAGAGGAGGCCTAAACTCAACAGTTTTAAGCATCCCTCCACCACCCACGACTCCTCACACTTGGCTGTTTCCTACCACAGCCAGGAATCAGGGGGTAGTACTCTGGTTTCGGGCCAAATATTGGGCTGGAGCCCTGTCCTCTGACAGTACGTCAAATATGCATACCGTCTATCTATTTGTGAACTCATAAAATGAGTAATGCAGAAAAGGGGAGATCAAGTTATGTTGGAACACAATCGGTTTAAATAATTAAAATGAGCTAAAGGGTGAATTTAAATAAATAAATAAATAATAACGTTTTACTTATGGTTTACAGACATATAGCACAAAAAGCAGACATCGAAACAAAATGTGTTTATACAGAAGCTGTATTTTGATTTTGATTTAGATTTACTCCTGACAATTGCTTGAATCAAAGTGAATAATTAATCTAAATTGCATTACCCATGAATCAGCTTAGTTAGGAATTCATCTATACCCATTTTGAAGGAGGAGGGATACCATTCACCATTCATCCAGTACTGTATCCTGATGTAATAATATTTGTCTTTTCAATTTTATGAACCCAAGTCATTGATCAACATTAACCTTAGCATTAAACTTTTTTTTTTTTTTTTTTTTTTTTTTTTTTTTTAAGCTGAATAAAATAATGAATAGTAAACTCATATAAAGGCTGGTACTGTCTAACTATGTTTTTAGACCGTACAATTTGCAGATATTTAATGGTTAGCTCACAAAACTGGTTTTGACAGTTGTAGCACTTAAAGGTGCAGTAAGTGATTTCTGTGAAACACTGTTGATAGTGGATCAGACCAAGCACCACAACACACTTGTAGCCAATCAGTAGTAGGGGGCGTGGGGGGAGTACTCTGGGTTTGGGCATAAATACCAAGCTCTGAGCCCTCTCCTCGGACAGCACGCCAAATATGCATACTACTTTACTTCAATCTGATGATTTGTAAGTGTGAACTTGTGAAGTGAGTAACATTAGTTTTGCAATGTTTGACAGAACCATGATATGTTGTTGTTGTAATGTTAGCTATAGAGGGAATCCAGGCAGCGAAATGTGGATTTATAGTTATAATTTTGTCAACATGCTGAATTTACCTATATATTGTATTGTTATACATTGTATTGACAACTGATCAATTAAATATTTACCATCTTATATTTTGCATAATTTGATGGTTTAAAAAAAAAAAAAAAAAAAAAAAAACACTGTCAAAAACTATACACATTTAGGGCTGGACGAGTCGATATCACAATATAATTTTGATATAAGTGATCACCCAGATTTAGACCTACCTATATTTATATAAAGTGTATTTATATAAAGTGTTCACAGGCAAATTTGCTTTATGCATTGCTTTATGCCCCAGCGTCGAAATCAGGCACATATAAATGTCAGGAAATACGATTCTTGGCTTTGTGTCAATATCCATGGATCTTTAGTAAGTTGTAAGGAACACTATAGAGTCAAACCTTTAGTTTAAAATTATCATCATTTCATGTTGTTTTCGCAGTTTCCCCTATTAAATCCAGTCACGCAGCAGCTCTTCTGCCACTCAGTCCGGCTAAGGGGGCGTGTTCCGACGGGAAAGTGACATCAATGCAACCCTCTAACAGGAAAGATTTGAGTGTCATTAACCCTTACAAAAAAAGAACCATGGTTTTATTTTAGTAAAAGTGTAGTAACCATGTTTTTTGACAGATTGATTACCATTTGTTTAACCACAGTTTTACTACAAATACCACAGTTAAACTATAGTTAGTGTAGCAAAATCATGATGTGGTTACCATGGTTTAACTATACCAAATTTTTTCATAAGGGTTTGTCTGTAGCTGATGTGCTGCTGGTGACTAACAACAACCTCTTGCTTGTATATACTCTGGTGTACTGTACACTGTCAGAAAAAAGGTACATTGCTGTCACTGGGGCGGTACCCTAAGGTACTGTCAGGGACCGAAGGATCAGAACAAGGAACACAAGCTTTTACTTAACAAAACCTGGGCATTTATTGGTACCCAAACAAAGTAACTTACAACATAAACAAGACCAAAACAAAACAAACAAAACTTAAACCATGAGGCTAACAGAGTAAGACTAACTTAACACCAAACAAAGTAACAACTTATAAAGGGAAAGATGGGCCCATGACAGCAAAAAAGGGGAAACAAAACAACTTCACATTCTACACAATACTAAACAAGTCACAATTAAACTCAACATATAGATATACCAAACCAAATGAAAAGAAAGCATAACTTTAATGAAATACTATAAAAATGTACAACTCAAGAAATCAATTCCTAAAAAGAACAACTTTTCCTCCTCCCTGGGGAATATCAGCACATAGTAGATCCGGACGGAACCAATAACTTAAATTCTTTGCTCCCGCCCGGACTCCAATTTATGTCACCCTGGGATGCCATGTCTGCCAAACATCGTCACTCCTCCTTGGTAAACTTAAACTCAAAAGAAACAAATATATAAACAATATAGACACAACGCAACTAATTTGTGTGCACTTCAAATCATTAATGATGTAATTAAAGATGTCATACACTTAACCAATAAAAATGAAAAATACTAACTCGAATTTGTATGAAATGATTATAAACAGAAATCAAATATAAGTCACTACAAATTAAAGCAAATATACCTATGCTTCGTGTGAGTGCTTGCATGTGTGTGATGTGCACATTACAACTTTTGTGTGGCCGCCACTAGGGCAATCACAGGTACAAAACCAAAAAGGTACAAATACGTACCTTTAAGGTACAAATACACTCTCTTGAAGTACTGATATGCACCTTTTAAGGTACTAATATGTACCATTTAGGGGGGAGTAAGGTACGAAGATATACTTTTTCACTTTTGTACCTTAGGGTACCGCCCCAGTGACAGCACTGTACCTTTTTTTTTCTGAGAGTGTATGTTAATTTTTAGTTCTTCCTTTTTGTTAATACGTCATCTTCGCTTTATTTTTCACAAAGCATTATTATGCTTCTCTTCAACTATGATAAAGAAACATCGTCTCTCGCATTGCGTGTTCGTGCATGTTGGGGGCAAAGCAATGAAGCCAGGGATCTGTTTGTTTGGGTTGAATTCAAATATCAACAGTGTTTAAGAGAAATCGCTTACTGCACCTTTAATGCAGCCGTAAAAAGACAAATTAAGGTTCAGCTATGTAATGCTATTTTCTGCAATGCTTCCAAGGACAACCACTGCCAGCATGTTAGCTGCAAACACGCCAAACATTTCCAAATGCACTTCACTGATGACTGAGCGGAAATCTATCGAACAGCTAAACATCACATGTGCCTCTGCCCTCAGTGCCAGAGACAGACTCATCAAAGCCACTGAGTGATAATAATTCAGACTGGCACTGAGCTGGGCTTGCAAAGAGAGATGGAGTGCGTGAGGACAGATGGATGGCTTTTTTACAGACACAACCAAGGTGGTTAATCACAAGACAAGAGGTCCCTATGGAATGGCAGGCATTAAAGAACTCCTTCCTGAGTTCAGTCAGTCAAAGACATAGCAGCTGATGGTTAAACTGAGAAATCCAGATTGTCAAACTGTCAGAGTGCCAGAATGTCTGGTTTAAGTACTGTGGATTTGATTCAAATGTTAATGCTCTCTACGATGTTGTAGAAAGAGAACAATCATGTTAACATTATGCTGTAATGAGTCCTCATTCATTGTGATCCCCTATAGTTTAGTTTACTTGCTTCACAAGAGAATACATAGAATAAATTGCTATCTTTGAGTAAAGAGAGTAGCTATAGCAGTTATCTAACTGTATTCCACAGTATTGAGGTGGCAGCGTCAGACTGTGGCTAGTAGTGAAGCTATTTTATTGATCTAAACTAATTTAAAAAAGCAGCCTAGCTCATTGGAAAACATACAAATCACTGCAGTTTTCAGCTGAAAAACAACAACAAATTATGATTACAGGGGAAGATTATTGATTCATTTGTGTGGATCCTTGCACTATACTATACAAATTGTTTTAAGTGCATGATTTGTAAACTAATACATTTTCACATCTGCATCAGATAACCAGCTCTGACTTTTCTGACCTGGTAAGCTTGTTCAGTATCTCACCTGGTACAGCATTGCACTTTCAATATGGCATGCTCAGGTAGGCTATGAGTCCCATGACACACGAGTCACGATGAAAGAGCTCAAATGCTTAATTGGGAACCATAATATACAGTACTACTTTTACTGTTTTTACCATAACATCTTATGGAAGAAATGCTAGCAGTAGTATGCTAGTAGTTCCAAATTCAGCAAAACACTTACCTGTAGATGTTAGTTAAAAAGGCATGGTTCCTTCAGCAAATGCATCTTTATCTCACATACATCATTTTAGTGCCACTCTCTGTACATTTAATTTTGAAACTGCTATGATACATACAACAACCAGCATAATAAAACATGGCCATCTGTTTTAGGTCAAACTGAACATGCTTTTAGCACCACTCACTTAAAATGTCCCAAAACAAAAAGCAACGTAATATCATTTTACAGAAATATAGCCGCACACACACTTTTCAAATGACCCTGGGTTGCAAAAAAAAAAACCAAATAATATAGTGTCAACAACAAATGTGTGCAGCATTTTCTGTCTGTTGTGTAAATTCAAAGCTAGTGATGTCACATTCAAAAATGAATCACTCTTTATTCGCATGCACCCTCATAATGTGAATATATTGATATTTAGGCAATATTGCACTTAAACTTTACCTCATGTAAACACAATACTGGGAGAAAGAATCCAGAGAGGGACCAGTGGAGGGAGACACCAAAGAGGAGCCAACAGAGGAAGGAACCATTGAAGGGCTGGCGGGGGAGGCCATGGGAAATCAGCGAATTCACCTCCACTGATAACACTTGGCTGAAGGTCCATGGTGAAGCCCTATGTGGTTTTCATAAGGGAGGAGCCTGGGGAACTGCAGACCGAGGAGGAGTCAGGTGGATCAAAGACCAGGGCAAAGGTGGCAAGATGAAGAACCAGGGTGACTTCGCAGGCTTGGTGATTCTAAGTGGATCCGGAGGATTGGGGACTGAGGTGGAGCTGGGGACTCTGAAGGCCAAGACTATGCCAGTGGGAGTGAGGACAAAGGCACAGCTGGTGGGAAGGTTCTGAGATGAAACCAGAGTGACGCCTGACCAAGGTAGAGCTGGAAGGATAGGGCATCTCGGCAGAGCCTAAGTATTGACAGAACATAGCAGTGTTAAGGAAGCAACGAGCTATGGTGGAGCTGACGGAGGGAATCCACTAGGCAAAACACTTAATCAGTGTATTGCAGCAGCAAACAGCTGTAGTTCCCCATTGGCATCAACTGAAGGAGGTGGTCGTCAAGCCCACTCCAAAAACCTCCCTTTAGAACAATGGTTTTCAAACCTGTCCTGGAGGCACCCCAGCCTATTACAACTCATCTATCGCACCTGATTCAACTCATCAGCTCGTTAGTAGAGACTGCAAGAACTAAACTGGGTGTGTCTGATAAGGGAGACATACAAAATATGCAGGGCTGGGGTGCCTCCAGGACAGGTTTGAAAACCACTGCTTTAGAGTATTCTCATTCCAGGGCAACCAATGACTTAAGTCCAGTTTTGGTCCTGTGTTTTGTCACGGCACGGGTCAGCCAGTGTAACAAGTATGAAAATGACACTGATAAATATATGTAGGGGAGCACGGGGCACAACCTAACGCGGGGTTAGTTGTAACACACATGGTTTAAAACTTTCCACACATGCCAGGATGACGAAACTTAGTGTATTTACTAGTTGCCATATCAACATTATTTAGAGAAAAAACTGCACCAAAATTAAAAAAATCTTTGGAAGATGTCACTCAACATTTATTTAACTATAGCAAAAGTAAATTTCTTAAGTTTATTTTTCACCTCTGTTTTTTGTGTTTAATTAAAATAAGACAAATCTGATATTACTTTAATCTTATATCTGTTATTTAACAGTTGTGATCGTTCTTTAATGCTGATCTAACAGCAGAAGACACGAGCCGCGGTTTAAATCCCAGTTGTGCAGTTGGGGTGTGTTGTAACACTGGGTTACAATGAGCCCCTATTAGAAATATGATATTATATTCTATACTTTTATAAATTCTATTGAGAAACCATGAGAAAAGGGTGAATAATGACTGAGAGTCAGTTCATAAATTATTCATTATTATTATGTTTTTTAACTATGCTGTATAGCTGTATTTAGCTATGTGTTTGTTGTCAAACTCAAAAATTATTATATTTTTAATAATTAAAAAATGCCATTTATTTTATTTTAAAAAGTTAATAATTGTATTTTAGTGACAAAATATTTTAGTTTGTCTTGGATATTTTCTTTTTTTATATATATTTATAAAAATATATATATGTTTTATATATATATATAAAAGGTAACATTTTAAGCTGTCATTTGGTCATGTTACAATGTGGGGCATGTTGTCACATTTCACTTCCATTCTTTTGGGTTAAATCAAGAAAAAAGTATACACTGTATTAATGAAACAAAACCACATAATTGGACTAGACGTGTGAAACTAATGTGGGAAAAAAATAAATACTCTGAACTCCAAGTGGATTTACACAAACTGAGACAGTCAAAAAGCGTTAGGTTGTGCCCCGCTCACCCCTACTGTTGAGAAGAATTAACACAGTTGTTCATTTATATGTCTTATGTGGTTACCTGATCAAAATGAGTGATTTTCCTTTAAGTGTTGTGTGATCAGAAGATGACTTCCTGTTCTGTCTCCTCCTCTCCCCTTTTGATATTGTAACCTCATGGAAGAGGTAGGTATCTTTTGATTTCCTGATAATGATAAATGTACAGCATGTACCACTTAGTACAAATACACATTTATTTTATAAAAAGAAAAAGGGCTGCTTTTGAGGCTGCTTATTTCTTTGTTTATCAGGTATGTTTCCTATGTTGTGACATTTGCTTACTTTCTCATGTTCATATTTTTCATTGCTAATGTCCCCTTTTGATATTGTAACCTCATGGGGAGAAAGAAAAAGATCAATCTCACTCAAAGAGGCTGCTTATTTATATGTTTATTAGATTAAAGGATCCAGTGAACATATAACATACACTCACCTAAAGGATTATTAGGAACACCTGTTAAATTTCTCATGAATGCAATTATCTAATCAACCAATCACATGGCAGTTGCTTCAATGCATTTAGGGGTGTGGTCCTGGTCAAGACAATCTCCTGAACTCCAAACTGAATGTCAGAATGGGAAAGAAAGGTGATTTAAGCAATTTTGAGCGTGGCATGGTTGTTGGTGCCAGACGGGCCGGTCTGAGTATTTCACAATCTGCTCAGTTACTGGGATTTTCACGCACAACCATTTCTAGGGTTTACAAAGAATGGTGTGAAAAGGGAAAAACATCTAGTATGCGGCAGTCCTGTGCGCGAAAATGCCTTGTTGATGCTAGAGGTCAGAGGAGAATGGACCGACTGATTCAAGCTGATAGAAGAGCAACTTTGACTGTTACAACCAAGGTATGCAGCAAAGCATTTGTGAAGCCACAACACGCACAACCTTGAGGCGGATGGGCTACAACAGCAGAAGACCCCACCGGGTACCACTCATCTCCACTACAAATAGAAAAAGAGGCTACAATCTGCACAAGCTCACCAAAATTGGACAGCTGAAGACTGGAAAAATGTTGCCTGGTCTGATGAGTCTCGATTTTTGTTGAGACATTCAGATGGTAGAGTCAGAATTTGACGTGAACAGAATGAGAACATGGATCCATCATGCCTTGTTACCACTGTGCAGGCTGGTGGTAGTGGTGTAATGGTGTGGGGGATGTTTTCTTGGCACACTTTAGGCCCCTTAAATCAAATCAAATCACCTTTATTTATATAGCGCTTTTAACAAGTCCAATTGTTTCAAAGCAGCTTCACATTGTTAAAAGTAAAATAATGCAACAGAATTTGTACAGCCGTTCTGGTGAAACGGTGATGTTATCCAGCTAATTTCAAGTATCATATAGCATCAATGCGGGCAGATCGGTAATCTAGATGAAATTTAGGTGTCCCCAACTGAGCAAGCCAAAAGTGCCAATTGGGCATCGTTTAAATGCCACGGCCTACCTGAGCATTGTTTCTGACCATGTCCATCCCTTTATGACCACCATGTACCCATTCTCTGATGGCTACTTCCAGCAGGATAATGCACCATGTCACAAAGCTCGAATCATTTCAAACTGGTTTCTTGAACATGGCAATGAGTTCACTATACTAAAATGGCCCCCACGGTCACCAGATCTCAACCCAATAGAGCATCTTTGGGATGTGGTGGAACGGGAGCTTCGTGCCCTGGATGTGCATCCCACAAATCTCCATCAACTGCAAGATGCTATCCTATCAATATGGGCCAACATTTCTAAAGAATGCTTCCAGCACCTTGTTGAATCAATGCCACGTAGAATTAAGGCAGTTCTGAAGGCGAAAGGGGGTCAAACACAGTATTAGTATGGTGTTCCTAATAATCCTTTAGTTGAGTGTACTTACATGTTTATCACTTTTAGCAGTGGTTCATGTAACTTCAAAGGGTTTCCTTTAAAATTACACCAAAATTGTGTATTTACACCACTGTATGTGGGTATGGGAAGCTTTTCAATTTGGGTAGGCCAAATCCAGGTGGAAATCTCCAAAAATGGCCCCAGAGCTACAGCCCGCAGATTCACACTTACCCTGTAACTATATGGAATAGCAAGGACCACTTACCCTGTAACTACACGGATAATTACCCCTTAATAAAAAATAAAAAAACAGTATAAATGATTTGTTAATTTTCCTGATAGTTACCCCTTTATTTTTCCTTATACCTACACGTACGTACTTTATAGTTACACTATAATTACTGAAAGTTACGCTGTAAATTCACTTTACTTATGCAGTACTTTCCGGACTGTAATCTAAAGCGTTACCACGATCACTATAGATCCACAGTCTGTAATCCAAATCGTCCCCTCAAGCATTTACAAATAACAGCATATCTAAAAGTATGAGACAACTACAAACAAAACAAACATATCATTCTGAAACGTCCTGTAACAGCTTTTCTTGCACAGGTTCTGCTTGATCCTCTTCACTAAAATTATCTGAGTCTGATTCGGGCTCAAATTGATAAGGCAATATTGACAACATTGTTTACAATACACCTGAGCACATGCAGCTAAACGTAATGGTAATGAGCGTGACGTTTCCGGACAATGTGCACTAGGCGTTTAGCGAATCACAACACACTGGGCCAGCTAACCAATCTGAGCCCATTGCGTATTTCTGAGGGAGGTGCTTCATAGAACCGGGAAATCATCAGACCTTTTTTACAAGAAGGGACACAGTGGTGTAGAACGTCACCTTCATTTATATAGCACTCTTTACAATACAGATTGTTTCAAAGCAGCTTTACAGTGATAATAGGAATTTAATGGAAGAGATACTGTTTTGGCTGTACAGCAGCTCTAGAAAAGAGTTATTGTTCAGCTAAAGTATGTTTTTGATTGATTCATTTCCGTTGTAAATAATCATTAGCTATTTACTTTGGGGCCACACATGACACCATTTTCAACCAAAATAGAAAACTCTCAATGCTTGAAACAGCTTTTGAAATAGTTTTGAAACGATACTGTTATCATCTTCGTGTAAAAAAACAAAAATGTGAATCTGTGAGAACTGTGACAGCATGCATGTCAGCATTACATGTTTAGTCTATAGACAAGCACATTTTAATACATAGGCCTATGTCCACAGGCACGCAGTTTTTTTTAGGGCTGACACTTTAGGGATGTATTGTGGCCATGTCTAGGTGCAGGTCCACCATTTGATCTGGATACGGCCTGGATCCGGCAGACTACTGTAAATCTTGGGATAAACAAATAAAAATTATACTTTTTGTTTTTTAAACTAAGCATGTTGAACTGCACCCCGTAAACAATCAAGCCTTCGACAAAAACTGATCAACCACACCTTTAAATATACACTTAGTAATGAGAAACTAAACAAAACACAGGTAAATATAATCAGTGATTAACCATAGAAACAAACTAGAAACAATAACTATGGAAACCGGAACTAAGATACAGGGAAACATAACTACCAAATTAAAAGTCTTTGGCAAAGCAAATAGAAACAGATCAGGCTACCTGTTATATAGTTTTATTATGTCTGCTGCGTTTGTTTCCTACAGAATTTCTACAACAGAACTGGCATATCACTGAATTGCTGTATCTGGGCAAAGATGCTGACAACACAGCCATGATTATTTGGACGTGATCCACTCACACATAGAGACAGCCACACTGTAAATACAAAATGATATCCATTTTTAGATATTTTTAGATTAGTTTAAGATTAGATTTTATAATGTTTTAACAGCCACATGAAATATACACCACAAGTAATTTAATTGGGCTCACAATGTTCAGGGATGTCAAAAGGGAACTGAAAAATTTATAGATGACCTTTCTCTCGCAAATGTACGGTGGCATATACATTAGAGAGTGACATATTCCTGAGAGGGGTGATGACATTCACAGTCTTCTTGGAAAACAGCACTTCCTATGCAAACTGACTGCCCTCTTCACCAGACCAGTCACCTTGAACAACCTCATCATGTTTGTGACATATTTTCTTTGCCTTCTACCCTTTGGGTATTCTTCTTATTATTATAATACCAATAATAATAATTCAAGGGAGACTTAGTTAGTAGTTATGCCATATTCCATGGTTGGGTAAAAATTTAGATTTTAAGAATTGGCTTCCTTTCAGGTCAAAAGTTTTAAAACATCCACAATTACTTTATAAATGTGTACTAATTATGCCTATTTATTCCCTATATGTAAAATGAATTATTTAATTTTAAATATATCTCTAATCATTTAGTATGTTACTGTGAAAACAATTAATATCCATCAAAAGATTTGTGAAACACCACCACAAAATATCCACCACAATGATTTCAGATTATAAAACTTTATATATATAAAAAAAAAAAAAAAATACTGCAACAAAATCTATATTGATATTGAAAACTTCCTATACATCCATCAGTTCAAATGTGAGGTAATTTGTGGAAAGGCTCATAGTGAGGTGAACCACAGTGCAAGAGACTGCATGTAAATTAACAACAAGCCCAGATAGAGACATTTCTTGCTAACACTGAGAAAATGACAGCCACGTCCCTATAAAATACACTGAGGTACATTTTGCCCTTGCCTGCTCAGCAAGGCAGAAGCTGAGCAGACTCTGAATCGCTGAGGAGGTAATGAGTGAGTTCGCATTTCCTTGTATTTTAAGGATGAGAGGCACTTGTTCTTTGATCACGGCAACATCTGGTCACATAACTGTGCCTCCCTGAACTTTTCCTGGAGACAATTTTCAACTCTCTTGTAATCAGTTACCAAAAAAAAAAAAAAAAAAAAAAAAAAAAAAAGGTTATTGTGAATGACGGAAGCATGTAATCTGAACAGTAGAGGCATGCAAATCATTTTGACATTACATTCTCATAGGAATAGAGTTGTCCATCAACTATAAATTCTACCAGCAATGTCTTCATTTGCTGTATTTCAAGTGAAGGGGAAATGTGATATAGGCTCATGGATGCATGAAGCCTGTGATTTCAATCCCAATCCCATTAATAATACACAACCCTCCAACGACACCTGTGCACATTACCCAAGCAGCAGTGCAATGAGATTTAAATTGAAGGAGATTGAACACATGCATCGAGTTGTTCTTTTTTTGTGGTTGCCTTTGGCTTAATTTGTCTATCAGTATTCACAAGACATAATTTTTAATTTGGGTGCAAGTCAACAAATTATGAACAACAAACACAAAAATACATGTATTGAGAAGACCCTTGCTGTCAAGTAGAAATGGCAAAACAAAACCCTCAAACAGCAGAAACCAACAGTTCAGGAAATGTCAGCAAAAAAGCAGTGTGCTTTTGTATGAGTGTGGTTCGGGAAAACCCTACGTTTGCAATACATGGATGGCAATACCAGTTCTCTTTCAGTCGGTCATGTTCGACATACGTCGGAACTGACAGACAAATTGGGATCTGTTTTCAGAGACCAATCTACTTCGAGTGATTAAAAACGAGCCAATGGACATTGGCATGCGGTTCACACATTCCACACACCATCACGCAGCACGGGTATAAACACAGAAGTGGAAGTACCGCATATCGCTTTTAACTTCAGAGCTGAATGGTTTGTTGTATCAAGCTGTTTCTACGAAGAGTGTTTAGACGAGTCTCGAGGAGGATCGCTCTCTTACCTGGGTGCTGGTGTGACGGCGCTGCAACATACACTTGTCTGTGTTGGTTGGCTGGGCATTTCCGTTCTTTGAGTGCTCACACACAGGCTTGCAATTGGACTGCTGTGAGCCGCGGCCATCTCCCTGAGTGCTTCAGCACTTCTAAAGAGCATTTCCTTCTAAAAGAGCAACACGGTTTGACCCTGCGTCTTTTTCAAGATGTCATTCAAACCGTGTGTTTCTGGATGCAGTTGTTTCCTGTCCTCATTTGATCTCTCTCGCACATAAACATGTGAGATTGCGTTTGTGGGTGATTCATACTCTCTCAGGAGAGTGTGATCACGTCAGCACGCAGTTCGTCTTACCTTTCTCGTAAGCCGTGTGCCGTCGAGTGGCCGGCTGACAGCGTGGGTTGTCACGGCAACCCGATCTAGTTCCTTTTCTGGTGCACCAGAGAAGGGCTACTTCGTTTAATAAGCCTTGGTGACCTGAGGGTTACAGTGGGATTTCCCCGCCAGGTACATCCCCTCGGGCCCCCACTCCTCTATCGCATCACAAGCATGCTGAGACTGTATTTGTGGGTAGTTCACGTTCTTTCATGAGAACATGACCACATCGGCGCGTTGTTCGTCTTCCCTTACTCAAAGGCTTGAGCGTTCAACGCGCCATGTGCCGTTCTGACAGCCACACTCACTGTCTCACATGATGAGGACAGATGTCAATTGCTGCATCGGAGAGAGGGAAATATGGAACACCAAAAGGGCCATAATCTGTATAAGTGTTTTCCCTCTCTCGCTACCCTCTGTCCTGCATGCACGAGGGTAGTCCCGACCCAGGGGTTATGCAGGAACTGCGTGCGGTGATGGACCTCACTCTTCGGGCAACAAAAGTCACCACACGTTCCCTGGGTCAGGCGATGTCCACGCTAGTGGTCCAGGAACATCACATGGGTCTAAACCTGGCAGATATGCTTGAGCCCGACAAAGTTCGGTTCCTCAACGCCCCTGTCTGTCAGGCTGGCCTCTTCGGCGACACCATCAAGAACTTCGCCCAGCAGTTCTTGGTGGCCCAGCAGCTGACGGAGGCATAAAAAAGAGAAGAAAAAAAAATCCTGTCCTTTTCGGAGTCGCACAGGTAGACCTGTTCACCTCTCCGGACTCGACCCATTGCCAGTTGTATTATTCCCTGACCGGGGGCACCCTCGGCACGGATGCACTGGCGCACAGCTGACCCCGGGACCTACGCAAATATGCGTTTTCCCCCAGTGAGCCTTCTCACACAGACACTGTGCAAGGTCAGGGAAGACGAGGAGCAGGTCTTGCTAGTTGCACCCTATTGGCCCAACCGGACCTGATTCTCCGAACTAACACTCCTCGCGACAGCCCCTCCCTGGCCGATCCCCCTGAGGAAGGACCTGCTTTCTCAGGGGCAGGGCACTCTATGGCACCCGCTTCCAGACCTCTGGAAACTCCATACCTGGTCCCTGGACGGGACGCGGAGGTTCTAGGTGGCCTACCACAAGCAGTGGTCGACACCATCACTTCTGCTAGAGTCCCCTCTACGAAGCGGCTCTACACTCTGAAGTGGAACCTGTTCGTTGAGTGGTCCTCTTCCCACCGGGAAGACCCCCGAAGGTGTTCGATTAATGTCGTGCTTTCTTTCCTGCAAGATGGGCTGGAGTGAAGGCTGTCTCCCTCCACCCTCAAAGTGTCACGGCAATAGCGGCGTATCACGATGCAGTGGAAGGCAAGTCCTTAGGGAAGCACAACTTAATCGTCATGTTCCTCAGAGGTGCACCTAACACGTTCGCTAGATTCTATAGCCTCCGTGTAGAGCCGGTATCGTCCCGCATCCTTGCCCCTAGTGGCCAGTAGCGCTAAGTTCCCCTTCCTTAATGTCAGCTTGCAACGCCACTCCCGCCCTCTGGGCCAGATACGTGCGTCTATTCTCTCCAGTTGTGTTCCCCGGAAACGGCTAACCATTTCCGGGTAAACACAACTGTCAGATCCTCCTGCGCAACACTCTTATTGTTTGAGCTACAGGAAAGCCATATGTTGCACTACCCTGATAGGTTAGTCCTTATGTGTAATCTGCCATCTCTCCTTCCATTGAAGGATGTGGCTCCACAGTGTACCACCTCCCCGAGACGGGCACGCTTTCCCAGCGTTATCCAATAGTCATACTGAGTGGGTCTTGCAGGAACAGCAGTGACTGACCTTCCCTGCCGGGAGCCCTGACTGCCACTCCAACTTAGGAGTGGTCCAGTGAGCTCAGGCAGGGTGCTGGAAGGGCCAGCATCCCTGGCGTGTTGGTAGGGATCCCAATTCGTCGGTCAGTTCTGACATATGTCTCCGTTCCCTCCTTCAGGGAACGAGGGTTACATACATAACCGAGACGATTTATTTTACCTTGTGGGGACTTTTTTTTCTGGTCCCCATGAGGAAAACAGCTAAATCAATCATACAAAATGATGTTTTTTTTTTTTTTTTTTTTTTTTTAAATTAAAAAATTCTGAAAGTTTTCTGTGATTGGTGGGTTAGGGACAGGGGGTTAGGGGATAGAATGTCAAATCAAACGTAGACACCCAACATTGGCCTGCCTGTTTTGAGCCCGCAGCAGTGAACCTGCCCTCTTAAAATTTGCACTATATATTCATCACAATGTCAACATTCTCTTAAAGAGACACAGATTACAAAGGTGTGTATTAATGGAATAGTGAAAATCTGTCATTATTTACTCACCTTCACATTTATTAATTTTTTTTCTCCTGCAAAGCACAAAAGAAGATATTTCAGCAATATTTATGTTTTTGTCAGTACAATGAAAGTCAATGGTATGGAAGCCTGTTTCCATCACTAAATAAAAAAAATAAAAAGAGTAATTGCGCCTTTTTATCTCAGAATTCTGACTTTTTTTCTTACAATTGTGAGTTATAAAGTCAGAATTCTGAGATATAAACTCGCAATTGCGTGATATAAAGTCACAATTCTGACGGAGAAAAAGTCCGAATTGTGACTTTATATCACGCAATTTATATCACTCAGGCGGAAACGGGCTTATATATACGGTCCATATATTTCAAGCTCCAAAAATTACATAAAGCTAACATAAGAGTATTACACCCCATTAACTTTCATTGTATGGACAAAAACAGTAAAAGGAAGACAACATTTTTTGGGGTGACTGATTTACTTTATGCATACAAAGCAGTACAATGACTGCAGTTCATTAGTTTATTATTTATTTCGAGCTACGTTACAAGCCACATACTATAACAGCAGGTTTTACTATCTATTCTCTCTATCTTTATATTAAAATGTAGTTTATTTATGCTGACTGATTCAGCACATACTGTAGTTTGTTCTATATACTCTGGAAATCAAACTTTTGGATACTTTTAACTGTAATTATGTTGCTTATGAACCTTTTGTCATTTTTGACACCATATACGTTGTAAAAAAGATTTTCATATTGTTTGCATAATTTCTCGTAATCAAGCCCACGAAAGCTTGATTAGTATGCAGTAGTATTTAGGCACTCATGTGAAGAGAACCTGTGCAATCAGAGTGTTCCAGACATCAGCCGAAGGCAGACACTGACTTTGAGCATAGTCGGCTAAATTTATCTAAATGGCATAGTATTGTACCCTATTCATAATGTATCCCTAAAATCAGAGGGAAATGATAGGTGAATAAGAATAGAAGACCCTAACCCCTGTTGTAAGCCTAAATTTGACATTAACTGTAAACCTATCCATCAAATCTGATTGGTTGATTGGAATATTGTTCCAGGATCATGAAGGATGTTGATCCAGGGACATATTTTACTTGGTTAAAGCATCACCAGCATCAGGGACATTATCACTATCAACTACATTAATAATGTCACACTAGACACATGTCACATAGGCACTACCTCAAATAACACTAGCCTTTTAAGGACACAATTAAAACAAAATTGAAGTTGTATGGCTTTAGTCCATTTCTGTGAAATATAGAAAATTCAGCTTCAAGAGAAAATACATCACCACAGGAGAGGAAACTCACTTTAATCTATTGGCTACTCTGGAATCAGCTTATTAGTTTTCAGGCTCTGTTTCACATGTGGTAGCAGTAGATAAATAGTAGTGACCTGTCTTTCCCCTTGTGCTGTTTCACATCCATTGGCCCATAATGGGAACCCCCAAGGGACATATGGGCTGGTTTACATCCAGGTGGGCTGCAGTTTAATAACAGCCATATGAGCCCCTATCAGGAACTATCCATCCAACTTAGCTCCAGACCAGACAATCTGTCTTCCTTCTCTGCTCCTGTTTTTACATTGACCACCTTTCGACTTTTCTGCCCATCTTCCTCCTTTCTCATTTCCCTTCTTTATTTAATTTTTAAAACATAGTTCTCCCTAATAAATAAATAAATAAATAACCCTGCATAAACTAGTCAGCTGGTGAAAAGGGTTAAAATGTCTATTAAATGATTAATAATAAAAAAACAAGATAGTCTTGTATTAAGTACATTACCAATTAATGTACTTAATGACAATAATTTAATGTAACAACATAAATAAAGATAAATGATTAGAATTCGAAGATTGGAAGAGGAATATCAGAAGGCCAAGTCTTGACTGTAGACGAGAGGAGGAGCTGGGGATGGAGGAGATAAATTAGCTTCTGAGCAACGCAATAAAACTGATGATAATTCTGAATGGACCTATATCGTCTCGGTTACGTATGTAGCCCTCGTTCCCTGAAGGAGGGAATGGAGACGTACTTCGGAACTGACCAACGAATTGGGATCTGCTTTCAGAGACCAATCTGCTTCGAGTGTTTCTAAACGAGCCAATGTCCACTGGCATGCGGTCCACACTCCGCCCGCTATGCGGGTATAAATGCGGAAGTGGAATACCGCATCCTCACTTTTCAACCAAGGAACCGAAACTAGTGACTCGGCCTTCAGCTGAAGCACAGCACCTGGCGACAGGATGTACGTCTCCATTCCCTCCTTCAGGGAACGAGGGCTACATACGTAACCGAGACGTTCCCTTTCAGTCGGTCACGTTCAATGTACGTCGGAACTGATGCTGGCCCTTCCAGCGCCCTGCTTGAGCTCACTGGACCACTCCTACATTGGAGAGGAAGTCAGGGCTCCAGGCAGGGAAGGACAGTCACTGCTGTTCCTGCAAGACCCACTCAGAGTGACTACTGGATAACGCTGGGAAAGCGTGCCCGTTTGAGAACGGAACGCTGCGGGGGCCACATCCCTCAATGGAGGGAGAGGTGGCAAATTACACATAAGGACTAGCCTATCAGGGTAGTACAACATATGGCAGTCTCTGGGGTGGATCCAGCCTGATCCCAGGGGGGAAGAACACGGGGCTAGCCGAGTAGGGTAGCTGGTACCGTGAAGAATACACATATGGGGTTGCCGTTAGGGAACCGCTACATATGGAACCCAGCCTACACACACGTTCCACAAGCATATGGGTGCAGGCCTGGTGCCAGACGGCCGCAACGTCTGACACCGAAGGGGTGACGGAGGAGCTCGACAGGGTTAGCCATTTCTGGGGAACACAACTGGAGATAATCACGCACGTATCCGGCCCAGGGGGTGGGAATGGCGTCGCAAGCCGACACTAGAGCAGGCACTTAGCGCTACTGGCCACTGGGGGCGAGTATACAGGAAGATACCGGCTCTACACGGAGGCTGTAAAATCTAGCGAACGTGTTAGGTGTCGCCCCGGCCCGCAGCTCTACATATATCTGTTAGCGAGGCGCCCTGAGCCAGCGCCCAGGAGGAGGGTACACTCCTAGTCGAGTGCGCTCGCAACACGAATGGGCAGGGCACGTCTTGGGACTGGTACGCCAAGACAATAGCATCCACTATCCAGTGGGCTAACCTCTGCTTGGAGACAGCCTTTCCCTTCTGCTGGCCTCCGTAACAGATGAAGAGCTGTTCTGAGGTCCTAAAGCTTTGAGTTCGGTCCAAGTAGGTGCGGAGAGCACGGACGGGACAGAGCAAAGCTAGGGCTGGGTCTGCCTCCTCCGAAGGCAGTGCTTGCAGGTTCACCACCTGGTCCCGGAAAGGAGTGGTGGGAACCTTGGGCACGTATCCAGGCCGGGGTCTCAGGACAACGTGAGAGTTACCTGGCCCGAATTCTAGGCACGATTCGTTGACCGAAAGTGTGTGCAGGTCCCCTACCCTCTTGATGGAGGCCAGTGCAACCAAGAGTACGGTCTTCATGGACAGGATCTTTAGCTCAATGGACAGCAAAGGCTCAAAGGGAGGGCTCTGGAGTGCTCTAAGCACCAGAGCTAAGTCCCAAGAGGGTACCGGGTTTGGACGAGGAGGATTCAGCCTCCTCGCACCCCTGAGGAACCTGACGATTAGGTTGTGCTTTCCTAAGGACTTACCGCCAACTGTGTCGTGATACGCCGCTATTGCCGCGACGTACACTTTTAGGGTGGAAGGAGACAGCCTTCGCTCCAACCCGTCTTGCAGAAAGGAAAGCACGGCGCTAACCGAACACCTTCGGGGGTCTTCGCGGCGAGAAGAACACCACTCAACGAACAGGTTCCACTTCAATGCATAGAGGCGCCTCGTAGAGGGGGCTCTAGCGGAAGTGATGGTGTCTACCACTGCTTGTGGTAGACCACCTAGGACCTCCGCGTCCCGTCCAGGGACCAGACATGGAGTTTCCAGAGGTCCGGACGCGGGTGCCATAGTGTGCCCCATCCCTGAGAAAGTAGGTCCTTCCTCAGAGGAATGGGCCAGGGAGGTGCTGTCGCAAGGAGAGTTAGTTCTGAGATCCAGGTCCAGTTGGGCCAGTAGGGTGCAACTAGCAAGACCTGCTCCTCGTCCTCCCTGACTTTGCACAGTGTCTGTGCGAGAAGGCTCACTGGGGGAAACGCATACTTGCATAGGTCCCGGGGCCAGCTGTGCACCAGTGCATCCGTGTTGAGGGTGCCCCCGGTCAGGGAGTAATACAGCTGGCAATGGGTCAACTATGGAGAGGCAAATAGGTCTACCTGTGCGGCTCTGAAGAGACCCCATATCAGCTGGACCACCTGGGGATGGAGTCGCCACTCTCCCGGAGGTGTCGGCTGCCGTGAGAGCTCGTCGGCTGTCTGGTTGAGCGCACCTGGGATGTGAATGGCGCGAAGCGACCTCAGATGCTTCTGACTCCAAAGGAGCAGATGGCGGGCGAGCCGGAGCATGCAACGGGAGCGTAGATCACCTTGACGGTTGATGTACGCAACGGCCGCAGTGCTGTCCGTGCGGATCAGTATGTGCTTGCCCTGTAGCGGCTTTTTGAGGCGGCCCAGAGCAAGACATATTGCCAGTAACTCCAGGCAATTGATATGCCAATGCAGTTGGGGCCCCGTCCACAGACCCAAAACTGCATGCCCGTTGTACGTGGCCCCCCAGCCGGTGGATGAGGCATCCGTGAAGACCACAGCATGCCTGGACACCTGTTCTAGGGGCACTCCCACCCGTAGAAACGAAGGGTCCGACCACGGGCTGAAGGTTTGGTGGCAGTAAGGAGTAACTGAGACCCGGTACTTGCCGCTCTGCCACGCCCATCTCGGGACTCGGCCGTGAAGCCAGTGCTTAAGCGGTCTCATATGCAGCAATCCGAGCGGCGTTACTGCGGCTGCAGATGCCATATGCCCCAGGAGCCTCTGAAAGAACTTCAGTGGGACCGCTGTCCTGCCTTTGAACGCATTTAAGCAGTTCAGCACTGATCGGACTCGCTCCTCTGTGAGGCGCACAGTCCGATTGACCGAATCCAGCTCCATACCGAGATAAGAGATCCTCTGTGTGGGACAGAGTTTGCTCTTCTCTCGGTTGACCCGAAGGCCCAACAGGCTGAGGGCAGTCCCTCTCGTCCCTGGGCTGCCCGTCTCAGGGCCGCTTGCTCCTACGCTTGCCGGCAGGTTTAGCGGAGCCCCCTTACGCCCGGGTGGAGGCTGCAGCTTGGGCTTGGCAGGGGCGGAGGCAGACGCAGGGGAACGCCCTCGGCAAAGAGCAGGCGGGGGCGCTGCGGCCGACAACTGGGTGGAGGCAGCAGCTGGTCGTCGGGGCAGGATGTTTTTAATTGCCTCCGTCTGCTTCTGGGCCATCGAGAACTGCTGGGCGAAATTCTCGATGGCGTCGCTGAAAAGGCCGGCCTGGAAGACAGGGGCGTTGAGGAACCGCACCTTGTCAGTATCACGCATGTCTGCCAGGTTCAGCCACAGGTGGCATTCCTGGACCACTAAGGTGGACATCGCCCGACTCAGGGAGCGCGCGGTGACTTTCGTCGCCCTGAGGGCGAGGTCCGTCGCCGTGCGCAGTTCCTGCATAACCCCCGGGTCAGAACTACCCTCGTGCAGTTCCTTGAGCGCTTTGGCTTGGTAAACCTGCAGGAGCGCCATGGCATGCAAAGCCGATGCGGCCTCTCCACAGGCTGTGTAAGCCTTGCCCGTCAGAGCGGACGAGAACTTGCACGCCCGGGAGGGGAGACGTGGGTTACCACGCCAGTCGGTGACGGTCTTGGGACACAGTTGCATCGCAACCGACCATTCGACTGGGGGAACCAACCATCACGACTTTGTGAGTTCCTGATGCACCTCCGGGAAGAAGGGTACCGGGGCCGGGCGCCGAGAACCAGCACGGGCTGCCCCGAGAAACCAATCATCCAGCCGCGAAGTTCCACTCGACCCCGACCCTCATGGTGGCCCGGGAAAGCATAGCCGTGAGCTCTGGATCAGGCTCGGGCAACGCTACCACACCCGAAGGGGGCAACGCAGCCGAGTCTTCATCTCCGGAGTCCATTAGCTCGTCCCCTGATGCAGCAATTGACATCATGTCCTCAGCCGGAGCCCCAAAGGTAACGGCTGGTCCCCCATGGGAAGGGCCAGGACGCTCCTTCAGAAGCTCCACCGGCGCAGCGGAGGGGGGAGGGTCCCGAGGGGCTTCGTGTCCCTTCGGGGGTGCCCTCACAGTTACCCTCAGGTCTCCACCAAAGGCATCAGCCAAAGTAGCAGCCCTCTGCTTCGCAGCGGGAGGACCACTAGATCGGGGGATTCGCAATGGGACTCCACCCCTTTTGAGGTAATCGAGTCTAGACCGTAGAACTGCGATGGTCATGTTCCCGCAGTGGGAACATGAGTCATTCACAAAAGCTGCCTCAGCGTGCTGAACGCCCAAACACGTGAGGCAACGATCGTGACCGTCAAATGGGGACAGGAAGCGACTTCATTCAGAAACACACGGTTTGAATGACATCTTGGAGATGCAGGGTCAAACCGTGTTGCTCTTTTAGAAAGGAAAACCGCTCTGATAGTGCTGAAGCACACAGGGGAGATGGCCGAGGCTCACAGCAGTTCAGTTGTGCAAGCCTGTTGTGAACACTCAGAAAACGCCCAGCAGGCTGTGAAACAGCTGTCTCTTCCTGAAGTGACCACCCGCTGAATCGCGCCATCACACCCGCACCAGGAAGTCGAGCGATCCTCTCCGACTCGTCTCGTCTCGAACACTCTTCGTAGAAAACCCAGCGTTGAATCAACAGCAGGATTCGGCTCCGAAGTAGAAAGCGAGGATGCGGTATTCCACTTCCACATTTATACCCGCATAGCGGGCGGAGCGTGGACCGCATGCCAATGGGCATTGGCTCATTTAGAAACACTCGAAGCAGATTGGTCTCTGAAAGCAGATCTCAATTCGTCGGTCAGTTCCGACGTACGTCGAACGTGACCGACTGAAAGGGAAAGAGTGTATTCCTATAGGTAGACATGGATCAGCTGAGAGTCAGCTGATGCAAGCTTGACTGATGTTACCTGCCAGATCTAACACTTCACTTGATGTCTCCAATACACATTGGACACAATTTGTGGCCCCCTTTTATTCAATACTTTTTGCAATTCCCATTTGCTAATATAACAGCTCTGAGTCTCCTCTTAATGATGTAGAAGAACACCTGACAAGAGGTCAGAGACCATTGTTCCATACAGAATCTCTCCATGTCCTTTAAATTCCCAGGTCAAATTCCCAGGTACTTATTTATCCCTGAGTGTACCAAACCCATCTTGTGTGTTTGCTGCCATAAAGCTTTTTTATCTGACCATAGAACCTAGTCCCATTTGCAGTTTCAGTAGTGTCTGGCAACTAAATATGCTGGAGTTGGTTTTTGGATGAGAGCAGAGGACTTTTTTCTCTAAACCCTCCTAAACGTCTCGGTTGGGACCCAGGGGTGAAGCCCAAATTTAAGTTGTAAACCTGACGAATGTGTCTGGAGAGGACAAGCCCACCAAATCACAGTGAAGTAGTGAAGTATGGTCTCAACAGCCTTAGTTGAGAGACCTAGGTCTATGAGTTGGGCCCCCTCAGAAGCCAAACCCACAGCTTCCATAACTCTTCTCTCCAGGGTTGGATGCGAGAGGGAGAACCAGAGTGGACAGTGTGTTACTGAGACTCCAATAGATTCACTTCTGCCTGGCTGAATTCCCTCCATATGAGCTCTACTACCTCTGGGTGAAGTTTTGATTCTCTGGGCCTCAGCCCCTGCCTCGACAGGATGTCGGCTCCCTGAATTTGGTGCCCAGGGATGTAGAGCCTGAGCCATCATCACCAGACTATTAAGTGCCAAGACAGATGATGCCCCCTTCACAGACCCTGAGCTGAGCAACCAGCCCAAAAAGACCAAACGTTGATGTAATAACATATATGTGAATGCCCTGGAGTCGCAAGGAGCCAGAGCTACATCCACACAAATTGTAAAAGTACGGGATGACAAGAGTAGGCCGAAAGGCAGAACCTGATACTGGTAGGCTTTATGCCCAAAAGCAAACCTGATGAACTTCCTGAGTTGAGGAAGGATGCAATATGTGTCCTAAAGATCTATTGTGAAAAATCAGTCCTCGGATCTGTTTAGCCTCAGCACGCAGATCTAGAATTTGACTCCACCTTGCATCCTTATTCTGGTCACTGGCGTTACTCCAGTGACTGCTCTGGAACCCTCCTCAGAGGGAGCGAGCATCCCAGGCACTGAGATATAGGCTTGCTGGAGACAACACTGCGATCCGAAGCACACAAGGTCACAGGGTTGGCAGAATGACCCCCTGAGGGCCCCATGAAATGAGATTTAATCCATTTCCCTCCGGAGAGGTCTGCACTGGTGTCAGGACCTCTTCGCCAAAGCCTCTTTCGAGATAACAATGGTCCTCGGATTCATCTTACCCTGAGAAGACTTTTTGTGGGGGGCTCGGGTAACGATGCTCTACTTTTGTTAAGATATTTTTGGCAGAAGTTCCCACACTGCCAAAAAATCTAGTAAGGAAACCAGCCTCTCGAGACTGGTCTCTGGCACAACTCGAGTAGCCAATTCGGTGCCCTGAAGCGGATGACCAGCAGGGTCATTCCTCTGAAACCCTCCTCGGAGGGGGCGACTCTCTCAGTGCCACAACGTTTCTGTGTGGACATTGAGACTAGAACTCGCTGGAGACCACTGCGCACAGAAGCACACAAAGAGGTAGTGTTGGCAGAACGCCCCCTTGGGGCTTTGAAGGGAGATGGGCACCATATAATGAGGTGTTGTCCATTTCCCCTTGGAATTTCTTAATTCCTCAGAATTAAATGCAGCCAAAGATTAACCAGACAAGCAAATACTGTCTGGGTGAAAGGCTGAGTCCAGTATATTAATACAGACATCTAGCTTATCAAAGTTAGATGAGTATTTATTAGTCAATTCCGCAAAATTAAATTCAGCCAAAATTAACCAGACAAGTAAAAACAGTCTGGATGAAAGGCTGAATATAGTATTTTCATACAGGCATCTTACTTCTCAAAACCAGACAAATATTTCATTTAATTTCTCAAAATTAAATGCAGCCAAGAAACCAGACAAGTACAGACAAGTACAAAAATATATTTTTAAAATGTACACTTTAATTAATAGTAAAATTCCATCAAATATAATAATCTTTATGTATTTTAATTTAATAATTGAACAATCATTAATCAATTATTACATTCAAATATGTAAGGGTTATTAAATAAAATTTGATGGAATGTATTAATAAATTGTGTAAATCTTAAAAAAGGCATACATTTTTTTGAGTGTATACATGGTCTGAATGACAGGCTGAATATTCATATTAGAATAGTCTCAAATACAAAGGAAAAAAATAAATCATAGCTTGCAAACACGATTAGTTTGCATACAATCATATAGGGACAAAAGAGAAAGGGAAACTCTGCTCAGTTCCCTCCGCATTATAAATATAAATACTGCGGACCCTAATCTATGCGTTGCCTCGGAAAATGCAAGATCTGAGCCATTTTGCATAAGACTTTCTTCCCTTGAGAAGAAAGCCAACAGGAGCAGAGCTAAAATTCCATATAGTGCATGTTTTTCTTTACACGTCGGGACATTTTATGAATGAATACTGTCAGCCCCTTTGACAGCTGATGTGCATGCTCCGCTCCCAAACAAACAACATATACATCGCATGTATACTCACTCGTAATGTAGCGAGAACAGGGAGGTACATGTGATTCAAATTGCTGTTTGCTCGCCAGTACTCCTGTCTTATAATATGCTTGAGACAAACAAACAATAAATAGAGACAATTGCACACAGAGAGCCGAAGGGACAGAAGCTGACAATGTTTGGTCTGGGTGCACTTTATAGCTTCCTGGTCATGACGTCACCCGCCTATAATGTTCTGTCATGCCACTGGACTGTTTTCACACATGCTTCAAAACGCAATCACACAGAGGCGTTACCACAATGTAATTTGTTCACGCATCGCAAGTTCCCTTGAAAGGCAACAAATTATGGTGATGTAGGTGCTTTCTGCCCCTAAGACTTGACAAATTTCTGCAATTCTCCAGCTTTATCCTTTATCCCCTCAAACTTTGTAATTATTGCCCTGTTGTTGGAAATGGGTATTTTTAATGTTTTAGCTATTTTCTTACAGCAAAATTTATATTTTGTTAAGCTCAATATCTTTTCATCAGAACTATATTCTTTGGGTTAACCCATTGTGATGGATGATAAAGGGAATTTGGCCTTTGTGTTACCTCATATTTATACTCCTGTGAAACAGGAAGTCACGGCTGAACAATTTCATGTTCTCAGTCACCCTGGTGTGCAAAACAATTGTAAATATGTATGGGAGAATACTATGAAGATATTTTACCAATAAGAATGACCAGTGGTGCTAATAAATATGGCCAATGTGTACTTTGAATTGTTTTACTTCAATGAAATTATTATTATTATTTATGAAAGATCAAAAGGATAATCAATTCAGATTTATTTTCACAGATTCTTTGCCCATGATGGGGCAAATACTGACCTCAACTTTATATCGATATCTCGGACTCGAGCCCAGATTAGAGATGTTTTTATATTGTCTTGGACTTGTTGGTATTTGCACTCAGACTTGTCTCGGACTTGGTCATTGGTCTCGCCAAATGTTCTAGTTGGTCTCAACCGAGTCCAGCAATATATGCTTTTTTTTCTCCTTCAAAACAAAACTATTGATGGAGCACGCTCGTTCAGAAAACGGGTAACGTTATTGGTTTAATTCACAATCCATCTAGAACGGGAGCTGACACTGGTCGCCTAGCTGCATCATATGCCTGACTCTGCGTATATGCGCTGCGCGTAGATATCAATCATTTTCATTTTGGCCACAGACACAATGTCGGCGAGCAATTGTGAACAAATTGAAAGATGAATCGCATTTTCATTGTCATTACGATATTAACAAATCATTATTTAGCGATGGGCACCAAAACATGCTATTAAATGGGCCGTGGGGCTGCAGACCAGCAGCCTCTGCTCTCTCTGTCGCTCATGAGTGCTCATACACACACACAGTTGTCACGGTGAAGTGAAGAAGCGAGTTGACAACAGCTAAAGTTATTTTGGTTACTGTAAGTACGTGAAATTTAGCCCTTGTGAGTAAAAAGACATATATATATATATATATATATATATATATATATATATATAGAGAGAGAGAGAGAGAGAGAGAGAGAGAGAGAGAGAGAGAGAGAGAGGATTCCCAGTGGACGTCCCAGCAAATTCACCCCAATGTCAGACCAATGCTCAGAGAAATTGCAGACAACCCAAGAACTGCACCTTAGACACTGACAGTACAATTAGAAAAAAAAGACCAGACAAGTATGGCATGTTTGGAAGGGTTGCCAGGAGGAAGCCTCTTCTCTCTAAAAAGAACATGGCAGGATAGCTTAGGTTTGCAAAGTTGCATCTGAAAAAAACCATAAGGGTTGGACCTGTTTTGCATCCACAGGACCTGGGCACCTCACAGTCATTGAGTTGACCATGAACTCCTCTGTCTACCAAAGTATTCTAGAGTCAAATATGAGGCCATCTGTCATACAGCTTAAGCTTAGCTGATATTGGGTCATACAACAGGACAATGATCACAGCACAATGATCATGAAGCACACCAGCAAATCTACAACCTGTAGAATAAATACCCTTAATCCCTTTAGAATAAAAAAAAAAAAAAAACAAAGATAAGGAGTTGGCTTTGCCCAAATGTTTTAGCAAAGCCCCCTTCTAAACATTAAGCAAGGCTTTAACTTAAAGGCTGAAGGCTGTTGGACATACACTCACCTAAAGGATTATTAGGAACACCATACTAATATTGTGTTTGACCCCCTTTCGCCTTCAGAACTGCCTTAATTCTACGTGGCATTGATTCAACAAGGTGCTGAAAGCATTCTTTAGAAATGTTGGCCCATATTGATAGGATAGCATCTTGCAGTTGATGGAGATTTGTGAGATGCACATCCAGGGCACAAAGCTCCCATTCCACCACATCCCAAAGATGCTCTATTGGGCTGAGATCTGGTGACTATGGGGGCCATTTTAGTACAGTGAACTCATTGTCATGTTCAAGAAACCAATTTAAAATGATTCGAGCTTTGTGACATGGTGCATTATCCTGCTGGAAGTAGCCATCAGAGAATGGGTACATGGTGGTCATAAAGGGATGGACATGGTCAGAAACAATGCTCAGGTAGGCCGTGGCATTTAAACAATGCCCAACTGGCACTAAGGGATCTAAAGTGTCCCAAGAAAACATCCCCCACACCATTACACCACCAGCAGCAGCCTGCACAGTGGTAACAAGGCATGATGGATCCATGTTCTCATTCTGTTTACGCCAAATTCTGACTCTACCATCTGAATGTCTCAACAGAAATCAAGACTCTTCAGACCAGGCAACATTTTTCCAGTTTTCAACTGTCCAATTTTGGTGAGCTTGTACAAATTGTAGCCTCTTTTTCCTATTTGTAGTGGAGATGAGTGGTACCCGGTGGGGTCTTCTGCTGTTGTAGCCCATCCGCCTCAAGGTTGTTCGTGTTGTGGCTTCACAAATGCTTTGCTGCATACCTCGGTTGTAACGAGTGGTTATTGAAGTCAAAGTTGCTCTTCTATCAGCTTGAATCAGTCGGCCCATTCTCCTCTGACCTCTAGCATCAACAAGGCATTTTCACCCACAGGACTGCTGCATACTGGATGTTTTTCCCTTTTCACACCATTCTTTGTAAACCCTAGAAATGGTTGTGCGTGAAAATCCCAGTAACTGAGCAGATTGTGAAATACTCAGACCGGCCCGACTGGCACCAACAACCATGCCACGCTCAAAATTGCTTAAATCACCTTTCTTTCCCATTCTGACATTCAGTTTGGAGTTCAGGAGAATGTCTTGACCAGGACCACACCCCTAAATGCATTGAAGCAACTGCCATGTGATTGGTTGATTAGATAATTGCATTAATGAGAAATTGAACAGGGGTTCCTAATAATCCTTTAGGTGAGTGTAGTGGAGTATTAGAGGTACAAAGTATATAAATACTGTTCGGTTTCTCAAAAAATAAATATAACGGAACAATTTCAGCAATTTAGGGATCAATGTAAATGATATAGATAAAATACTACAAATAGACAAAATATATATATATTAAAAAATAATAATAAAATAAAAATAAGACCATGTACTAGCACGCTGATTTGTATGTCAACGTAATGCAAGGAAAAAGATTGTATTTCTTGCTCCATTTAAAAAAAAAAAAATTATTAAAAAAAAAAAAAATTGCAGGCATAAAATGTGTTACAATTGTTGCAAAATGAAACAAGGTGTCTGAAAAGATTGTATTTCTTTATTGTTACCTTCATGCTTCTAAGGAGGAAAGTGAAATAAGCAATCATAGCAAAATAATTCTGAAAAATTACAATAAAAAGGAAGTTGAATCTTGAATACACTTTGACTTTTTAACTGCCATGTAATACTCGTAAAAGCAAAGCAAAGCACTTAATATTAAAAATAAAATAAAAATAGTAAAAAGCCCTTTTTATTTAATTTGTTCTACTATATTTCCAATAATAGTAAAAAGAATTAGATGTATGTGTCTTGGCAAGACATAAATGGTAATTCAGAGATATTTTGTGGCTGTGGGACTTTCCTCCTGATCTTATCCTGTACCTCTGTTGACCACCATCAGTCAGTGCATTAGTGAGTGGGGAATTGATCTGTTTATCTGAACAGAGGAGATCTGGAGTGCAGAGGAGAAAAAAAAGTGTGCAAGTGAGAGTGAAAGAGACTTAAAGGTAACACACACCTTTTACAGGCATAATACACTGAAGACATAGACATATGTAGTAGGTGTGTGAAGAGACAGCTAAACAAAGTGGCTTTAGGTGAAGTAACTAACACTATTGATTTTAACAGCTCCCTGATGTCAGGTGGAGTGGAAGAATGCCTGTTTTTTATGTCTTCCACAATGGAAAGCCTCAGGAAACTTTATTAGTAATTGATTTATTCAAGAGTGGTTTATTATTGGTTTGCTCTCCTCTTCTTCTTGAGTGTTGTGTGATCCAATAATCAAATGTATGTCCCCATGCTAGAGAAGTGATTTCCAATGCGAGTTAAAAGAACCTTGTAATGCATGTAGCATGTAGCATTCAACATTTCTATACAGTAAATATTCTACCAACATTATATGAGGATTGACCTCACTGCTTTCAGACTTTCATTGTTATTTTGAATACTTCCAGATGATTCACATTCTTTTGACTTTCACTTTGACAGTGGCATTTCTTAGTAAACTCATATTAAAGGAATTAAAAAATATATGTTTTTCAAAGGGAAGTGGTTCCCTTTCGTGAGTACTCTTGTATTGCCGAGTTTGCTTACCCTACGGGAAATTCCTTATTTCTCGAGAATATGAAGCAAAAATTATCCTTATAATTTTTAATAATGTAAAACACAGTGCAGCTCCACAGCGGACCCAGTACTAGCACGCTTATTGGCTGTGCTGTGGCAACTGCACAAATCTATGGCGAGGGCTGCTAAAGGTGTGCACCAATGAGGGTGCTTCACGCCCAAAAGCATGGCAGACACTGCCTACATTTGCATATTTAGGCTATAAAAGCCCATGTCAAGCCATATGATTCAGATTTAATCTCCTTCAGCGAACTCACCCTTCGTTGACCTCCGGAACTGCGAAGCACTGCCGTCAACAAGCCTCCAGCAGAGAGCTGATCCCGCCCCAGTCACTCCCTCCCTGGGGCCTCACAAAAAGAAGCGCTGCGACCAGAGGATGTAAGAGCAGCCGTGCGATACCATGCCAGATGGTATGTTCATTCAGGAGGACCAGCGCCCCTCTCAGTTAGTGGCCGTGTCCATTTCCTTCGGCGGACCGGAAGAGGATGACAGCCTTTCTCTTACTGCATCGGGGAGTGAGTGGTCGGACGTTGTTTCTGATCCCGCGCCGTCTTCCCAGGCCGCAGCCAGCGTCAGAGCCAGCGTTGGCACTGAACTCGTTGGACGAGTGCTCACAAAGGCCATGGGAGACCTCGGACTGGAGTGGTCTCAGCCCGAGGGGCCTGCATGCAGCAGGCTGGACAAGTGGTTTTTGCAAGGCCGCAGTCAGTCCCTCCCGCAAAGGCCCGCCCTCTTCTTCCCTGAGGTACACGATGAACTGGATGAATATGGGCATGGTCTCGAAATGGAAAGGGATCTCGACAGACATGTCCAACCTAGGTTGGGGCACCCTTCACAATGGCAGACCCATCTCCGGTCTCTGGTCAGACTCGGAGAAATGGCTGCACATTAACTGTCTAGAGATGAAAGTGGTCGATCTGTCGCTGAAAGCTTTCCTCCCATACATAAAGGATCACCACATCTTAGTCTGAACAGACAACATGTCGGTGGTATCCTACATATATCGCCAGGGTGGACTCAGGTCAATCAACCTGCACAATATGGTGAAAGATATCCTTTTATGGGCTCAGCACAACCTGTGCTCGCTAAAAGCAGCGCATGTGCCAGGCATACTGAACCAGGGTCCGGATATGCTGTCCAGAGGCAACATTCCCCCAGGGGAATGGTCTCTTCACTCTCAGATGGTTCAGTTAATTTGGAGCATCTTTGGAAGAGGGGAAAATCGATCTTTTCGCCTCAGAAGACAATGCTCATTGCCCAATATTTTTCTCCAAGCACAGGGATGCGCTGACCCACGATTGGCCCAGCTGCCCGCTATATGCTTTCCCTCTGATCATGTTGTTGCCTCAGGTCATCAAACGGATCAGGGAGAACAAACAATGCTTTTAATAGCCCCGCTATGACAGAACCAAATATGGTTCTCCGAATTGATTCAGCTGCTGGACACAGCCCCATGGCCGATACCACTGAGGAGAGACCTCCTAGTGCAGGCGAAGAGGAAACTGTGCCATTCCCGCCCCAACTTGTGGTCCCTTCATGTGTGGCCCATCAACGGGTACATGGGAACATCCCCGAAAGGGTGCTGAATGCTATTTCAGAAGCTAGAGTGCCCTCTACCAGGCGGCTCTATGTTCTAAAGTGGTCAGTGTTCTCAGGCTGGTGTACAGCATGGAACCTGGACCCACACTTGTATGAAGTGTAGTGTAGTGCCTGTAGACTTGGAATTAATCTCTTTCCCATTGTTTAATTCACGGGACCAGACACCAGTTGTTTTGTCAGGGTTGACTCTCTTTTATTAAATATTTTTGTCAGACATAGGAGAGAAAGACCTTTTCTGGAGAGATGTTATACGCAGCTTCTCTGTCATTCTCCATCGTCCATTCTCTGCTCCTCTGGACAAAGGATTATGGTTTTATGCACCCAGAAGAACATGTATAGCGAATTGTTAAGTTGACATATGCATTGAAACGCCTGTCCTTGTCTCTGACATATGATACTTACATACATATTTGCATGCAGTCTACAGTCTAGCTCTCCCATGCCTTCTCTAACACACATGTATTTAAGCATAAAATGATTATAAATGATTATGAATGCTAATCAAAATAATAATACAAATACAAAATACAAACCCGATTCAAAAAAAAAAAAAAAAAAAGTTGGGACACTGTACAAATTGTGAATAAAAACAGAATGCAATGATGTGGAAGATTCAAATTTCAATATTTTATTCAGAACACAACATAGATGACATATCAAATGCTTAAACTGAGAAAGTGTATCATTTTAAGGGAAAAATAAGTTGATTTTAAATTTCATGGCATCAACACATCTCAAAAAAGTTGGTACAAGGCCATGTTTACCACTGTGTGGCATCCCCTCTTCTTTTTATGACAGTCTCCAAATGACTGGGGACTGAGGAGACAAGTTGCTCAAGTTTAGGAATAGGAATGTTGTCCCATTCTTGTCTAATACAGGCTTCTAGTTGCTCAACTGTCTTATGTCTTTGTCGCAGTTTCCTCTTTGTGATGCGCCAAATATTTTCTATGGGTGAAAGATCTGAACTGCATGCTGGCCATTTCAGTACCCGGCAACGGTGAATGGCACGGTGGATTGTGTTTGATTCGTCTGACCACAGAACAGTTTTCCACTTTGCCACAGTCCATTTTAAATTAGCCTTGGCCCAGAGAAAACGCCTGCGCTTCTGGATCATGTTTAGATATGGCTTCTTTTTTGACCTATAGAGTTTTAGCCAGCGATGGCGAATGGCACGGTGGATTATGTTCACCAACAATGTTTTCTGGAAGTATTCCTGAGCCCATGTTGTGATTTCCATTACAGTAGCATTCCTGTATGTGATGTAGTGTCGTCTAAGGGCCCGAAGATCACGGGCATCCAGTATGGTTTTCCGGTCTTGACCCTTATGCACAGAGATTGTTCGAGATTCTCTGAATCTTTGATTGATGTTATGCACTGTAGATGATGATAACTTCAAACTCTTTGCAATTTTTCTCTGAGAAACTCCTTTCTAATATTGCTCCACTATTTTTCACCGCAGCATTGGGGGAATTGGTGATCCTCTGCCCATCTTGACTTCTGAGAGGCTCTTTTCATACCCAATCATGTTGCCAATTGACCTAATAAGTTGCAAATTGGTCCTCCAGCTGTTCCTTATATGTACATTTAACTTTTCCGGCCTCTTATTGCTACCTGTCCCAACTTTTTTGGAATGTGTAGCTCTCATGAAATCCAAAATGAGCCAATATTTGGCATGACATTTCAAAATGTCTCACTTTCAACATTTGATATGTTATCTATATTCTATTGTGAATAAATTATAAGTTTATGAGATTTGTAAATTATTGCATTCCTTTTTTATTCACAATTTCTACAGTGTCCCAACTTTTTTGGAATCGGGTTTGTATTAACTGATTATGAATACAAATAAAAAGTAATATTAACTAGTAAAATTTGGTCTACAATCTCCCCCATTCTAGAACTACGGCCATCCGTTCCACACAGTCACCCCCAGGTGGCTAACCTATTGAAGTGACAGTGAGGAAGAAGAATAGCAGACAAAGAAACAGACACAAAAGATAGAAAAATAGAAACAGAAAAAAAAAAAAAAAGAACAAAACAAAGAACCCCAACCCATGTTATGTCCCTGCATACTATGTGTCATTTATGTCTATGTGTGTGCATTTACTATGAACCCCAATCTACTAAGAAAGTAAAAGCTAATGAATCTTTGCCAGTGCCTGGACTCGTTCGGTACCTGAACTCCTCCAGTTCTTGGCCAAAATAACAAACTAACATAAAGTTGATGTTAAAGAATCCTATCCCTCGGGGTTGTGAATCAGTAAGCAGGTGTAATTGTTTGTGAGGTTGTGTTCTATAAATAGTGTAGTGTGTAAAATCTCCTGTTTCACTCTGTAGTTCCTATTCTCGGTGTTATCCTCTCTTCCACGGCTTGCCTTGCTTCAGGTCAGATGGGATATTGTTTATGAGGGGGCATGTATTGGTCCCTCAATAACAATGGGATCAATGTTGGCTTTTCCACAGTCCAATTTGTGTTTAGCCCAAACATCTAGATATAAGCTACACAGAAGACCCCACACACCTTCTTTTCCCTAGTCTCTGATGATTGGTTTTGCCACACCAACAGAACTTGTGCGATCTTCATGTGGTATTATTCCAGCTGTTGTAGCAAGTTAATGACTGTCAGTGAATATGATCATGTTCAACAATGGTAGAATGTCCATGCCAATGAGGCTTCCTTGTGAATTCGGCCCCACCCACAAAGGTGTCCATAAGACTTCATCTTCATGTACTGGTATACTTTTGCGAAATGTTATGATTTCTCCTCCAACTCCTTCAGCTTCCATAGTTTCATGTGTCGTAGGTAAGTTCAGGTCAGTTATAGATACCGACACCCCCGTGTCTAAGAGACAGTCACATGGGTGCCCCCCTACTAGTGCAGGAATGAAAAGTCAATTGTCACTTACTCATACAGGGGGCTGCTGATTCCTATTGCGGACGCATAATTCCCCCAATAAGCTGACGAACTTGCTCTTCAGTCCACATCTTTCCTTGAGGGGTTTCATCCTTGTTTTTCACACTGACCTGTCTAAATGATGGACATTTCCCTGCTGCTCATCCCCCTTTAGCCCAACAGTCTCTTCTGAAGTGGCCAGGCTTTCGACAATTGCTGCAAACTGTGAACTTTGAAGATTGAACTGATGCCACTCCCCTTCGATTCGACTTGTTTCCTTCATCCTTGTTTGATCTTATAGGCATCTCTAGACGACCAGCCCATTTCATAATTCGGTCAAATGTTTCTCCTGGATTGACTCCAAGTAATAAAGCTTGCTGGTATTTTGTGCTAAAGCCATCCACAAGTGTGTCAGTAAACTGTACATCATCTCTATCTGGATCTTTCTTAGCACAAAGGGACTATCTTTCATAAGCATTCCATTTACGCAAGACATATTCATCTGGAGATTCATCACCTTTTTGCTTAATCAATGTCACCAATGTGAAAGGAATTTTACCACTGCTCAAGATCTCTTGGATTTCTTTTCGGAATCCATCTAATGCTTGCCAAAGACCCAGGAGTCGTCCCTGGCCATCTACCCACAAGTCTATCCATTGGGCTGTTGTTATCGACGCTGGCAAGGGTTTCCATCTGTCTCTTGGGATTTTAGCTTTCACAATGGTGTGTATGTCTCTTAGTGTCAGAAGTGGAGAAAATTCAGGACAACTTTATCAATTATGATCATGTTGTCATCTCTTGTCTCATTGCCCCAGTCCGAAACATATATACGAGCTGGTGAACATCGCAGCATGTCTCTATTTGGCTGGGTTGATTTGGATCTGGTAATTATTGGAGCTGCTTGTGTAGAAGCTATATACATTTCTGTATACACTTTTATACACTATATACATTCTATACGCTATATACACTTTTTCTGAACATGTGATAGACATGATATGTTGTTATATGCAACATGAACAACTTGTTATATGCTTCAACTTGAGGCTTCATTCAGCAAGTGGAACTGGACAACCATCAATGCTGCAATAAACTCCACCTTGTTTCACGATCCAATTAGCTGCCATTATTGGAAACACTTAACTTGATAGAGTCTTTTTGGGTTTCGAACCAGCTTAACTGCTCATCCATAGATGCATTAATATCAAGTCCTTTTTTTTCTGTGTGCTCAAAACAGCAGGGCTATTGTATGTCTGTGTGTGTGGATTTCTAAAGGAGGGGGATACTTTTTCTCTCTCTCTCTCTCTCTCTCTCTCTCTCTCTCTCTCTCTCTCATACTGTGTGTGTGCGTGCGTGTTTGTGGAGGACGTGTGTATAAGATGAATTCTGAAGGGAGGGGCTGCCCTGTTACTCTCCCTTTCCCTCCTAAACACTCAAGGAACAAAAGAAAAAGGGGGAAAATTAAAAGAATTTTGTGGTTTTCCCTTTTACTTTAACTCAGATAAATTTCTTTCTTTAGTTTTTTTTCTTTATTCAGTTGAACTCAGATCAATTCTCCTCCTCAAATATTGAACAGCTTCACTGTCAAAATCAGAATGCCCGCAATTTTAGCTACTTCAGCATATTTTAAACACTTTTAATTTACAGGACTCTCTCATTAGAGCCCAGATCCGCCACTTTAAAGCTCTTCAGTGTGTTTAAACGTTTTAGGATTCTTATTTAAAGGACTCTCTCATTAGAGCCCAGATCCACCACTTTAAACCGCTTTAATTCAAACACCACTTGACACCTTCCCCGTCTATCCATAACAGCACGGATCTTCAGTGTGTTTCCAGACTCCCCACATTCCACCACCTCACAGTCATGTCAAGCTAATTGCTAAATTGCCTTATGGCTTATTCTCCCGAAAATTTTACTAAATGGTCTTCTTTCTACCAAAGATCCACTTTTACCCCAGCTTCATTCAAATATTATATTATATATATATATATATATTTATATTTATTTTAGGGGTGGCACGGTACATGAAACAACATTGCGCATACGCCGAAACGTGCAACGCACACGCTCCGAACCAAGTAAAAGACAGTAAAAGTGGAGTGCTGCAGGTCACATCATGTGTAGAAATGGCAAGAGGGAGAGATAAGGAAGGCTGCCCAGAGTTGGAAGATGCATCAGTGTTGTATAACGCCGGCTTCACACCGCACACGCAAGCAGCATTGGCAGGGCAGAAGCAGTGCGTATGGAGAGCAGGAGCAGTGCGCGCCCATTGTGCATTCACACTGGCAGCGTTTGTCTCGCGCAGCTGAATTGTCTGGCTCGTGTATTGCAAATACAGACAAATATTGTCCATTCTGTCACATTTTCCAGTGTTCTCCTCAGACCCCTGTCTGTCTCGTTTGATTTATGATGGGCAGCATATATCTGCTGCAAATGCGACCGTGTTCCCCTCTGTCCCAAACACACATGCATATAACATGTTGTGTATAAGTACATTTCCAGTCAGGATTTAGACCGTATCATAGTACTGAGACTGCTCTCATCAGAGTTACAAATGATTTACTCTTATCATCCGTTCATGCGTTCCAATTCATGCGTTCATGACCTCAAGGCTAGATTACTGTAATGCTTTACTGGGTGGTTGCCCTGCTCGCTTAATAAACAAACTCCAGCTGGTCCAAAACGCAGCAGCTCGAGCTCTTACTAGAACAAAGTAGTATGACCATATTAGCCCGGTTCTGTCAACACTGCACTGGCTCCCTATTAAACATCGTATACATTTTTAAATCTTGCTTATTACTTACAAAGCACTAAATGGTTTAGCTCCCCAGTCCTTGAGCGAACTCTTAACGCATTATACTCCATCACGTCTATTGCGGTCTCAAAACTCTGGCCAGTTGATAATACCTAGAATATCAAAATCAACTGCAGGCGGTCGATCCTTTTCCTATTTAGCGCCTAAACTCTGGAACAGTCTTCCTAGCATTGTTCGGGAAGCAGACACACTCTGTCAGTTTAAATCTAGACTAAAAACGCATCTCTTTACTATGGCTTACACATAAAACATTATCAATTTCTATTATTCAAATCAGTAAATGATTGTTAGGCTGCATTAACACTTCCCATAACACCTGATGTACTCGTTACATCATAAAAAGAATGGCATCTACGCTAATGTTAGTCTTTCTGTTTATCCCGAAGTTTACTGCAGTCAGCCGGATCCGGGCCGTATCCAGATCAGATGGTGGACCAGCGCCTGGACATGACCAACGCATCCCTGAAATGTCTGCAGAGAGCGTGTCAGATAAACTCCCGGCCCCCGTAAATGCTGCATCGACACGACATCCTCATTAAACCCGTCTTCGGGGTGACGACTCCAATCTTTCGAATAATTTTACGAATATCTATTTACCTAATATGAATTAAGACCTGCTATGTTGCCAGAATTATAATCATACACTGTTTGTTCATCGGCCAGAGGAGAACTGGCACCCCGACTGAGCCTGGTTTCTCCCAAGGTTCTTTTCTCCATTCTGACCCTGAAGGAGTTTTGGTTCCTTGCCACCTGGCTTTTTCTAGTTGCCTCTGGCTTTTGGCTTGCTCAGTTGGGGACACCTAAATTTCATCTATATTACCGATCTGCCCGCATTGACACTATATGATACTTGAAATTAGCTGGATAACATCACCGTTTCACCAGAACGGCTGTACAAATTCTGTTGCATTATTTTCCTGTTAACAATGTGAAGCTGCTTTGAAACAATTGGACTTGTTAAGCGCTATATAAATAAAGGTGATGATGAGAAGTAGTTAATTTACATTTATGCATTTGGCAGACACTTTTATCCAACGCAACTTACATTGCATTTAAGGCACACATTTTTACAATTTGTCAGTTCTTGCTTTCCCTGGGAATCAAACCCATGACCTTGGCGTTGCTAGCGCCACACTCTTATTGTTTGAGCTACAGGAAAGTTCACATGATAAATGTAACAGAGTTAAGATATGCTTCTAGTTTTAATAATTTAAACAGGCCTTTGAAGTTTGGGCAAAAAGTTGATCACGCTGAATTAAAGCCACAGTGCATTGTTCTGATCAATATCGACATGAAAAATGTTACGCCAAAAATTTATTTATTTATTTTTTTTTTTAAACTTTACCATGTCTGACACATATCTATTGGCAACACAACTGGTATTTTAAATAACAGTTCTTTTCAGCAGTTTCAGTCAATGTCTCTAATCATCAGGCAGACTCAGTACTTTTAGAAAGGAAAAAAGTTTTACCTGATCGACTGAGACAAATGGCTGAAGATGCAATCCTGTTCCGTGATGCCAAATGTAGACTTGGAATTAATCTCTTTCCCTGTTGTTTAATTCATGGGACCAGACACCAGTTGTTTTGTCAGGGTTGACTCTCTTTTATTAAATATTTTTGTCAGACATCGGAGAGAAAGACCGTTTCTGGAGAGATGTTATACGTGGCTTCTCTTTCGTTCTCTATCGTCCATTCTCTGCTCCTCTGGACAAAGGATTGTGGTTTTATGCACCCAGAAGAACATATGGTTTCCATTCAAATGGAATGTATAGCGAATTTTTAAGTCAACATATGCATTGAAACTCCTCTCCCTGTCTCTGACATAATACTTACACAAATATGTGCATGCAGTCTACAGTCTAGCTCTCCCATGCCTTCCCTAACACATGTATTTAAGCATAAAATGATTATAAATGATTATGAATGCTAATAAAAATTATAATACACATAAAAATATTAACTGATTATGAATCCTAATAAAAAGTAATACTGACTGGTAAAATTTGGTCTACAGTGCCCTATAGGCATCAGATCAAATCAAAATCACCTTTATTTATATAGCGCTTTTAACAAGTCCAATTGTTTCAAAGCAGCTTCACATTGTTAACAGGAAAATAATGGAACAGAATTTGTACAGCCGTTCTGGTGAAACGGTGATGTTATCCAGCTAATTTCAAGGATCATATAGTGTCAATGCGGGCAGATCGGTAATATAGATGAAATTTAGGTGTCCCCAACTGAGCAAGCCAAAAGCCAGAGGCAACGGTGGCAAGGAACCAAAACTCATTCAGGGTCAGAATGGAGAAAAAAAAAAAAATCTTGGGAGAAACCAGGCTCAGTCGGGGTGCCAGTTCTCCTCATGTCCAGGTGCTGGTCCACCATTTGATCTGGATACGGCCCGGATCCGGCTGACTGCAGTAAACCTCGGGATAAACAGAGAGACTAACATTAGCATAGATGCCATTCTTCTTATGATGTAACGAGTGTTTCGTTATCAGGTATAATGGGAAGTGTTCCCGTTTCCGGCTGACCTAGTTAATGCAGCCTAACAATCATTTACTGGGCCAGTGGAATACCACTTGAAGATATCGGTGTGGCAGCAGGCTGGGCCTCTCCATCCACATTTATCAGATTTTATAACTTGGAGGTCCCTGCTTTGCAAGCTAAGGTACTTTCCATATGAACAAGTGTATAACATGGTTACATTAACTTGGGCCCGACTCTGTCCAGTCTATTTTTCTTCTATATCCCATATAACAAATGTTTTCATTTCACTTGCAATCACTATGACCCAAATTTCTTCCAGTCTGGGGGGTTTGTGTCAACCCCTAATAAGCTATGTGTAACACAAGCATGTTCATCAATACATACCATGTATGCATATTCAATAAGGCCCGACCTCATCCGGTCTAGTTATTGGTTATCACAGGAATATTCTTCCTGTATATACCCTTATATGAGGCTCACTAATGTTGGCCTCTTTTTGGGTTTTCATACTTTTTCTCTTTTATGAGCCTCGGGTTCTCCTAGGCCATATACATATACATACATATATATATATATATATATATATATATATTATATTATATTATATTATATTATATATATATATATTATATTATATATATGAGGCAAAAGTTCAAGCACACAGCATTTTAAATGGGGTTCCCATAGTGTAAGCTAACTTACACAATACAAAAGTACAATACTCTCGAAAGGGAACGTCTTGGTTACTAGCGTAACCTCGGTTCCCTGATAGGTTTTTTTATTATTAAAAATTACAAGGATAATTTTTGCTTCATATTCTCGAGAAATAAGGAATTTCTAGTAGTGTAAGCTAACTTACACAATACTCGTTCGCTTCTCTCAGGGAACCGAGGTTACATTAGTAACCGAGACATTTCATACAGTTTCATTTTTATTGAGAATTTTTTTTATTTGCATTCTTATCTATTTTTTTTTTTTTAATTATCCATTATCAGAACACATTTGAGTGAATTGTTTTTGTTTTTTGTTAAAAACATCAGCATGCAAATTTTCCATGTTGTCCAGCATGATTTCACATAAGTATAATTTATTTTAGACCATACCTTGCTCATATTAAATTGTATATAACAATTTTTCTGCTGCAACATATTTGAAATACTGTCCACAGTGTCCTTTCCAGACAAAATATGATGACTAGGCTATCAAGGTAATACTGCTAGTAATGTTTATCACTGTCTCCATTACAGGAGGTCCTGTGGCGCTCAAACCAATTTTCACAGGATCTAGAGGAAGATGGGTTTGTCGATAAGGTGCCATAACCAGGCTCAGTCACATACAGAGGGGGCTTTAAAGATAAGTGGCATCCCAGATGACCTCTCTCATATAGGCCACCATGATTACTTCAGCCTCTCAATGGACATGCTGACACCTAATCCCATCTTCATAGCCATGGATTAGATGTGTCAGACCAGCATGAAAAATGAGGCTCCAAAAAGAGCCGGTTAACTCTCTCTGGGTGGGTTTAAGGTTTATACAACAAATGAGATGAGAGAGGAACTTCAGGCTGAAATGAGTAGAGGTTTGTCATTGTTTGTGTTCCCTGGAGTGTTTCTACTCAGTGCTGATCAACTGTGTGAAACACATACGCATTCATATAGACTCAGAGGAATCCATTAAAGAACTCAGTCTGCACTGCAAAAAGTGTAGAGGGTAGATCAATAGCAGCCCAGTGAAATCACCTCAGTGGAGGTGTAAATGGCATTAACCCACTTAAAACACACTGCGGGGACAAGACAGAGTCAAGATAGAGTGTGTCTGGTCACACTTAGTTTGCACATTAACTGCAAAAGTGGAAATAAAGTGCCTATTAAACGTTTTTAATAATAATACAAGTATTTATTGGGTAGAGTTAGGGGAGGGCTTTTATTGTCCTATTAAGGCAGAATCCATTTAATAATTGTAATAAATATAATAATTTACACTATGTTATTAATTGCATCCTGTTAATGTGCAACAATACTGAGATGCAAAATAGTATGTATCTGTCAAAATAAAGTATAAATAGCATCTAATTATTTACACATTGCAAAGAACTGCTACTTTTACATGGTGTAAGAATATATCTCCATTTTCACTTAGTGTGCTATTTCACTTAGTAAATAGCATCTACGGCTATTTGCACTTAGTGTAAATATCATCTATCGCTAAGAAAATTTTATTTTCACTTAGTGTGATAGAATCTAGTTGCTACTGTTACGTATCTGTCGGTTTCTGTTCCTTTGTCTCAGTTTCCCGCCACTTGTTTTGTCTCCATGGTTACCCTTGTTAGTCTAGTTGTGTTCAGCTGTGTTTAGTTAATTATCATGTGTATCACCTGTACCCTTCGTTTATTTCAGTCATCTGTGTTTGTATTAAGTTCACGCACTCGTTGTCTGGTCACAGTTATGGAAAGTGTGTGTTGTGTATTGCTTGTTTTGAGAAACTTTGTCTGAGTAAAGTATTTACCTGTCCTTGCCTTCCTGCCGGAGCCACTTGTAAAAGCTACTTGGTGTAAATCGCAATTATCACTAATATGCTATTTTCACTCAGTGTAAATAGAATCTAGAATCCATAATTATTTGTAATCAATAACAAAAGTGTGTGGTTCTGATGGGTTATCAAATTCCTGATGAGTAAGTAACCTTTTATTTACTTTTTACCTATTAACATCTTGACATTTATTTATTCTCCTAACTGATAAAATTCCTATTTAAATTTTATTTAAAGTCCCAGTCACAAAGACAGGAAACTGCTTAAATAGGTTGGATCCTAATCTCAATCAAGGGCCGCATAAAGTCACAAAATTTTAGTCTTAAATGTGTCAATTCTAAGAATGGTGTAATTTTACTCTTATTCCTAGATTTAAGAATAAGTGTGATTCATAAAGGTTCCTAAGTGTTAAGACTAGTGCTGCATTCCAGTTGGTTTTTATTATGCCCTTCACTCACTAAACTTCTCTCCAAGTTCACTCGGATGTGCGTCATTACTTACACTGCATGAGTGCCCACTACTGGCGGAACCTTTGCAATGAACTGAACTGGAATGTCCTAAGCTTGATTTATTTATTCGCAAAGTCAAGTCACCTTTATTTATATAGCACTTTGTACAGTGCCAATTTCAAAGCAGCTTCACAGTGTTAACAGGAAAATAATGCTCTGGTGAAAATGATGTTATCCAACTCATTTAAATTATATAGTGTCAATGTGGGCAGATCAGTAATATAGTTGAAATTTAAGTGTCCCCAACTGAGCAAGCCAAAAGCCAAAGGCGACGGTGGCAAGGAACCAAAACTCCTTCAGAGCCAGAATGGAGAAAAAAAACCTTGGCCGACGAACAAAAAAAAAAAAAAAAAAAAAAAAAAAAAAAAAAGTGCACGATTATGATTCTGGAAACATTACAGGTCAGAAGTCATGAATATCTATTTATCTAATATAAGATTATTCAAAAGATTGGAGTCGTCACGCTGGAAACGGGTTTAATGAGGATGTCGTGTCGATGGGGAATTTCGGGGGGAGTTTAACTTACATGCTCTCTGCAGACATTTCAGGGATGCGTTGGTCATGTCCAGGCGCAGGTCTACCATCTGATCTGGATACGGGCCGGATCCGTCTGACTGCAGTAAACCTCGGGATAAACAGAGAGACTAACATTAGCGTAGATGCCATTCTTTTTATGTAACGAATACATCAGGTGTCAGGTGTTCCCATAACACCTGATGTACTCGTTACATCATAAGAATGACATCTATGCTAATGTTAGTCTCTCTGTTTATCCCAAGGTTTACTGCAGTCAGCCGGATCCAGGCTATATCCAGACTAGATGGTGGACCTGCGCCTAAACATGACCAACGCATCCCTGAAATGTCTGCAGAGAGCGTGTCAATTAAACTCCCCCTGTAAATGCCGCGTTGACATGACATCCTCATTAAACCAATCTCCGTCGTGACAACTCCGATCTTTCGAATATCTTTTGATCTAATATGACTCCTGACCTGTAATGTTTCCAGAATCATAATCATACACTTTTTGTTTGTCAGCCAGAGGAGAACTGGCACCCCGACTGAGCCTGGTTTCTCCCAAGGTTTTTTTCTCCATTCTGGCCCTGAAGGAGTTTTGGTTCTTTGCCACCACCGCCTTTGGCTTTTGGCTTGCTCATTTGGGGACACTACATTTTCAACTATATTACTGATCTGCCCGCATTGACACTATATGATAATTGAAATTAGCTGGATGACATCACTCTTTTCTCCAGAGGGCTGTACAGCTAAATCAAATTATGTTGCAACATCAAATTATGGGACAACATCAAAATGGCGCCGCCGTGTTCGGTCGCCGTTCAGGTCGCTCCGCGAAGACTATGCTTTTATTTACTATTTAACTTTTTTTTACTCTCAATTTTTACAAACTTATCATCTGCATTGATCTACTATGACAGCAAAACTCTTTTGGACATTGGTTACCTCTACACTGGACTGTTTCAGGACACTTTTGCCGATACTCTGTGGCCATCTGAGATCCTTCGGAACGCCGAGTTGAACAATGGACAGACGAGTCAACGGCGAAGAATCAAGAAACACCGCGGGAAACGCGCTGGGATTCGAAACAGACTGAGGAAAAGGGCATTCAGTTCTCCTCTCCCGAGCATTCTTCTAGCAAATGTTCAATCCTTGGAGAATAAGATGGACGATCTTAGAGCCAGGATAAGTTTTCAACGGGACATGAGAGACTGTAACATCTTTTGTTTGTCCGAAACATGGCTCACGCCCGCGGTCCCGGACACAGCTCTGACGCCATCGGAGAACTTCTCTGTTTTTCGGATGGACAGAACAGCCGAGGCCGGTAAATCCAAAGGCGGTGGAGTATGCTTCATGGTCAACAAGAAATGGTGCGATCCCAGGAACATCACCATTCTCTCGCGGTCCTGCTCGCCTCATCTGGAACATTTAACAATCATTTGCCGCCCATTCTATCTGCCGAGGGAGTTTTCCTCTGTCATGGCCACTGGCGTTTACATTCCACCGCAGGCAGACACAGCGCTGGCTTTATCTGGCCTTCATGATGTTGCCAGCGGCATCATAAACACCCCGACGCGGCATTCATTGTCGCGGGCGATTTTAACAAAGCAAACCTAAAGAAAGTCCTGCCAAACTTTCACCAGCACGTCTCCTGTCCTACATGAGGAGCAAACACGCTGGATCATTCGGAGAGCACTCAAGCGTGTGGACGTCAGGAAAGCTGCCGGGCCGGACCCTCTTCAGTTTGCCTATCGTCCCAATAGATCGACTGAAGATGCCATCTCATGTCCTCCACTCCTCCCTCACTCCCCTGCTCTACTCGCTCTACACGCATGACTGTTTGTCCACACACAGCTCCACCTCTATCATCAAATTTGCTGATGATACTGTTGTCCTGGGCCTCATTTCCAACAACAATGAGACGGCATACTTGGACGAGGTGGAGGATCTAACATCATGGTGCCAGGACAACTGTCTCTCTCTGAATGTTGGCAAGACCAAAGAAATGATTGTGGACTTCAGGAAGAGACAGCAACGGACATACTCCCCCCTCATGATCAGCGGGTCACCAGTAGAGAGAGTGAGCAGCTTCAAGTACCTGGGTGTAAACATCTCCGAGGACCTGACCTGGACTGCTCACATTCAGACACAGGTGAAAAAAGCCAGGCAAAGACTGTACTACCTGCGCCAGCTGAGGAAATTCAGGGTTTCACCAGCTATCCTGAAAACGTTCTATTTAGGGGCGATAGAAAGTGTATTAACTCAGTGCATCACAGCGTGCTATGGGAACAGCACCAGTCATGACCGCAAAGCCCTGCAAAGAGTTGTGCGCTTATCCGAGCGTATCTCAGGGTCAGCTCTCCCGTCTCTGCAGGACGTCTACACCAAACGCTGCAAAGGTAGAGCTACTAAGATCATCAAGGACTCCAATCACCCTGCAAACCCTCATTTCACGCTGCTGCCATCTGGTAAGCGCTTCCGAAGCCTGATGGCCAAAACTTAGAGACTCAGGAGGAGCTTCTTCCCCCAGGCCATCAGACTCCTGAACTCAGTCACTTAACACCACGTGACTTCACTTCAGGATAAACATCGATACACTGACATTGCACTGCACTTTCTGTTCTCGTTGTTACCGCGTAACAACCTGTTTGCACATTATACTCTTTATACATTTGTTAACCACATATTTATAAGTCTACAGTTTACTCACTGCAGTCTACTTCAATTATTTTATTCCACTTCTTTATTCTTTACTTTTTTTTCTTCTACTTGATAGATAGAACTTTATCCTATTTCTGTTATAATTTCTTCCTTGTGTTTTTAACTGTGAATTTGCACTGTCCATGGAGCGGACCGGTTTACATTTCACTGCCGGTTGTATATTCTGTATATAACTGTGTATGTGACAAATAAAACTCTTGAATCTTGTTGCATTATTTTCATTATATGCTTAATGTGAAGCTGCTTTGAAACAATTGGATTTGTAAAAAGCGCTACATAAAAGGTGACTTGACTTATCTGACAAAATTATTTGGTAAAAAAAGGCAAACTAGAGCTACAGGTTTTAGAAAATCAAAAAAGCTCACAGTAAAAAAAAAAATAAAATAAAAAAAGTTCATACATTGACTGCAACATAATCAGGTATTAATCCTCTGAACGCGCCCGCATGTTTTGCTTGATTTTTCCTCATGACCGTGTAAAACAACTTAAAATACTCCATTTCTGGCCTCACAGACATGAACGATATGTCTTTACAAAGCTTAAAATGTCTACTTTTATGTACACTCAAAATAAAAAATAAATGTTGTACTTTTCGCTAAATAAAGAAAACAAAGAGGATGCGCATTCTCCCGTCTCTGTCTCCCTGTGATGTCCATCTGAAATGCGTGTAAAAATGAACTCAAAACTCAGAGAAAACTTGCCACACAGATATCTCTTTATAAAGCTTGGAATGCCTACTTTTAAATGAAGTAATTTATATAAAAAACAAATATTCTCCGTTTATGTAATCCGTATGAAAACAGCGAGAGGTCCAGTTCCTCCAGCGGAGCATCATTAACTTGAATGTGACCACACCCACGCGCGCAAAGCAATTCACATGCAAATCGTCCACGAGGAAGGAACGTGAACTTGTAAACGCCCCCCATCACCTCAAAACAAAGAATCAGCTTCATCATTCTAATGATTTTCATCACGTTTGGAAGACACGCTGTGAGTTTACTTTGGATTTACCCCAGGAGAAACAGAAACAGAATGTGAGAATTTTTAAGTGAAACATTTCTTCTCACTTATATAAGCGTTATTGCTGCATAAACCTCACATTGTAGGCTACTAGTTGAACTATTGGCAGACTAAAAAGTGTGAAATCAACGGAAACATGTTGAAATATGAAATAGGTAGGCAACCTTTCAATGCTAAATAAAGATACACGTACGACATGGGGATATTTTTTATGCTCTATAATATTAAACGCAGCATGATATAAAAGTTCTGCTTATTGGGCCTAAATGTCCTGTACATGGACTGTCCCGTTTATTGACTGGTACGCTGAACCATGCACTAGACTAAGGGGCCGCTCACATATGTTGCATCTTTTGCGTGCTTAATGAGGCTGCATTTATTTGATCCAAAATACAGCAAAAACAGTAATATTGCTAAGTATTTTTATAATTATTATTATTTTTTTCTATTTGGATATATAAATGCAATTTATTCTGGTCTTTAGTTTCACATCCTTCAGAAATCATTGCAATATGCTGATTTGCTGCTCAAGAAACATTTCTTATTATTATGAATGTTGAAAACAGTTGTGTACAATTTATTTCAGTATTCTTTGATAAATAGAAAGTTCAAAACAACAGCATTTATCTGAAATATAAATCTATTGTTACATTATACACTACCATTCAAAAGTTTAGGCTGAGTAAGTGTTTAGTTTTTTGAAAGAAATTAATACTTTTATTCACAGAGATTAACAAAAACATAGTAAAGACATTTATAATGTTACAAAATCTTTTGTTTCAGATAAAATGTTGTTATTTTGAACTTTGTTAAATCAAAGACTTAAACCTCGGTCTTAAATATTTGATTTAATCAAAGAATCCTGAAAAAAAAATTACACAACTGTTTTCAACATTCTTAATAGTAAGACATGTTTGAGCATATATATCAAATCATCATATTAAAATGATTTCTGAAGGATCATGTGACCCTGAAGACGGGAGTAATGATGCTGAAAATTCAGCTTACACTTTACAATGTATTCACATAGAAAACATTTAATTTTAAATTGTAAAAATATTTCACAATATTACTGTTTTTTTTCTATTTTGGATCAAATAAATCCAACCTCTTTTTTAACATACAGATCTAAAACTTTTTGAACGCTACTGTAGGTCTAAAGTCTTTATGTAAAGAAAATGTATAGTCAGATTACTTATTTTAAATGAAACGTGATTTTGTGAATAAGCTACAAACAATACATTCAATCATCAAGTCTCCTCACATTCATTATAGTTCCTGGTCACATTCCTCATTGATATTCAAGGGAGGAGTTGATGCCTCAGGTGTGAATCACATTCATGATGATCCACACCTCCCCTGCATAAAGCCATTCTGACAACAAGTGTCTTACAAAAGTTAAATGACTATATTGTTCTGTATGAATGAGTGATCAAAATGGGTTTCACATTGTTTAAGAAAACTCTAGGCAACAACATCCAGTTCTGAAAAGCCTTGTGAACAAATGTTTAAAGTGTGTTAGATGCCTTATTTCAGTGAGTTAACATTTTAGTTTTCAAAAACTATACAAACATCATTTTCTCAAAACTACAAACTTTTATGTACATGTTGCTCACATATTACTGTAGCCCTGTTTGTGCTGAATACAGTGTAATCAGACTTTAGCCATTAATATGCTTTAAAGCAACTAAAAAAAAAAAAAAAAAAAAATTTGACTCCAATCACAACTATGCAATTTGCTTACAAAATCTTTAACACATTTTAAATAATATTTGAATAGGCTGTATGTATGCATGTATGCATGCATGCATGTATGTAGGCCTGTTTAATGTCAAATATACAATACAATCATATTAAATTCAAAATACACATTTAATACAAAGCCTTGAACAAGCAAAACATGCAATTATCTGCATCCAATATGACATTTAAAAATATAGCTAAATATTATTATTATTATTATTATTATTATTATTATTAATAATAATAGTGAAATATACTACAATAATAATACAAATCTCTTAAGCTCATTGTATCATGGCATTTCTGCAGAAAGACCTCAGTCATCCCTAAAGACTAAATTAATGATTAATATGAATAATCTCTTTACTTTGACAAATGCAAAAAAAAAAAAAAAAAATAAAAAAAAATACAAAGTATATACAGTATGTTTATTGCAAAGCCGAGTCAACCAATTCGAAAGTAATCCAAAAAAATCTATAAAATATATTATGACAACAAATTCAAGCTTCAATGATAAAATGAGAAAAATGTGCACTGATTCAATATTTTTAGCAGATAAGCACTTAAAATGAACCACATCATGACTGTAATCAAATATTACTCACTGTATTTTCCATCATGCTCGTTCTGTCAAATGTCTTATTGGCTTAAATGCATGTTTCATCTGTTCAGTGCTTAGCATTTGTTACGTGTATGCTGTCTGTTGTTTTTATTGTGTTTTTGGTTAAAGTTCCTGTGACCTAGTTTCCCCAGTCTGCCTAATTAGTCATATCTTTCACCTGTGCCTTGGTAATTACCTCATTTACTCTGTGTACTCAAGTCTTCAGTTCTCCTCAATGTTTGTCCGTCTTTGTTAATGTTAACATGGTATATGTGCCTTCTGTGCTAGTTTCCTGAAATTGTTTTTATTAAAGTTCCTGCTTACAGTTCTTCCTTGCCTTTGTGAGCTTTAATCACCATGTTACCTAACCGCATTTATTAAATACAGTATATTTGACATTAAATGCTCCTACTCTGTCTTTAAGTAGCTGCTATTTGTAACAACATAAACATGAAGGAAATGTATTTATTTAAAATGTATTTGTTCACACTAGTTTAATTAGTTCATGCAGTGTGAACAAACAACTAAATAGTATTTGTATTACACATTAACATTATACTTAAAAAAAAATATATATATATATATATATATATATATATATATATATATATATATATATATATATATATTTCTCCTTGTACATATCTTATGCATGTATAAGCAGAGAAGTCGATAAAGATTGCATCAAAATCCATGTGAAAATAGCTAATAAAAATGTTAATAAAAGAACATTACATGTATGTAACAGGTGAAGTGGCTGCAATAAAGCGCACTACAGCTTAATATAAAAAGGACAAGAAAGTGCATGGCATGTCGCTGTAACACATCCAACTGAGGAGGGAGAAGGGGGCTCAGGAGGAGGACATGAAGCAGGTGAAGGGAAGGACACCCAAGGAAATGACAGAGGGAGAGACCAGGGCAACGATGATGGTGTGAGGAACCAGGTAGAAGACCTGGCAGGTTTAACTAGTGGGGCGACAGACGGAGGCAGAGCCAATGGAGGTGGAGACCCAGGCCAAGCCAATGAAACCAAGCAACACCGATAGACTGAGGCAGTGTCAAGTGTCCGAGGAGGAGCCAAGGCTGAGCTGGTGGGACTGGGGACTAAGGCGAAGCCAGAGTCAAGGCGAAGCCAGAGTCAAGGCAGAGCCAGAGGGAGCCGAACAGGTGGAGGGACAAATCGCAGCTGAAGGCCCGGAAGTCCGTAGCACAGGTGTTCATGTGGAAATGACAAGGGAGCCCAGTGAAGCAGTAAGGACAATGGTTCCAGGTGGAGCTAATGGAAGGAGGAGCCAACTCAGGGAACTTAGGCGAACCAGAACAGGGAAAACAGAACCAAAAAACACTTAACCCCTAGAGGTCGAAGATCACACCGGCGCAACCACCTCAATTTTTTTCTTATTAGAGCCATAGAGACTCAAATAACTGTCGATTTTTATCATTCAGACAAGTGTTATACATCATTATAATCTAAGTAGGCTATCTACTTTTATGTGTATACTCACAATAAAAACATAATATTGTGTTTTTTTGCTAAATGAAGAAAACAAACATGATGCACGATCTGCAGCCTCTCTGTCAATGAAGTCCAATTTAATACTTGTCAGAAAATGAACTGTAACTTAGTAAATAATTTGTCACACAAACATGAGACATATGTCTAAAGAAACGTTGAAATGTCAAATCGAAAACAAATATACTCTGTTTATGTAATCTGTCTGAAAAGAGAGAGTCAGTCATTCGCCAGCTTCTTGATTAGTGTTAATGCAGCCATGCCCACGGAGTGAGCATTCTTTTGAAAGTCAAATACTGTCGCGATCATGCGAACATTGTCAATGCCCACATCAACTAAAATAAACACATCAAGTTTAGTGCATGTACTTTACATTGTTTTGAGATGCATTGAGGAATAATCCAAGAATAATTTACCTCAGAAGAAAAGCTGTTAAACTTAAAACAGCAACAGATCCAGGCGAGGATTGTGAGGTAAGTGTATTGATAAGCTTTGCATATTATAATGAGCTCTGGCTCCACCGTGAGGGATTGTTTTGAAAGCATGTGGGGAAACAGCAACCGGAATGATGATTCACCCACAACAGGGCTCGCAAAGCGTCTTTATCAAACAAACACAATGATTTATCTCTCATCTACCCGCAATTAATTGAAATGTTATTTTGTATTATTTGGCCCATCCGATCGGTGGATATAACCGCAAACCGTGCATCACACACACGCGCACAAGCCACATACAGAGTCAGACAAATCAAAGCATGATCAAAACTTCCACAATTGTATTTTACCTTCAAATATCAAGTCAAGAGAATGACCAACGCACATCAAGAAAGGAATGTTATTTCACTATTTAAGATTTACCGGCCTGCCGACGGGCTTACGTATTGGTAGCCCGTCTGGAAAACACTAGCCCCAGGACGTTTGGCTTTGTGAGCCCTGGCCCATACATGTCTGAGTCTGATCACACAATGACAACACCTCAAATAAAGGATTCTCCAGCCTATGACAATGTGGAAGTTATGCTCAGTTAGACACGTACACACATAATCAATATAGATATCAAACGATCTGTAACAATGCAATACTATCACATATAAAAAAAATTTTTTTACTCACATAAGTGTGTTGCTTCATTCATTAATGTAATCTCATCCTGTCTGCAAATCCAGTCTCTTGTTTACAAACGAATCCGCGGTGAAATGAAGGAACAAACGTGCAATGTCTTCCCCACATGAGCTCAACCACACATTCCTAAAATTAGAATCCAAAGGAAGCTTATGCAGCAACTGTGTTCTTCCACAACCAGGCACAGCGCAATATCTTGCTATCTTCGTCATGTTTATTGCTTGGAAGTTCGATTCGGTTTAGCTCCACGAGTCGGTGGGCGGGGCTACTTATTCTTATGTTGAGGCGGCGTTTCACCACATGATGACGTCAAGGTGTGGCATATTTTGAGATTGACCGTTTTCTGGGCCTGGTGTCAATAAAAGCTTTTCTTTGACTAAAAAGGAAGTTTTCAGCCCCGAAACTTACAGGATATTCTTATATCACAATTAACTTTTATATATCAAAGGCTGAATGAAAAGTTGATTTCTCAATTCATGACCCCTTTAAAATAAAATAGGCCTTTGTAATGTGCCTTTAGCTCTCACTTTATATTGTTAACTATATTCTAAATAAACTACAACAAAACATATTTATTTTGTCCTGTTCCTTAGCTTCCTTTCACATACCTGACTCAAAGTCTCATTCATTATGCAGCTCATTATGCGGGTCTTTTCTCTCAAGTGTAAATCAGAGCATTATTCATGATTGTTCATGCCTCATCGCATATGGGCATTGTAAAGAAAAAGTGTCTTACAAAATTTAAACCAATATATTGTTTTATGTGAATGAGCAGGCACAATGATCCTCACATCAGTTTGAAGCAAAAACTCCAGGCAACAACACTCATTAGTCAAAAGCCTTGTGAACACATATCTATTGTATTAATTAATTCAGTGACTTACATTTTTTTTTTTTCAAAATCCATCCATAAACGTTTTTCTCTCAAAAATACAAGCATGTACATACATGTTGCTAACATAGTATGTAGCCCAGTTTGTGCTGAATACAGTGTAATGACACTTAACACTTTGCAATTAATATGTTTATACTGAAAAAAGTGAAAAAAGTCAAGTCATGTCAGTCAAGTCACCTTTATTTATATAGCGCTTTTTACAATGCCAATTGTTTCAAGGCAGCTTCACAGTGTTAAGCAGGAAGATATAATGCAACAGAATTTGATTCAGCTATACAGCCGCTCTGGAGAAAATGGTGATGTCATCCAGCTAATTTCAATTATCATATAGTGTCAATGCGGGCAAATCATTAAAATAGTTGAAAATTTTGTGTCCCCAACTGAGCAAGTCAAAATCTCCTTCAGGTGACAGAAAGGAGAAAAAAAAACCTTGGGAGAAACCAGGCTCAGTCGGGGTGCCAGTTCTCCTCTGGCCAACAAACAAACAGTGTATATGATTCTGGCAACATTACAGGTCAGAAGTCATATTAGATCGAAAGATATTCAAAAGATTATTCGAAAGTGTTGTGTTGTGTCGATGCAGAATTTACAGGGGGGAGTTTAATTGATACGGTCTCTGCAGACATTTCAGGGATGCGTTGGTCATGTCCAGGCGCAGGTCCACCATCTGATCTGGATACGGCCTGGATCCGGCTGACTGCAGTAAACCTCGGGATAAACAGAGAGACTCACATTAGCTTAGATGCCATTCTTCTTATGATGTAACGAGTACATCAGGTGTTATGGGAAGTGTTCCCGGTTCCGTTAATGCAGCCTAACAATCATTTACTTATTTGAATAATATAAAATGATAATGTTTTATGTGTATGCCATAGTAAAGAAATGTGTTTTTAGTCTAGATTTAAACTGACAGAGTGTGTCTTCCTGTACAACTTTTGTTCCAGAGTTTAGGTGCTAAATAGGAAAAGGATCGACCGCCTGCAGTTGATTTTGATATTCTAGGTATTATCAACTGGCCAGAATTTTGAAACCGCAATAGACGTAATGGAGTATAATGCGTTAAGAGTTCGCTCAAGTACTGGGGAGCTAAACCATTTAGTGCTTTGAAAGTAATTAGCAAGATTTAAAAAATGTATACAATGTTTAATAGGGAGCCAGTGCAGTGTTCACAGAACCGGGCTAATATGGTCAAACTTCCTAGTTCTAGTAAAAACTCGAGCTGCTGTGTTTTGGACCAGCTGCAGTTGATTTATTAAGCACGCAGGGCTACCACCCAGTAGAGCATTACAATAATCTAGCCTTGAGGTCATGAAGGCATGGACTAACTGTTTTCATTTTAGATAGATTTTTAAGATGGTAGAATGCAGTTTTACAGATGCTAGAAACGTGGCTTTCAAATGAAAGATTGGTATCAAAGAGCACACCCAGGTTCCTAACTGATGACGAGGACTTGACAGAGCAGCCATCGAGTGTTAGACAGTATTCTAGGTTACTACTTGTGGAGTTTTTTTGTCCAATAATTAAAAATTCAGTTTTTTGGGGGGGGCTTTTTTCGAATTAAGTTAAATTAATAGTCATCCATTTTTTTTTTTTTATATCAGCTATGCATTCCTTTAATCTTGTGAATTGGTAAGTTTCGTCAGGGCGTGAAGAAATATAGAGCTGAGTATCATCAGCATAACAATGAAAACTAATGCCATGCTTCCTAATGATATCTCCCAGTGGTAGCATGTACAGGGTGAAGAGCAAAGGTCCTAGTACTGAGCCTTACGGTACTCCATACTGAACTTGTGATCGGTGTGACATCTCTTCATTTACTGCTACAAACTGATAACGGTCAGATAAGTATGATTTAAACCATGCCAATGCAATTCCACTAATGCCAACATCATTTTTGAGTCTATTCAAAAGAATTTTGTGGTTGATAGTATCGAATGCAGCGCTAAGATCGAGTAACACTAATAGAGAGATACAACCACGATCAGATGATAAGAGTAAATCATTTGTAACTCTAATGAGAGCAGTCTCAGTACTATGATACGGTCTAAATCCTGACAGGAAATCCTCAGAGATACCATTTCTTTCTAAAAAGGAGCATAGTTGTGAGGACATGGGCATAGTTGTGCCTTTTCTAGTATTTTTGACAGAAAGGGTAAATTTGAGATTGGCCTGTAATTGACTGATTCTGTAGGATCAAGTTGCGTTTTTTTTTAATAGTGGCTTAATAATAGCCAGCTTAAAAGTTTTCGGTACATATCCTAATGACAAGGATGAATTAATGATATTAAGAAGAAGATCTATCACCTCTGGAAGCATCTCTTTTAGTAGCTTAGTCGCTATAGTTTAGGAATAGGAATGTTGTCCCATTCTTGTCTAATACAAGCTTCTAGTTGCTCAACTGTCTTAAGTCTTCTTTGTTGCATCTTCCTCTTTATGATGTGCCAAATGTTGAAAGATCTGGACTGCAGGCTGGCCATTTCAGTACCCGGATCCTTCTTCTACACAGCCATGATGATGTAATTGATGCAGTATGTGGTCTGGCATTGTCATGTTGGAAAATGCAAGTCTTCCCTGAAAGAGACGACGTCTGGATGGGAGCATATGTTGTTCTAGAACTTGGATATACCTTTCAGCATTGATGGTGTCTTTCCAGATGTGTAAGCTGCCCATGCCACACGCACTCATGCAACCCCATACCATCAGAGATGCAGGCTTCTGAACTGAGCGCTGATGACAACTTGGGTTGTCCTTGTCCTCTTTAGTCCGGATGACATGGCGTCCCAGTTTTCCAAAAATAACTTGAAATTTTGATTCGTCTGACCACAGAACAGTTTACCACTTTGCCACAGCCTTGGCCCAGAGAAAATGCCTGCGTTTCTGGATCATGTTTAGATATGGCTTCTTTTTTGACCTATAGAGTTTTAGCCGGCAACGGCGAATGGCACGGTGGATTGTGTTCACTGACAATGTTTTCTGGAAGTATTCCTGAGCCCATGTTGTGATTTCCATTACAGTAGCATTCCTGTATGTGATGCAGTCTAAGGGCCCGAAGATCACGGGCATCCAGTATGGTTTTCCGGCCTTGACCCTTATGCACAGAGATTGTTCCAGATTCTCTGAATCTTTGGATGATATTATGCATTGTAGATGATGATAACTTCAAACTCTTTGCAATTTTTCTCTGAGAAACTCCTTTCTGATATTGCTCCACTATTTTTGGCTGCAGCATTGGGGGAATTGGTGATCCTCTGCCCATCTTGACTTCTGAGAGACACTGCCACTCTGAGAGGCTCTTTTTATACCCAATCACGTTGCCAATTGACCTAATAAGTTGCAAATTGGTCCTCCAGCTGTTCTTTATATGTACATTTAACTTTTGTGGCCTCTTATTGCTACCTGTCCCAACTTTTTTTGGAATGTGTAGCTCTCATGAAATTTCCAAATGTCTCACTTTCAACATTTGATATGTTATCTATATTCAGTTGTGAATAAAATCTAAGTGTGACAACTTTTCAGAATGTCAGGACAGGAGAGCGGGTAAACTTTGTTTGGCAGGCTTTTTATTTGCTGCAACACCGAAAACAAACCACAAGCACGAGGGCTTTAACAAAAATAACACAAACGCTTTTCAGCCTTCCTCCAGAAGTAGCAGCAGCAGCATGTGGTGTTACCACAATCACCAGCCCCTTCTCTCTCTCTGGGCCCGGCTTTTATCCCATCTCTCGAGTCACTGCAAAATGAATACACCTGTTAGATCTCGTTAACAGAGGCGTGTCCCTTAACCATCAGCCCTCCCAAACTCCTCCTCCGCCTGCAGCAGCCTCTAGACCACGCTCCGCTGGTCACACTAAGTTTATGAGATTTGTAAATTATTGCATTCCTTTTTTATTCACAATTAGTGTCCCAACTTTTTTGGAATCGGGTTTGTATTACTATTCACTTCTTTCTCGATATGACAGCGTAAACTACAACAGAACAGTTAAACAACATGTAATGATTACATTGAACGAACACTCACACTCAGCATCTATCACTCAGGAGAATAACAATATCTGTGCGATTAACACCTGCCACAGCTACACAGTAAACAGACTCAAACACCAAAATTCGGAGTTCCTACTTTCTTTCAGAAAGATGGTGCTATTCTCCACCGCACTTCACTCTTGTGTGCTCCGTGATGTTTCTAATTTTTTTGCCCCAAACGCATATTCTTTCTCTTGTTGTGCAACTGTACTACCTATGCGCAAGGGTTTGTCCTTTTGTCTTTTGATAAATGGCATCAGAGGGGAGAATGCAGAGACGTGAGTGCACGTGAATTGTCAGCTGTGTGAGATTTCTAGTGCGGTCCAACGCATCATAAAGTGAGTGTCATTTACTTTATTCTTTGTTTTAAAATGCTGATGTTCACTCAAAGTAAATTGTTTAAGAGCTACTTTTTCTTAAGAGGAGAAAATTAATATAGTAACATAAAGAATGTTAAAAGGTTATGTGAAGAATTTTAAATGCATTTATTTTTGGTCTTACAAGTGTGTGTGGCTTATGTGAATGCATATTTAACAGTGTTTCCATTTTGTTCTTTATTCAGAAAACATCGAGCCACTACCGTTTTTGGGGATATTATACAAAAAGTGTGTACTTTGAGTTTTGTGTACTTTTATTTTTTGGAAAGTTACAACTCATTTCGTAGTTGTATACATTTTATTTATGCATCTTCCCTCAAACAGAAACTGGAGACATTAACGCTGTGCATTCCTCGTACGCGGTCAGAAATAAAGAGTCCCTTTTTTTTAGATGTCTGGCTGTGTTTGAGTTTTCTTTACAGCCAACACATTATCATGGCCACATAAGAGAGTCGAGAAAATATAAGCTCTAGCAGTTTTATGAAAAACCTCCAGTTTTGTTTTCTTCCAGCTGCGCTCCATTTTCTGACTGTTGTTTTAAGGGCCCGGGTGTGCTCATTGTACCACGGCATTGGACTATTTTCTTTAATCTTCTTTAAGCGCAGAGGAGCAACTGTGTCTAAAGTGGTGGAAAAGAGAGAGTCAGTAGTTTCTGTTCCAACATTGAGTTCCTCTAGGCTATCTGGGGATGCTGAGGAGATGAAACTGATGAGGAAGAGGTTTAGTGGCAGCGGTGATAGTCCTGCTATGTTTGAAACGAGGAGACGGCTTTGCAGCCTTTGCTAAATTAAGTATACACGATACTATGTAATGATCTGAGATGTCATCGTTCTGCTGGAGAATTTCAACGGTATCAGCATTTATTCCATGTGACAGTATTAGGTCTAAATTATGATTATGGCAATGAATGAGTCCTGACACGTGTTAGAATGTCTCTAAATACCTTGTGTCTTTTTCATTGTGTACATGGATATTAAAATCACCAGCAATTAGTCTATAGCCAGTACTAACTTTTATTATATTATTATAAATTATAGCAATCCCTCCCCCTTTATCTTTCAGACGCGACTCGTGTTTATAACAATAATCTTGAAGGGTGAACTTATTTAAAGTCATGTAGTCATCAGGTTTTAGCCAGGTTTCTGTCAAACACAGCACATCTAGATTATGATCTGTAATCATATCATTAACAATAAGCGCTTTTGGGGAAAGGGATCGAATATTCAGCAGCCCGAGCTTTATCATTTGTTCATCTGTATTATATCTGTTTTTTATTACTAATTCGTGGAACAGACACAGTCTCTATGTGATAATATCTAGATGAAAGAGTCTCTATGTTTTGGGATTTATCTGACTTCTGTGACATGAGACAACTAGCAGACGGTCGGTTAAGACAGTCCGTCTGCTTCCTGACCTGGGACCCAGTTAGTCAAGGTTCAACTCTAAGACTATGTGCCAAATTACTAGAGAGAAGAGTGGCACCATCTCAGGAAGGATGGATGCCATTTTTTGTTTAACAGGTCAGGTCTGCCCCAAAAGCTTTTCCAATTGTCTATGAACCCTATGTTATTTTTGCGGACACCACTTAGACAACCAGCCATTGAGTTATGATAGTCTGCTAAGTATCTCATCACCACAGGACAAACTTTTGTGGCATTGTACTTTTGCATGTACACCATAAAAGCACAAATGTCAGCACAAATGTCAGAGCATGTCAACTTCTAAAGGGCCTCAAAACTCTGCAGTTCTCTAGGGGTTAACAGACACAGAACTACATGTTACAGTGTATAGTGCAACTGTATTAACTGTATAAGCTCCACTCCTCACTTCCGTCCTGTGGCTGCAGGTCTGAAACTGCTGGTGCTGTGGTGCAGCTGGATACTATTGGGGCTTACTGTGTGCGTAATATTTATATACGCCACACAATAATATTTATAAACTGCTACGAAGGGCTGTGCATGCACAAGTGATAGGATTTTGGGTGAATGAGCTTGCTTGCATACCGTCTTCACCGCTTCACTTCAGTGTCACTCATTGAAAATTAACTAAAGGCTTGCACTTTTCGCATCCCATGTGATTTCCTTTATGTCGTAGTGTTACTACCTGCCCAATTTATGACTGGCTCACCGGGAATTCTCCCGATTCTCCCTATTTCCACACCTGGCCTGTTATTATTACTATTATTAGGAACGCAGGGACAGTTGCCACGAGAAAAGAAACCTGCTGTGTATTTTGAGCTATTTGAGTTGCTGTAGTTTGCTGTAGTTCACAAGCAATGATGGGTAATGTAGTCTTCCAGTGAGTACCGGCGGTAACAAAACCCCTGTGTATAGACAAGCATTACAGTAAACAACATAAAAAGAACAACATTCCTGTCTGTGTGTCGTTTTTGGGGTGATATAATAACAAGTCAAGTCAAGTCACCTTTATTTATATAGCGCTTTTAACAAGTCCAATTGTTTCAAAGCAGCTTCACATTGTTAACAGGAAAATAATGCAACAGAATTTGTACAGCCGTTCTGGTGAAACGGTGATGTTATCCAGTTAATTTCAAGTATCATATAGTGTCAATGCGGGCAGATCGTAATATAGATGAAATTTAGGTGTCCCCAACTGAGCAAGCCAAAAGCCAGAGGCAACGGTGGCAAAGAACCAAAACTCCTTCAGGGTCAGAATGGAGAAAAAAACCTTGGGAGAAACCAGGCTCAGTCGGGGTGCCAGTTCTCCTCTGGCCGACGAACAAACAGTGTATGATTATAATTCTGGCAACATTGCAGGTCTTAATTCATATTAGGTAAATAGATATTTGTAAGATTATTTGAAAGACACACCCCAATTCAACAAACCGAATCTGTGGAAATGAGTATGACGGGTCATAAAATTAGTAAGGAAATGTCCATCCAGTCCACATGCAAGTTAACTTGGTAGATTTATATGAAAAAGACACCACACAGCTCCCCTTAGGATTAAATGATTGCTTTTCAAATTAAATGACAAATATTGTCACAAGGTAAGACTTGGCTATATTATTACTGTTTGTTGTTTATTTATATAACAGCACTTTTCTAATAGGTGTTGAATATGCGTGCCTTCAGATGCATCAAGCACATATATAAAAACGCTGGCTTGGTGTGATTATATTTAGTATTTGCTGCTGCAGCACATAATGATAGGGAATAAATGAATGAGGAATTAATTAAATGTGATGTTTCATGCTGTTATGTGGGGTAGTAAAGAAGAAAAGTAATCAGGAATGCATACCAAAATGACTTTTTTGACAGTTTTTCCAGAGTTTCTTTCTTCAAGTCCAAGTGAAAGTCTCCAGTCAGTTGTTCACGTGTCCAAGTCAAGCTATAAGTCTTTTTTTTTTTTTTTTTGTGACTCAAGTCCAAGTCGCAGACTCAAGTTTCTATATCTGCTTTTACAAACCACCTGATCCCACTGAAAACCTCAGACCCTCTGATTTAATTTCCTCTTCCCGTGCTGGCAGACAGAATTCTCATTGTGCGGTCAAGGTTTTTGACCTTAGACTGTCTGTTCCAGATATGACAGCACCATTAAAGCCTCATTCTCATGCAACACTCTGAAACAAAGGACAAAAATAACTTTTTGAAATTGTAACAGCCCTCTGAGGAGGATCCATCACATCTGCTCATAGCCGTGCATGAAGAGACATTTCAGAGCTAAACATTCAACCCTAACAACAGCATTACGTTAGATTGGAGCTCCATGGCGGGAATATTGGACCCAGTCACTACCAGATCCTGTCAGAAGACAATCAGCAAAATCAGTGTTTTGTCTTTCACCCAAAACTGTATTAGCCTAAGAGGTCGACTGAGAAAACCAAGAGAAGAAAGCAGGATACAAAGTGATGCCAAATAAAAAATAAGCAGGGTTTATTGAATAATCTTAGTTGTGTACGTTTCATCATCCTTACTTTGTCTGGACTTTTTCCTGTACTTCATCCTGTTCTTCAACAAGGATGGATCGGGCATGTCAAAAGATTTTTTCCTAGATGTATTGCCCTAGATGGCATAAGATGTGATGTGGATGAGAAACTGTGGCAAAATGCAGAAAACCAAGTTGATTAGCATTCCTACTATATTTACACTCACCTAAAGGATTATTAGGAACACCATACTAATAGTGTGTTTGACCCCCTTTCGCCTTCAGAACTGCCTTAATTCTACGTGGCATTGATTCAACAAGGTGCTGAAAGCATTCTTTAGAAATGTTGGCCCATATTGATAGGATAGCATCTTGCAGTTGATGGAGATTTGTGGGATGCACATCCAGGGCACGAAGCTCCCGTTCCACCACATCCCAAAGATGCTCTATTGGGTTGAGATCTGGTGACCATGGGGGCCATTTTAGTACAGTGAACTCATTGTCATGTTCAAGAAACCAATTTGAAATGATTCGAGCCTTGCGACATGGTGCATTATCCTGCTGGAAGTAGCCATCAGAGAATGGGTATATGGTGTTCATAAAGGGATGGACATGGTCAGAAACAATGTTCAGGTAGGCCGTGGCATTAAGCGATGCCCAATTGGCACTAAGGGGACTAAAGTGTGCCAAGAAAACATCCCCCACACCATTACACCATTACACCACCACCAGCCTGCACAGTGGTAACAAGGCATGATGGATCCATGTTCTCATTCTGTTTACGCCAAATTCTGACTCTACCATCTGAATGTCTCAACAGAAATCAAGACTCATCAGACCAGGCAACATTTTTCCAATCTTCAACTGTCCAATTTTGGTGAGCCCGTGCAAATTGTAGCCTCTTTTTCCTATTTGTAGTGGAGATGAGTGGTACCCAGTGGGGTCTTCTGCTGTTGTAGCCCATCCGCCTCAAGGTTGTGCGTGTTGTACGCATCCAGTTCCCTCGAGAGTCAAATGCCTCCAACAGACTCAACTCAAACAAGCGGCTCCTGAAGACAAAAAAGCTGATTGTGTGTAACTCAGGTGCCCTTTTATACTCTGCATGTGACATCAAGGACTGCTGTCTGCCAATGATTATCCACCTTTGTTTACACGTGCCTCACATACCAGTCACACTGATGCAGTAGCAGTGGAGAAATTTCCCAGAGAAACTGAGCTCCTGTGGGAGCATGAAATAACGTCATTGCTGCGGCAATGGAGAAATTTCAGATAGAAACTGAGCTCATGCGGGAGCATGAAAGAACATCACTGCTGCGGCAGTGGAGAAATTTCCCAGAGAAACTGAGCTCCTGCGGGAGCATCAAAGAACATCACTGCTGTGGCAGTGGAGAAATTTCCCAGAGAAACTGAGCTCCTGCGGGAGCATCAAAGAACATCACTGCTGTGGCAGTGGAGAAATTTCCCATAGAAACTGAGCTCCTGCAATCAAAGGGGAGGTAATGTTACAATCCACGCCTGTCCCGGACTGCATTTCCCAGAATCCTCCCTGTCTCACACCTGAACTCACTCCCTCATCATCTCTTCTGCTCTCCCTGGATTCCCTGCACCTGGTCGTCTCCGTTAGCACTCCCTTTATTTTCGACTCACTCCCCAGCACTCATTGTTGGTTGTTAATGTTGTTATCTGTACTCCTGTTGATTAAGAAGATTAAACACATCTTTATTTGAAGTCTGCCTCCTGTTTCCTCCCTGTAATGAACCTGGTTTGTAACAGGAATATTCAGGAGGAACAGCATCAGACAAACAATAGAGCATATAACTAAACAGCAAAAACACGACTACTCAAATCAATCAAAAACCATGGTGACAAACAAGCAGGGAACAGAGGATGACAGAACTAATTAACAAACTAAATTTAACAATGACACTCAGACATGAACAGAATGGAAAAACAGGTTGGAAACACTCAAAACGTGACAGTAGCGTAATTTAGTTACTAGCACATTTTTCTTGAAACAGACGTTTTCACTATAACAGCAAATGCACAGAAAATTATTTTGAAAAGAAGGTATGATTATTCCTAAACCTGGCTAAAATTACATAGCTTAGGAAAGGGGAAGCAGTGGCAATGAAAATATGCTTAAAGATACAATTCATGTGTGGCGAATGAATTGCTTATCATGCGTATGTGCCATATTAAGGCTTTGCGTGACATTTCAGAATGATGAGATTTGTGTAAATGCAAAAGCCACGAATCAGAAAACAGGCTGATTCAAGCTGATGTGCACATAGCCTGTAGGTCTGACACAAAGATGTACAAATAGCCAGAATGTGTGAACAGGTGATAAACCTGGCAAACTGAATTATGGTTTATATGCTTTCAGCTGTTATTCTGCCAAGCAATAAAATTACCTTATACATGTATCCGCTTTAATCTGATTTATTATGCGATCAATACATTTGATTTTATACCGCCAGCAGGAACGGGCTTGTTGAGAAAACTCTGATTAAAAAGTATGTTCTCTTTGGCAGATGATATTCATACGTTGGCACAACAAGAGAAAAGCTGTGCTAAGGGGATTGGCATCTGACACTGTGTAAGGCTGTGGGGATAGATGTACGCATTTAGACAGAGCCTGTGGCTATACTGGACCAGCTTTGTAATGCAGACTGGACTTCTGATGTTTTTTAATTATAGGTATACAAAAAACTTCAGTGAAAAATGACAGCCAACACTGAACCTGGTTCACATGGGAGCTTCAGAAAAAAAAAGGGATGTGCTGGGAGAGGTTGTTTGGGTGTGCATCAACACTTCTTATCTTTAATATTTGATAATAAGATTCAGAATAACATTATTTTGCATCAAAGTGACCCATGTCTGTTGTGTAATGTAAAACATGTTTACCATTTGAATTTAGCGTTGAGAGACAGACCAAAAACAGGAAACGGTAGCCGACGGTAGATTTGATTAAGCAGCAATCAATCAGCTTGTATGTGTGACACAAAAACCATCTGGTGCACAAAGGAAACATGCTCTGAATTTCTTTCTGAATGTTATGTATGCAGGCTGTTGATCTCACATATATCAGGATCAGCGTGTCCTTTCAGCATAGAAAATGTGTTTGTGGTGTCTTTCAAAAACAGTGTTGCCCATTCTCTATCGAGACTATAGTGATATCTATTCTCTCTCAGGGAATGCACTTATGAAAAATCAATATATACTTCAATACAGGCTTATTGCAGATAAAAGTAATATGTACAATACAAAGTTTTGCTATATTAGAAATGAGAAACATTAACAATTCTCATAGTTCTCTATTGCTTGTTGACATTTAAGTGTGAAGTGGATGGTTAATAAATTATTAAAGTTTCTTAAGTTTTGTTCACAGACACTGGCAATTCACTCCAGAGCTTTTATTTAAAAATACAAATATTAAATTTTTATTTAGAATGTTATAAAGCTAGGTAGTGAGGCACGAGGAGACATGAGGGTTTTATTTTAACCAAAAATAGGAAAAAGTCACAAATAAAGAATACAAAATAAATCAACTTAATCTAACAAATAATCTAGCTAGATTTAAATTAACTGAGGTCAACAAAACAAACTTTAACACTTTAACTCGATATAAAGAAAAGGTAAGGAGAACTGAACAGAACAAAACTGACCCCTAACTGAGACAACAGACACGTATTTAAGACAAATGGTGAGCTCACTTAAACAAGATTTTATAATCATCGAATTATTTACAATTCATTGGTCAAAGTAAATATAAAAACAAATAAAACAAAGCAATAATGCGAAACAACGACTGTTAATAATAGAAATAAGTAAAAACAGAATCTAATTCTGTTCCCTTCACCCCTCTATGACATAGCTTCTAGTTGGTATCGGCGAGCAGAACCCTCAGGCCATCAGTGTTAATTTCGTTAACGAAGACGATGACGAAAAATATTCACAAGCTAAACTAATATCTGATGATAAAAACTATGACGAAACGTATGCCGTTTCTTTGTTAACGAGACAAGATGGGACTAGAATGTTATTTGAGGAACATTGGACATTAAATCAAATCACCTTTATTTATATAGCGCTTTTAACAAGTCCAATTGTTTCAAAGCAGCTTCACATTGTTAACAGGAAAATAATGCAACAGAATTTGTACAGCCGTTCTGGTGAAACGGTGATGTTATCCAGCTAATTTCAAGTATCATATAGCATCAATGCGGGCAGATCGGTAATATAGATGAAATTTAGGTGTCCCCAACTGAGCAAGCCAAAAGCCAGAGGCAACGGTGGCAAGGAACCAAAACTCCTTCAGGGTCAGAATGGAGAAAAAAACCTTGGGAGAAACCAGGCTCAGTCGGGGTGCCAGTTCTCCTCTGGCCGACGAACAAACAGTGTATGATTATAATTCTGGCAACATAGCAGGTCTTAATTCATATTAGGCAAATTGATATTTGTTAGATTATTCGAGAGATTGGAGTCGTCACGCCGAAGACGGGTTTAATGAGGATGTCGTGTTGATGCAGCATTTACGGGGGGAGTTTATTTGACATGTTCTCTGCAGACACTTCAGGGATGCGTTGGTCATGTCCAGGCGCTGGTCCACCATCTGATCTGGATACGGCCCGGATCCGGCTGACTGCAGTAAACCTTGGGATAAACAGAGAGACTAACATTAGCGTAGATGCCATTCTTCTTATGATGTAACGAGTACATCAGGTGTTATGGGAAGTGTTCCCGGTTCCGGCTGACCTAGTTAATGCAGCCTGACAATCATTTACTGATTTGAATAATAGAAATTGATAATGTTTTATGTGTAAACCATAGTAAAGAGATGCGTTTTTAGTCTAGATTTAAACTGACAGAGTGTGTCTGCTTCCCGAACAATGCTAGGAAGACTGTTCCAGAGTTTAGGCGCTAAATAGGAAAAGGATCGACCGCCTGCAGTTGATTTTGATATTCTAGGTATTATCAACTGGCCAGAGTTTTGAGACCGCAATAGACGTGATGGAGTATAATGCATTAAGAGTTCGCTCAAATACTGGGGAGCTAAACCATTTAGTGCTTTGTAAGTAATAAGCAAGATTTTAAAATTTATTCGATGTTTAATAGGGAGGGTTTAATATTAAAAATATATGATCTCTTCCTATGCTGTCTTTCAAAAATGTGTGTCCGTCAATGAGGGCGTCTGCATAATCTAATCTCTAATGATGTGTCGTTCATGAACGATTCGTTCATTTTGAACGAATCTTTAATATGACTCGAGAACAACGATTCATTCATTTTGTGTTGACCGCGCATGTGCAACATCCCATATGTTCTGTACAGGAAACAGAATTGATTAGTTTATCTCTCAAGTCTTCGGGTTCGAGTCATTCGTTCATCAAGTCCCAGCCCCATAGGCAAGGCTATACAGTCTATACTGGAAACAGAAAAGATTAGTTCATCTCTCGAGTCTTCGGGTTCGAGTCATTCGTTCAAGTCCCCATAGGCTGAATGTGTGGTGGTTACAATTTGTAATAAAAAGAAAAAGAGAAGAAAAGTAAAATAATGAGTGGTGTTGTCAAACAATATTGTTTTGTCACTAAGAAACTGTGATTAATGCATACTGTATGATTTTGTTGATGACGATTTATCTTTCTTGCCTAGAGTGGTATGGGCGATCGATTAGTTGATTACTTTTGCCTTGGGCTCATTCACCTGCTGGGGGAAGGGGCACGCTGCTCAAACAATATACAGACTGAGAAGTTGAAGCAGCAGCTCCATGTGTCTTGTCTTTATTGTCTTTTAATATCTCCCCTCATCAGGTATGAAATGTATAAATTGTCATGGAAGCTCAATTTGTAAGATTGTGAAGATGATAAATGTCTGTGAAATGTATAAATAATTTGAAGATGTAAGTTAGGTTCAAGTTAACAATGTGTGTAGCACGTGTGTTATAGCCCAGGCATCAGAAAGAATGTGAAGACAGGGTAAATTTATGTATATGTTTTGTGCTTTCAATAACTAATATAACAGTTAAGAGTCAAAGTACAGTGTTTACAAAAAGGAAATGTGTTATTTCACAAGAATAAGGGTAATGAAGGAGTTCATGCTTATGTTGTGTAAAGAAATAATTATTTCTACTGATGCTTTAAATACACCTAGAGCTTATTTAAGTAGTTAAAAAGAGTTGAAGACATAGAAAATGGTATATATGTTTAATTTGATTAAGTATTGATTGCTATAGTAATAGTTATAGTGAGTATATAGTAATGCTATAGTGAGTAATACTATTAATGTACACTGTCATCTAAAAGTTATCGAAACTGTTTGAATTGGAAACAGAACCTGATGAGAAACTGTATGTGAGTAATTCTGTATTTACATATATATTGTGGTTTTTCTTCTGAAAGAGATGTTTCATGTTATACGGTTATCAGTATATGAAAATATATTGAAATATTTGCATTAATCTTACAAACAAGTGCATAATTTTTGTTTGTTTGTTTTAGTTCAGTTTTTAGCTATAATAATTGATTTTCCTATGAAGACTGGACACATTGGGTTGGAATGGATAGGCATAACATAAATGTTTATTGCACATATTCTTCTGATGATTTTATAATAATAAATATATTACAATATGCAGTCAATAATACGAATGTAATGCTGTATATGTTGCGAAACACTGAAGCGGTCACATGACAAAAGAACGAGACTCGTACCCGAAGACTGACTTGAGAGATGAACTAATCATTTCTGTTTCTGCATTCAGCCTATGGGGACTTAAACGAACGACTCGAACCCGAAGACTCGAGAGATGAACTAATCTTTTCTGTTTCCAGTGACTGCATGCGTTGCATATGAGGCTGTCATGGCCCAGATCAGACATGATGACGGAACGGCTCGAACCCGAAGACACGAGAGGTGAACTCATCTTTCCAGGGAGGGAACAGATGTGATTAAATGTGAAGTGACAAAAAGAAAGAATGATTTGGATCAGAAGGTGAGGTGAACTAACAGACTATATACATAGCCTGATTAAGACCCAGCTAAGCAATTAATTAATCAGTTCTTTCTCATAGTTTGGCCATGGCCGCATTAGCTTATAGTTTATTCTTTATTCCAAGAGTAGTACTAAATGTGTTGGAAAATGTAATATGTATCATTTGAATTAGATTCTGCTGAAATGAACGAAATGACTTGAAAAACGATTCGTAAAAATTCAAAGATCAGAGTCAGTAAAATGATCCGAACTTCCCACTACTACTAATCTCACAGACAGCCGCAGCGGCAGCTGACGTCACAGGTACGGGTAGTCTAGGCTACCAAAACTCGAACTAGCGAGCTCGCTGCAACGTAGCGCTCTAGTGTAGCCTAATCTGAAAATGGTCACGCAAAGAACGATCTTCAATATGCATAAATGTCAGCTATTCTAAAAAAAAGGAAAAACTTAATAGACAAAGAGCAGAGATCGAGTTAGTCAGTAAAATCCCCAGCCAACAGGTCATTTTTCTAAAGCTGTTGATGGAGTGGAAGTTGTGGAACAGCAAGTTGACGGGCACATGAAGCAGATAAAACACACCGTCATCGTCCCCACCAATTTTAGGTTAGTTTAATTATAAACTTGATGGATGTATATTGCTTTTTATGTTTGAACAAACTCTAGCCTATATATTAGCTTAAGGCGTGGGCGATAGCCCGGTTGAAATATTTCAATCGTGTTGCGCTGTCATCATGTAAGCTTATCATTTAAACGCTTTTTACGCAAAACATTCAGACACATTAAGCAGCGAGGGAGAATTAATTTAGGTAAATGTGCGTGTTAAAGTTAAGCCTGATATGCGCACCTCGTACAGCGCCTGACTAAACTTGAGCTCTATTTCGTGCCTTTTAAATTTCACATAAGCTTAACTGAGTTGGTCTAAATAGAGAAAAATTATATTGACCTTTTTGTCTAAAGACTATATATAAAAAGCTACTAAAGCTACTATATATAAAAAGCTACTAAAATTAATGTTGGTAACTGCAGTTTGACTAAAAGCAATGACTAAAACTTGATAAAAAAAATGCAATGACTTTTCGTCGACTACAACTAGACTAAACCTATGAAAGACAAAATGACTAAAATGTGACTAAGACTAATAAGCATTTTCGTCTGAAGACTAAGACTAAATTAAAAATGTCTGTCAAAATTAACACTGCAGGCCATAAATCTCTACTGCATGACCATCAGCTTTTTGCCTGTCAAAACCGCTGCAATGGATGGACACACACACTGCAGCCAACGCAATTCATCTCAACTCCAATCCACCAAGAAGAAAACAGAAATAGCACAACGCAAGCTAGTAAGTGTGCACTCCAAACCAACAAAGTACTAAAATGAATAAATTAGCATTTCTATTATATATAATGTTGTATGTTAATAGTGGTAGTGGGTTTGTCCAGTAGGGGGTGGTGGCACATTGTGTTGGTTGGCTGTAGCACTGTTGAAAGCACAGTGTGAGCACTTGTGTGTGTATTGCTGGCTACCGAGATGAGTCCTAAATAAAAGAGACCATCCAGTAAGTCCATTTTCCAAAGGAAAAAGTTTTTATTTTTCTTATCTAAGAAACAACATATGGCCACAAGGATGAAAGTCAAAACTGTGGAGCTACTACTCTTGAGTAGTCTGATACCGCTCAGTGTTTTGTGAGTGAAATGAGCAAAGAATTTATGTCTAGGAATGGAATAACGCATGTCACCTCTGCACCATATCATCCAATTGTCTTGCTGAGCAAGCAGTCCAAACTTTTAAGGAACTTGTGATAAAAAGTTCTGGGAACACTATTAAGACTAAATTGCATAGAGCATTGTTTAGTTATCATATTACTCCCCAACCTACAACAGGACTGCCACCTGCAGAAATGATGATGGGAGGAAATTGTGATGCACCCTAAACAAAATGCACCCTGACTTCTCCAGCAAAACTGAAGCCAAACAAGTTCAAAAAGAGCACTATGACCAACATTAATAATAATAATAATAATAATAATAATAATAATAATAATAATAACAATGTTACATTTATATAGCGCTTTTCTGGGTACTCAAAGCGCTTTACATATAAATCTCCTTAACCACCACCAATGTGCAGCATCCACCTGGATGATGTGACAGCAGCAATATTGCGCCAGAACTCCCACCACACACCAGCTTATTGGTGGAGAGGAGACAGAGTGATGAAACCAATCAGTATATGGGGATGATTAGGAGGCTATGATGGACAGAGGCCAATGGGCAAACTTGGCCAGGATGCCGGAGTTACAACCTACTCTTTATTTTAATGACCACAGAGTGTAAGGACCTCGGTTTAACGTCTCATCCGAAGGACGGTGCTTGTTACAGTATGTCTCCATCACTATGCTGGGGCATTAGTACCCACACAGACAACAGGGTGAGCACCTCCTGCTGGCCTCACTAAAACCTCTTCCAGCAGCTACCTAGTTTTCCCAGGAGGTCTCCCATCCAGGCTCAACCCTGCTTAGCTTCAGTGGGAAACCAGTCTTGGGCTACAGGATGAAATGTCTGCTGGTACATGATGATATGGCTGCTGGAACATGCAAGGACCTATATCCTATAAAGCAGCATAAGGAAGTTCCCAAGTAGTGCAATTATTGTGATCCATTATTCAATCGACAACAAAAAGAGATGTTGACTAAAGACTTTCAAGCTGCCTTGGGTGCTCAACCTTATTATACTGATGTGGTGTCCATGGATGCTGATATTAAAGAGCCAGAACTCTGTAATGTAACATTTTAATTGATTCCAACTGTAGATAGCAGGGAGCCTGAGAGTCCATAAACTGGATGTCAAAGAAATCAGTTACCAGATTCACCCAGTGCTCAAATATTGCCTGAAACCACTTAAATTGCAGATTTCTGAAAGAAAGAGTCTGAGAATGCATACTCTGGATGTCTATGATGTTCACTAAGAGAGAAGAAACCACCAGCATATCTTAAAGACGTTGTGACAATTCAGAAAATGTCATCAAAAAGATAAGTATTTTAGGATTATGAATGAGGGAAAAAACAGAAAGTTCCAGAAAGTTCAGTTTTTCCTTTGTATCTAAGATACAACATATAACATAAACCTTAAATACATAAGGTACAACGGGGCTAAAGGCAAACCTTAAGAAAAATTTGCTTTTCACTACTCCTATAATGTATGATATACAGAAAAAAATATATGTTTGTATTGAACATTTATGGAGCAACAGTTTTTGTGTGAAAATAAATCATAAAAGTGGTTTATTTAATTTAAAAATCTTATAAATGTATGAGGTGATGAGGGGGCCTTTTACCCCACACACGGGGTAAAAGGGTCACCAGCATGGGGCAAAAGGCACACAGTATCGATACAAATACTTTCACTAAAATAATATCTTTTAATAATGTCTAAGTTAATAATTGTTCAAAACAATCACTTTAGCAAAGTTTGAACTATTTTCTGTTTATTTTGATGAATAAAAGAATTCATTTTTGATCAATAAATATGCTGTCATTAAAATATGTTAATATAGAAATATATCTGAAAAATATAGAAACAAAATCATTTAAAAAAGTAAAGATTCTGAAACCATTGAAGGAGATCAACATAATAATTGAATATAGATTTACAGTAGTAACAATAAATAATATTTTATTATATGATATGATTAATATCACATTTGTAAATCTGATGGTTTCATTATAAATATTGTGATTATCTCTAAAGTGGACACACAACTTAATATATGATACTTACAATCTGAATCTAACCATGTCATGTCAACAAATGTTAAAGTCAGCCGCTGTTTATTATCATGTTAAATATGGTGCCTTTTGCCCCAACAGCAGGGGTGCCTTTTACCCCAAATACCATACTTTTTCTTCCGTTATTGAAAAACTGTTGCTCTAATTACCTTGAACAAAACTGACAAACATTAACAAGACCTTTGTTTCAAAATATATTAAATAATTTTAGCAATTCTTATTCACTACTTAAATCTACAATATTTTTAAAAACATCAAATATTAGATCAAATGAGTGCAGAATCCACTTTGCACTGATGACCGTGACTCATTGGTGTCTTTCATCTTTACCAACCACTGGAGAGCTTTATGGTCCGTTTCTAAGTAGGTAATATCTCAAATATCTAGGATCTGGAGTCTAGGATCCATTTAACTGCCAAACACACTTTCTCTACTGAGGAATAACATACTTCCCTTAGAAAGAGTTTGTAGCTAATGAAAGCCACTGGCTGTTGCTCACCTGGAGTTCCCTGGCCCCTATGCAACCTCAATCCGTCTGGACAATAAATTCTTGATCAAAGTCTGGACTATTCAACACAGCATTTTTTCTTAATGCATTTGGATATCTCTGGATGCTGCAATCCTTTCCTCAGACCACTAGCATTGTTTTGGACATCGGACCCCCCCAAAGGAGCAGCCCTACTGGAGAAATTAGGAATACAACCATTATAAAATCCTGCCATTCCCGGAAAGGATATGAGTTCCTTCCGTGTCTGTGGTATAGTTACTCCCTCTAACGCCTGAACTTATTTGACTTGAGGTCACACAACTCCGTTGGTGATGATGAAGCCTAGGTTTTCTGTTAGGCCACAGCACACTTGGCAGGGTTTACTGTTTCTGGGCCTCTGTCAGGTGAGTTTGGGCCAATGCCCTCATTTTCTCCAGATGTTTCCTCATTTGCAAGACATAAGATGTCTTGTTTGCAGGCTCACTCTTACTATGGTCTCCTTCCCATACTTATTTATGTAATGTCAGAGGTCCCCAAACTTCATGACTATATAACAGTTCATTCAAACTGTTCAAGGAAAACCAATTAAAAGCCTGAGGTACTCTCTAAGCAAAAAGAAGATATGGGAGCCATTGGTCCCAGTCCCAGCCAGTCTCATCAATAAATTTACAGAGTATTTGTTTTAATGTCTGATTAAATAGTTATGTGCCCATCAGTTTGATGGTGGTAGGGTGTCATATGCAAATTATTGATAGCAAGCAATGGGTAGATCTGCATCAGGAGATTAGGCCCTTGGTCAGTGAGAATTTCGACAGGTAATCCGATTCTGAAAAAGCGCTGGACTAAACAAGTTACAACATATTTGGCTTTGATAGACTTTTAAAGGGAATACCTCTGGGTATCTCGTAGCGTAATATGTGATCACCAGTAGAAATGGTGTACTGATTACAGGTAGGTGCTGGAGGGGCACTCTCAGTGGACGCTTGATAGACACTTTTTGACAATCAGGGCAGCTTTTACAATACTGGATAACATTTGCTTCCAGGCCAGGCCAGTAAGTGTCTTTTGATTCGTGCTGTGGTTTTCCTTTTCCCTTGGTGGCCAGCCCAGGGAATTGAATGACTCGAATTGAGGTGAGTCAATACCCCAACATCCCAAGCATCCTGTGGGACCACCAGCTGTGGGAAAACTCCTTTTCTTGAAATATTGAAGCCTTTATAAAATCATGCAGTGCAGCTGCACAGCCATCATAGTGTAGAGCTTATGCTCGCGCTGATTGGCTGGGCTGTGTGAACTGCACAAATCTATGGCGATGTGGCATATCTGCACAAACCAATCATGGGGTATATAGAGATCAGAATAGAGAGCAGAGAGGAATAGAGAGCCTCTTGCTATATAAGTGGCTCATTTCACCAGGATTCAGGTTAATTCAACTGAAGTGACAATCGCTAGTCGTGAAGCCAATAGCACGGCCGTCTACGCAATACTCATTCCCATATTCTCAGGGAACCAAGGTTAAGTTAGGCCCATTGAAGTGTAAGCCAGATAAATGGTGTCTACTATCCAGCATCTACTAACCTCTGCTTTGTGACTGGGAGGCCTTTGGTGCGGCCTCCAAATCATACAAAGAGCTGTTCTGACTGCCTGAATTGGGCAGAGCTCTCAGTATACACTTTCAAAGCCCTGACAGGGCAGAGTAAGTTTAGTTCTCTGTTGCCTTCCATCACCCACTCACTTGACTGATGCTAATGAAGTGCGGTCTTGTGCGAAAGTGGCCTCAGGTCGGCAGACTGAAGTGGGCCTGAGAGCCATGGAAAGGATCCATAAAGGTATAGTCGTGGGCCAGTACATCCCTGGTTTTTGAGAAAAATGTCAGGCAGTGAGAGTTGTCTTCTGAGGCGAAGACATCTACCTTTGCCTTCCCAAAGATACTCTAGATCTGTTGAACCGTCTAGGGATGGAGCATCTATTCCCCGGAGGGAATGTTGTCTCGGGACAGCATGTCTGCCCCCTGGTTCATTACGCCCAGCATGTGCACTGCTCTGAGCAAGGGTTGGTTGTGCTGTGCCCACAGGAGGCAGCGCTTGGCCAGCTTGCACAAGGGTCCCGACCTGAGTCCGCCCTGGCTGTTTAATAGGGATCCAGTGCAGTATTGACAGAACCGGGCTAATATGGTCATACTTCCTGGTTCTAGTAAGAACTCTACCTGCTGCATTTTGGACCAGCTGGAGTTTGTTTATTAAGCTCCCCATCAAACGCCTCTTCCTCCATAGGCCTCTCCTTCTCGCTCAGCTGGAGCAAGCTTAGGGGCTCCTTTCATTGGATGGTCAACTCATAGCTCCTCAAAAAAATATAAATAAACAGGAGGAGAAAAAAAACCCTGTGTCCACTATGGTAACTCACTGCCACCATATGTGATAAAGCCAGGTAGTAAGACATGAGGACAAACAAAAAAGTGGGTTTAATTTTAACCAAAAATATATAGGAAAAAGTCACAATGAATACAAAAGAAAAATCAACTTAATCTAACAATAATCTAGCTAGACTTAAATAACTGAGGTCAACAAAACAAACTTGAACTCAGTATAAGTAAAAGCTAAGGAGAACTGAACAGAACAAAACTGACCCCTAAATGAGACAACATTTGTGAGTATTTATTCAAATGGTGAGCTCACTTAAACAAGACAGGGGAAAACATAACTAACATTGCATAATCATTTATTTATTTACAATTCAAATGGTCAAAGTAAATATAATAACAATCAAAACAAAACAATAATGCAAAACAACTAATGTCAGTAATAGAAATAAGTAAAAAAACAAACAAAAAAAAAAACAATCAAAATCAAATTCTGTTCCCTTCTCCTCTCTATGACATAGCATCTAGTTGGTATCGACGAGCAACCTCAGGCCATAAATCTCTGCAAGAGCAAGAGCTTTTTGCCAGTCAAGACCACGGCAATGGATGGACGCAGCCAACGCAATTTCTCTCAACTCCAATCCACCTCACGGTGTCGCGCTGAAAATGCAGAAACAGATGAGGATCCAATAGCGAGTGCAAAAGATAATTTATTGCAGACACAGACTCAAAATAAACAGGTAACAGAATCTCAATGAGTCGTGAAATAATGTCTGAAGCAGGCAGGAAGATCCAGGAGACAGGAAAACGGTGCAGCGTGGCGTGACACAGGGACACAATGGGCAAGGACCACGCAACGGGAACTCCAGGAAGCGGAAGACATGGTAGTATTCAAAATGGCCCCTTGGGGTATTAAACGCTGTTTTCCATTCATGCCCCTCCCTTATGCGAACCAAATGATATGCGTTACGCAAGTCCAATTTTGTGAATATGAATGCCCCCTGTAACCTCTCAAAGGCTGAAGACATCAGCGGCAAAGGATAGGTATTCTTCACCGTGATGTTATTCAGCCCTCGGTAATCAATGCAAGGTCGCAGAGAACCATCCTTTTTCCCCACAAAAAAGAACCCCGTTCCCGCTGGAGAAGAGGAAAGACGTATGAACCTGGATGCTAGAGAATCAGAAATATATTTCTCCATGGCCTCCCTTTCTGGAACCGAAAGAGAGTATAACTTGCCCTTAGGCAGAGACGTACCTGGTTGTAATTCTATAGCGAAGTCATAGGGACGATGAAGAGGTAGAGAAGCAGCCCGGGACTTCCAACACTTCCTGCAACACAGAACTAGACACAAACGGACAGGCAGACACAAGACAAGAGGCATAACACTGATCGTCCCAGGCAGAAATGGCATTGTGACCCCAGTCAACCCTGGGGTTATGCTTGACCAGCTAGGGATGACCAAGGATGATGGGAACGAGAGGAGAGTCAGTGATCAGGAAGTTGATGGTTTCTGTGTGGTTGCCAGATGTGATCAGAGTGATAAAGTCAGTGGAGTGAGTAATGTCTGGAAGAACCTGTCCATTAAGGGCGTGAACAGTGATGGAGTGACGGAGAGGGTTGGTTGGAATCTGGAGCTGACTGGCCAACGAATAATCCAAGAAATTACCTTCCGCTCCCGAATTCACCATGGCCTGGCAGCTGTGATACCTGTCTGCCCATTGCAGTCTTACCAGGAGGAGAGTGGTGGACAAGGATTTCCCCAACCTGGAACCGCCCGACAGTAACCTCTCTCTACCGACAGTAACTCTGCTCTACTGTCGGGCTCGATCTTTTACCGGGCAGTTGTTGAGGAAATGCCCCATCCCACCGTAGTAGAGGCAGAGTCCTCCTGTTCGCCGACGTTCTCTCTCCTCCCGGGAAAGCTGAGCTCTACCCACCTGCATGGGCTCAAGATCAACGGGTGGGCTGACCGTGCTTTCTCTGGAACTCTCAGGAAACTCTGAGAACAGTCTGGGTTGAGAGCATTGATCCCATCGTTGTATGTGCGCATCAACGCGCAGCGCCAGCTCCATGGTTGAGACTTGTGGGAAGTTCCAGAGCATAAATCTCCTTCTGCACACAGTCAGCCAGCCCATGCAGGAAGATGTCCCACTGCGCCTCCCCCCCTTTACACTCTGCAGCCAATGTCCTGAAGTCAATCATATAGTCAGAGACGGGTCTGTTGTTCTGACAGAGATCCGTGAGCCGCGTGATCAAAGACCCGCCTCATCTCTTCAGAGAGTGCAGGTAATGAGGAACAGCATGGATGTCAATTCTCCCACACCGCTGTTCCCACATCCCGATAGCAGGGTTAACCAATGCCACTCTTGACTCCTCAGTAGTGATTGTCCGTGGCTGTAATGAGAAAAACACAGAATATCTTGTAAGGAAAGATCTACAGAGACCAGGCTCTCCCGCATATCTCTCGGGTGTGGGAATGCGCTGCTCATGCTGGTAGTTGGTGTTGACTGGTTCTGGGGAAACGGTGGGCGGGGCAGTGGGTGATGTCAGCTGTCATACTTGGGTGGTGAGCTTTGGACACTTGTGTCACTAACACCTGCACCGCCCGTGATGTAGCGAATACCTGTTCATCCTGTTGGTCCATACGCTGGTGGGTCTTGGAAAGATATTCTTGTAACGCTGCTGTTCTCGCTGGATCCATGGCAGGTCAATCGTTATGTCATGCTGAAAATGCAGAAACAGATGAGGATCAAATAGCGAGTGCAAAAGATAATGTATTGCAGACACAGTCTCAAAATAAACAGGTAACAGAATCTCAATGAGTCGTGAAATAATGTCCGAAGCAGGCAGGAAGATCCAGGAGACGGGGAAACAGTGCAGCGTGGCATGACACAAGGACGCAATGTTTTATTAATTAGGATGCCAGACACAGTTGCATTGCGACAGCCCGTTCCACTGGCGGGATCTCCACGTCCCCCTTGGCTAGCCCGCCATCGAGTGTACTGAGGAGTGAAGAGCCACTGGGCCGGTTTCTGACAGAAAAAGATGCCGTCCATGACCTAGTGAGCTCTTCATGCCCTTCTAGGAAGAAGGGCACTGCGGCGGGGCTCCCCAAGATACCAATCATCCATCCTAGAAGGCTTGGGACACGGTGGAGGGTTCCACATGATCCTGACCTTTTTGGCGGCCCGGGAAAGCATAGCCATTAATTCTGGGTCCGTCTCGGGCAACGCCACTCTCCCAGAGGGAGGCAATGCAGCCGGGTCATCCCCAGACTGGGGACTGAAGCTCCCCCTCCAATGCGGCTATCGACATGCTTGTCATCTGCTGGAGCTCCGAAAGTCACCATTGGATGCCCATGGGAGGGGCCAGCATGCTCTTTCGGTAACTCAACCAGCTGCGGCACGTTAGAGGGATTAGGGTCCCACGGAGATTGCCTCGGCGGGGTAGCCCCAACTGTAATCCTCAGATCACCCTAGTAGCTCTATTCTGCTGTCTAGCAGGAATAGCTCTAGATCGGGGTATAGGTAAGGGTCTCTGCCTTCCTAAAGGTAGGTGAGTCTCAACCTCAACACCAAGATAGTCATGTTCCTGCAGTGGGTACATGAACTATCCACAAACGCTGCCTCAGCGTGCTGAATGCCCAGTCACGTAAGATAACGATTGTGCCCGACAGCTGGTGACAGGGAACGACCACATCCAGAAACGCATGAGTGGAATGACATCTTGATGAAGACACAGTGTCACACCCGTGTACTCTTTTAGGGAAAAGCTCTTTTAATGTGCTGAAGCACACAAGAAAACAACCGCGGCAAAACACAGGGAGATAGTGCAGCCCTGTGTATGCACTCACTGTTTTGGGGAACGCCCTCATCGAACTTACAGAAATGCTGTGAAAACGGCATCCGCTTCTGTATTTATACATTATACATTATCTGTATATAACACTATTTACATCCAGATTTTATCTGAGAGTAGTGAGAATGTAACAGCTTTAGACACTGATTTGGATGTGAGTAGCTTAGTGAACTCTGTGCATTGTTCGGTTCAGGCTGTAGAGCCCTTGCAGCAGGGCAACTGGGTGACGGCATAGTCGCAGATCAAAAAAAGAGTCGTAGATCTCTTCCTTTCCGTTTAGAACATCAAACAGGTTCTCCCCACTCAGTGACGTACCCGCTGAGAATCCTGAGAAAGTACCCTAGTTATTGGCGATTCTATTACATGGAATGTGAAAATAGAGACACCAGCCACCATAGTCACATGTTTACCGAGAGCCAGAGCACCTAACATCAAAGCTAATTTAAAAGTGCTGGGTAATGCTAATCGTAAAATCTCTAAGATTATTATTCACGTCGGCACTAATGACAAGATCACCAAAATTAACATTAAAGAGGTGTGTGAACTCGCAAGTACGATGGCAGCTAACATTTGTTGCTCTGGTGCCCTCCCTGTTCGTCGGAGTGATGATATACTTAGCAGACTATCATCACTCAATGGCTGGTTGTCTAAGTGGTGTCCGCAGAATAACATAGGGTTCATAGACAATTGGAAAAGCTTTTGGGGCAGACCTGACCTGTTGAAAAAAGATGGCATCCATCCTTCCTGGGAAAATATTTGATCCTTTTCCTCAAAAGCGCTTATTGTTAATGATATGATTACAGATAATAATCTAGATGTGCTGTGTTTGACAGACACCTGGCTAAAACCTGACGATTACATTACTTTAAATGAGTCCACCCCCCAAGACTATTGTTATAAACACTCACGTCTGAAAGGCAAAGGGCGAGGGGTTGCTGTAATTTATAATAATGTCTTCAGTACTACTAGAAGTCTAGTTTCAAATATTATTCCTTTGAAGTTTTGGTGCTTTACGTAACGTTATGTAGTGTAAATGATAAATCCCGTTTGACATTTGTGCTTACTACTGTATACAGGCCACCAGGGCACCATACACACTTTATTAAAGAATTTGGGGATTGAGTTAGTACTGGCTGCAGATAAAGTACTAATTGCTGGTGATTTCAATATCCATGTAGATAATGAAAAAGATGCATTGGGATTGGCATTTAGAGACATTCTAAACTCTATTGGAGTAAGGCAACACGTGTCAGGACCCACCCATCGCCATAATCATACTTTAGACCTAATACTGTCACATGGAATAAATGTTGATGCCGCTGAAATTCTACAGCAGAGCGCTGACATCTCAGATCATTATCTAGTATCACATCCTTAATGTAGCAAAGGCTACAAAACTGTCCCATTGTTTCAAATATGGCAGGACTATCACCACTGCCACTAAAGATTCAAGATTCAAGAGTTTTATTTGTCACATACACAGTTATATACAGAATATACAACCGGCAGTGAAATGTAAACAGGTCCGCTCCATGGACAGTGCAAATTTACAGTTAAAAACACAAGGAGGAAATTATAATAGAAATAAAAATAAAAAAGTACTATATCTGTAGAATTATAAATAAATCAAGACAAGTAGAAAAAAATAAAAATAAATAAAGAAGTGGAATAAAATAAGTGAAATAAACTGTGCAGTGAGTAAACTGTAGACTTATAAATATGTGGTTAACAGAAATGTACAAAGAAGTATAATGTGCAAACAGGTTTATAACAGGTTGTTACACAGTAACAACGAGAACAGAAAGTGCAGTGCAATGTCAGTATATCGATGGTCACGTGATGTTAAGTGACTGAGTTCAGGAGTCTGATGGCCTGGGGGAAGAAGCTCCTCCTGAGTCTCTCAGTTTTGGCCATCAGGCTTCGGAAGCGCTTACCAGATGGTAGCAGCGTGAAATGAGGGTTTGCAGGGTGATTCGAGTCCTTGATGATCTTAGTAGCTCTACCTTTGCAGCGTTTGGTGTAGACGTCCTGCAGAGACGGGAGAGCTGACCCTGAGGATACGCTTGGATAAGCGCACGACTCTTTGCAGGGCTTTGCAGTCATGACTGGTGCTGTTCCCATACCATGCTGTGATGCACTGAGTTAATACACTTTCTATCGCCCCTAAATAGAAAGTTTTCAGAATAGCTGGTGAAACCCTGAATTTCCTCAGCTGTCACCCCTGGGCCCTTAAAACAGCAGCCAGAGAAATGGAGCGCAGCTGGAAGAAAACAAACGCTAGATCTGTTTATTTCTCGACTCTCTTAGAAGAAAACAAACACAACCCTAGGTATCTATTTGAAACAGTGGCTAAATTAACAAGAAATAAAGCTTCAACTTCTGACGTTTGCAACCAGCACAGCTGTAATGACTTTATGAACTTATTTATGTAAAAGATTGATAATATTAGGAAGAAAATTATAATTATGCAACCATCTACTACAATAGTGCAATAGTGGAGACAGTGCATTGTTGTGTCACTCAGGAAAAATTCCACTCATTCACTGCTATAGGAGAGGAAGAATTGGCTAAACTCATTAAATCATCTAAATCAACAACATGTATGCTCAACCCTATACCGACTAAGCTACTAAAAGGGATGCTGCCAGAGGTCATAGATCCTCTTCTTAATATAATTAATTCATCTTTGTCATGTCTTAGGATATGTACCAAAAACTTAAGTTAGCTATTATTAAACCACAAAAAAAAAAAAAAAAAAAAAAAAAAAAAAAAATTTGATCCTACAGAATTAGTAAATTACAGGCCAATCTCAAATCTACCCTTTCTGTCAAAAATACTAGAAACGGCAGTATCTTCACAACTATGCTCCTTTTTTAGAAATAAATTATATCTGTGAGGATATCATAGTACTGAGACTGCTCTCATTAGAGTTACAAATTATTTACTCTTATCATCTGATCGTGGTTGTATCTCTCTATTAGTGTTACTCGATCTTAGTGCTGCATTCGATACTATCGACCACAACATTATTTTGAATAGACTCAAAAATTATGTTGGCATTAGTGGAATTGCATTGGCATGGTTTAAATCATACTTATCTGACCATTATCAGTTTGTAGCAGTAAATGATGAGATGTCACACCGATCACAAGTTCAGTATGGAGTACCGTAAGGCTCAGTGCTAAGACCGTTGCTTTTCACCCTGTACATCCCAAGTGAAAAATAAAAATACTAAAATGTATTTCAAATACATGTATTTTATGCTAAATATACTACAAATACATTTACATTTGTGTACTTAATATAAATACCCTGCAATTGTACTTTTAGTATACTCAATTGGTATAAAGTCTGTAAAATTGGAACAAGTAATTTTGTACTTAATGTTCTTTAGTTATCCATAAATAGTGCTGAGGTCCAACTAAAAATATACTTAAGTATTTGATTGTGTTAAAGTGGAACTACTGCAAGTACACTTTAGGTGCACTTTAAATATATTGTATTTAAATTATATAGTGATCCTACTATCCTTAGTAATAGTGATATTAAACACATTTTAGTCTTAATATTAAGAAATATGCATTGCCATCCTGGGAAAATATTTGATCCTTTTCCTCAAAAGCGCTTATTGTTAATGATATGATTACAGATAATAATCTAGATGTGCTGTGTTTGACAGACACCTGGCTAAAACCTGACGATTACATTACTTTAAATGAGTCCACCCCCCAAGACTATTGTTATAAACACTCACGTCTGAAAGGCAAAGGGCGAGGGGTTGCTGTAATTTATAATAATGTCTTCAGTACTACTAGAAGTCTAGTTTCAAATATTATTCCTTTGAAGTTTTGGTGCTTTACGTAACGTTATGTAGTGTAAATGATAAATCCCGTTTGACATTTGTGCTTACTACTGTATACAGGCCACCAGGGCACCAGTGCAGTAAAGAAGAACTCCAAATAATATTTATATCAGTCTTAAGCGATATGTCAGTAAATATATTAATGGGTTTGTAGTATAGTTAGTATGAAATAAATGTAGGCCTATTTTAAATATTTATTAGCATAGTTTTTTTGCACTAGGGCATACTCTGCATCCATTGGCTCTGACATGTTTTCTCTCTGTCACGCACATAACTTAAGAAGTCTTAAGAAAGTCCAAAGTAACCAAAAATCACACTCATTTGAATTTTAACTCATAAATACATTCTTTCTGACATGACTTAAAAACACCATAACTGCAGAAGCTAAACCTTGACCCCCAATGGCCTGCCCCAACGTCTTACTATTGGTTTAACCAAAAGTTGACACGTTAGACCGCTATGCTTGATCCATGTTTAGAACATGCCATAAAGCCAATGCCATCACACTCACCAAAAATCGGTTCTAAATAACCAAACTCACTAGAGTGCACACTATTGGGAATGTTGCAGATTTTGAGAATGATGATTTTTTTTTTTTTAATTTTTGTAATTTTGTTTAGATGGGGCTTTCTTTTTGTGCAAACCAATAGAAATGTGAGGTATGAACTGAAACATCTTTGTTCTGCTAACAGAAGCTGTAAGGGCAGAATTTCCAGAACTTTTGCCAACAGTGCAAATATAACAATGAGCAATTTGCAAATAAAATTATTTTAATTTGTTAATGGCATGTTAATGTTAATGGCTTTGCTATGGCAGACACATAGAACATTATCAATTTATATTATTCAAATCAGTAAATGATTGTAAGGCTGCATTAACTAGGTCACCCGGAACCGGGAACACTTCCCATAACACCTGATGTATTCGTTACATCATAAGAAGAATGGCATCTACGCTAATGTTAGTCTCTCTGTTTATCCTGAGGTTTCCATATCCGGGCCGTATCCAGATCAGATGGTGGACCTGCGCTTAGACATAACCAATGCATCCCTGAAATGTCTGCAGAGAGCATGTCAATTAAACTCCCCCTGTAAATGCCGCATCGACACGACATCCTCATTAAACCCGTCTCTGGCATGAAGACTCCAATCTTTCGAATAATCTTACGAATATCTTTTGATCTAATATGACTTCTGACCTGCAATGTTGCCTGAATCATAATCATACACTATTTGTTTGTCGGCCAGAGGAGAACTGGCAACCCGACTGAGCCTGGTTTCTCCCAAGTTTTTTTTATCCATTCTGTCCAATTTTGGTTCCTTGCCACCGTTGCCTTTGGCTTTTGGCTTGCTCAGTTGGGGACGCTAAAATTTCAACTATATTACTGATCTGCTTGCATTGACACTATATGATAATTGAAATGAAATTCGCTTGATGACATCACCAGTTTCTCCAGAGCGGCTGTACAGCCGAATCAAATTCTGTTGCATTATTGTCCTGTTAACACTGTGAAGCTGCTTTGATTGTTCTAGCTATTTGCCTACAGCAGCTAATAAACTGGAAGTCTCTTAAATTCACAGAAAATAGCTTACTTGCGCATTTTAAAATAAGGTCAATAGCTTAGGTTATTAATGCGCTGAACAAGGGCAACATATTTGAGTACTTAGTAAGAAGTGAGAAGATCCAATGCATACCACACTTCCAGCACACAAACTCTATGCTGCAGCTCATTTACAATGATCACATCTGGGTACAAGCTTCAAGTTATTGGTTGAAAGTACAAGACATTTGCATTCAAATGTAAAGTATAGGAATCTTTCCATTTTATCAATATTTTAATGTTGCTTGAGAGAAGGGTAAAAGTAGCACAGGAGGTGATGTAATAGATGAAGTTTCTCTCCAAGTAGTACAAACCCGATTCTAAAAAAGTTGGGACACTGTACAAATTGTGAATAAAAACAGAATGCAATGATGTGGAAGTTTCAAATTTCAATATTTTATTCAGAATACAACATAGATAACATATCAAATATTTAAACTGAGAAAATGTATAATTTTAAGGGAAAAATAAGTTGATTTTAAATTTCATGGCATCAACACATCTCAAAAAAGTTGGGACAAGGCCATGTTTACCACTGTGTGGCATGCCCTCTTCTTTTTATAACAGTCTGCAAACGTCTGGGGACTGAGGAGACAAGTTGTTCAAGTTTAGGAATAGGAATGTTGTCCCATTCTTGTCTAATACAGGCTTCTAGTTGCTCAACTGTCTTAGGACTTCTTTGTCACATCTTCCTCTTTATGATGTGCCAAATGTTTTCTATGGGTGAAAGATCTGGACTGCAGGCTGAAAGAGACGACGTCTGGATGGGAGCATATGTTGTTCTAGAACTTGGATATACCTTTCAGCATTGATGGTGCCTTTCCAGATGTGTAAGCTGCCCATGCCACACACACTCATGCAACCCCATACCATCAGATCTAGGCTTCTGAACTGAGCGCTGATGACAACTTGGGTTGTCCTTGTCCTCTTTAGTCCGGATGACATGGCGTCCCAGTTTTCCAAAAAGAACTTCAAATTTTGATTCATCAACAGTTTTCCACTTTGCCACAGTCCATTTTAAATGAGCCTTGGCCCAGAGAAAACGCCTGCGCTTCTGGATCATGTTTAGATGTGGCTTCTTTTTTGACCTATAGAGTTTTAGCCGGCAATGGCGAATGGCACGGTGGATTGTGTTCACCGACAATGTTTTCTGGAAGTATTCCTGAGCCCATGTTGTGATTTCCATTACAGTAGCATTCCTGTATGTGATGCAGTGCCGTCTAAGGGCCGAAGATCACGGGCATCCAGTATGGTTTTCTTAGCTTGAACCCTTACGCACAGAGATTGTTCCAGATTCTCTGAATCTTTGGATGATATTATGCACTGTAGATGATGATAACTTCAAACTCTTTGCAATTTTTCTCTGAGAAACTCCTTTCTGATATTGCTCCACTATTTTTGGCCGCAGCATTGGGGGAACCGGTGATCCTCTGCCCATCTTGACTTCTGAGAGACACTGCCACTCTGAGAGGCTCTTTTTATACCCAATCATGTTGCCAATTGACCTAATAAATTGCAAATTTGTCCTCCAGCTGTTCCTTATATGTACTTTTAACTTTTGCGGCCTCTTATTGCTACCTGTCCCAACTTTTTTGGAATGTGTAGTTCTCATGAAATCCACTGGGGACTGGGGGTTAAGCATCAAGGGACCTCCCATAAGCATCAAAGGACCCCCCATAAGGCCCCAAAAAAATTGCCTTGGGGGTCCCCTTGATATACATTAAAACGTCTCGGTTACGTATGTAACCCTCGTTCCCTGAAGGAGGGAACGGAGACGCCACGTCGGAGTACCGACGAATAGGAATCTCGCTCGCGAGCCAATCTACTGAGTGTAACTAAAGCGAGCCAATGCACATTGGCATGCAATGATTGCACCAGGTGCTCATGCCACGCTGTGCGGGTATAAATGAGACACAGGTGATTGCATCAAATTAGCCTTTTGCTGAGGAGCCGAGTAGGTAGGCAGGCACCCCAGCAGGGTACAGAGGACATGGCGATGGGACGTGGCGTCTCCGTTCCCTCCTTCAGGGAACGAGGGTTACATACGTAACCGAGACGTTCCCATTCAGTCGGTCACTCTGACGCCACGTCGGAGTACCGACGAATAGGAATCCCTACCAAAGTGCCATGGCCTCTGCCCCTTCCAGTGCCCAGTGTGAGCCACCTGAGCTCTCTTACCTGATGAGACGGGGCTCACACCAGGAAGTCCATCACTGCTGTTCCGCATGACCCTGTTCAGTGATTATTGGATGACACTGGGAAAGCGTGCCCTAGAAAAGGGGCCACTGCGGAGCCCACATCGTACCCCGGAGGAGTTATGTGGAGTACAAAGCTGAGCCGTAGCCCGCAAGGGAGGAGGGGGCTCAGTCCCGGTGGCGGGAAGGCTCTCCCAAGGGAAGACACGGGCTTCCCGTAGGAGCGACCGTGGAAGAAATATGGGATCCCGCAGGGTCACTCATATAAGCCCAGCCCATTACCGGTTCTCAAGGATTCAGCGGCAGGGGCCTGATGCCCGGCGCCCGCGACGTCCGGCACCGAGGAGATGGAGGACTCACAGAGTTTGCTTCTGGAGAATAAGAGCCGGAGCGCAGCAAGCCGACAAGAGCCGGGGCCTCTCAGTGCTTCTACCCGTTTGAGGTGAGAACACAGGAGGAGACCGGCTCTACACGTAGGCTATAGAATCTAGCGAACGTGTTGGGTGTCGCCCAGCCCGCAGCTCTACAGATGTCTGACAGCAAGGCGCCACGTGCCAGCGCCCAGGAGGATGCAACACTTCTAGTAGAGTGTGCTCGCACTCGAGCGGACAGGGCACACCTTGTGCTTGGTAAGCCAAGGTGATGGCATCCACTATCCAGTGGGCCATCCTCTGCTTGGAGACAGCCTTTCCCTTCTGCTGGCCTCCGTGACAGACAAAGAGCTGATCTGAGGTTCTGAAGCTTTGAGTTCTATCCACGTAGATCCGCAGAGCGCGGACGGGACAGAGCAAAGCTAGGGCTGGGTCTGCCTCCTCCGGGGCAGCGCTTGCAGGTTCACCACCTGGTCCCTGAAGGAGTGGTAGGAACCTTGGGCACATAGCCAGGCCGGGCCTTAGTACCACGTGGGTATTACCCGGCCCGAACTCTAGGCACGATTCGTCGACCGAAAATGCCTGCAGGTCCCCTACCCTCTTGATGGAGGCCAATGCAGCCAACAGCAAAGTCTTCATAGACAGAATCTTTAGCTCTGCTGACTGCAAAGGCTCGAATGGGGCATTCTGGAGTGCTCGGAGCACCAGAGCAAGATCCCAAGAGGGTATGGAGGGGGTCGAGGAGGATTTAACTGTCTCGCCCCCCTAAGGAACCTGACGACCAGGTCGTGCTTCCCAACCGACTTACCTTCTACGTGGTCGTGATAGGCGGATATAGCAGCAACATAGACCTTGAGGGTGGAGGGTGACAGCCTACGCTCCAACCCTTGTTGCAGGAAGGAAAGCACAGACGCGATCGAACATCTTCGGGGTCCTCTCGGCAGAAGAACACCACTCGACGAACAGGTTCCACTTCGAGGCGTAAGCCTGTCTTGTAGACGGTGCACGTGCCCGAAGTGATGGTGTTAACTACCTCTTGGGGTAAGTCACCTAGAACCTCCGCGCCCCGTCCCGGGCCAGACATGAAGCTTCCACAGGTCTGGACGCTGGTGCCACAGGTGCCCCGTCTCTGAGTCAGAAGGTCCTTCCTCAGAGGAATCGGCCAAGGAGGGGCTGTCGCGAGGAGCATAAGTTCTGGGAACCAGGTCCGGTTGGGCCAGTACGGCGCCACCAACAAGAGCTGCTCCTCGTCCTCTCTGACCTTGCACAGTGTCTGTGCAAGTAGGCTCACTGGGGGAAACGCATATTTGCGCAGCCCCTGGGGCCAGCTGTGCGCAAGGGCATCCGTGCGAGTGTACCCTCGGTCAGCGAATAGAACCACTGGCAGTGGGGACGTTTCTGGGGAAGCAAACAGGTCGACCTGTGCCACCCCGAACTGTCTCCCGATCAGCTGAACCACCTGGGGTGGAGTCGCCACTCCCCTGGGAGCGCAGCTCGTGAGAGCTCGCCGGCCACACGGTTGCGCACACCAGGGACATGAATGGCCTGAAGCGACCTCAGACACTTCTGACTCCAGAGGAGGAGATGGCGGGCGGAAGTTGCGACATGCGACGGGAGCGCAGACCACCTTGTCGGTTGATATACGCAACAGCCGCAGTGTTGTCCGTGTGGACCAGTACATCTTTGCCCGTAACACGCCCTTTGAGGCGGCTCAGAGCAAGATGTACTGCTAGCAACTCGAGGCAATTGATGTGCCAATGCAGGTGCGGGCCCGCCCAAACCCCTGACACTGCATGCCCGTTGTGCGTGGCTCCCCAGCCCATGGCGGAGGCATCCGTGAAAACCACAATATGCCTGGACACCTGTTCCAGGGGCACTCCAGCCCGAAGGAACAAAGGGTCTGACCACGGACTGAAGGACTGGCGACAGGCGGTGTGATGCTCACCGGTGAGTGCGCGTTGCCACGCCCATCTCGGGACTCTGCCGTGTAGCCAATGCTGAAGCGGTCTCATATGAAGCAGGCCGGCGGCGTTACTGCCGCCGCGGCTGCCATATGCCCCAGGAGCCTCTGAAACCGTTTCAGTGGAACCGCCATCCTGCCCTGAAACGTGTTCAGGCAGTTCAGCATCGACTGGACATGCTCCTCTGTGAGGCGCGCTGCCTGCTCGACCGAATCCAACTCCATACCGAGAAAAGAGATCCTCTGCCCGGGGCGAGTTTGCTCCTTTCCCAGTTGACCAAGACCCAACTGGCTGAGGTGTCTGAGCACCAGGTCCCTGTGTTCGCACAACTGATCCCAGGACTGTGCTAGAAAGAGCCAGTCGCCGAGATAGTTGAGGATGCGAACGCCCCGTTCTCTCATGGGCACGAGGGCCCCCTCCGTGACTTTCGTAAAGACATGGGGGGACAGGGCCAGCCCGAAGGGCAGGACTTTGTACTGATATGCTCAACCCTCGAACGCAAAGCGCAGAAATGGCCTGTGTCGAGGAAGGATCGAGACATGAAGTCACGCGTCCTTCAGGTCGACCGCTGCAAACCAATCTTGGGGACGGATGCATTCGAAAATGCGCTTCTGCATGAGCGTCTTGAACGGTAGCTTGTGGAGGCTCCGATTCAGGACTCGCAGGTCCAAGATTGGCCGTAACCCACCGGCTTTCTTGGGTACAATGAAGTACGGGCTGTAGAGGCCAGTCTTCATATCGGCTGGAGGGACCGGCTCTATCGCGTCCTTCGCCAGCAGGACAGCGATCTCCACACACAGGACATGGGCATCTGCAGCATTCACCGAAGTGAAGCGGATGCCCCTGATCCTGGGGGAGCGCCAGGCGAACTGAATCGCGTAGCCGAGCCTGATGGTCCGAATGAGCCAGCGAGACGGACCGAGGAGCACTAGCCAGGCTCCCAGGGACCGTACAAGCAGGACCATAGGGACCACCGGCGTACCCACCGTGGGGCAGCGAGGTGGAATGCAGGTACCGGACTGGGGCTGAGCCCAGCGGCGGAACAGAGACAAAATGGAACACAAGATTCTCCTCCCGGCCCTCCACCGGGGGATGGAGCGGTGTGGTCACCATCTCCAGAAGAGCAGTCCTCCTCACCTCCGGGTCGCCCGTCTCGTGGCAGGTCCGTTGCGGTTCTCAGTTCCTGGAGAACTGCGGGATCGTGACCACCCTCGTGCAAGGTCTTCAGAGCCGGGGCCTGATGGACCTGCAACAACGCCATAGCGTGTAAAGCGGAGCCTGCCTCTCCACAAGCCAGGTAGGCCTTCCCAATCAGATCGGATGAGTACCTACAGGCCCCGGAGGGAAGACACGGGTTCCCCCTGGAAGTGGAGTTAGGGCACAGTTGCATAGCAACGGCCCGTTCCACGGGAGGAACCTGCGTGTATCCCTTTGCAGGTCCGCCATCGAGGGTGGTGAGGGAGGAGGATCCACTAGGCCGGTTTCGGGCAGTAAAAGGTGCCGTCCATGACCTTGTGAGCTCCTCGTGCACCTCCGGGAAAAAAGGCACCGGGGTGGGGCGCTGAGAACCAGCACGGGCCACCCCGAGAAACCAATCATCCAGCCTTGAGGGTTCGGGACACGGTGGAGGGTTCCACACGAGCCCGACTCTCTCGGCGGCCCGGCAAGCATAGCCATCATCTCCGGATCAGTATCGGGCACAGCGGGTCTACCCGGAGGAGCCCCTGCGCCGACACATCCTCTCCAGAGAGTTCTGACCCTCCCTCCGATGCAGCGATGGACATCTGGTCCTCAAGGGGAGCCCCAAAGGATACGGATGGTGCACATCTCGTGGACGCCCACCGCGTCCAATGGCAGCTCTACTGGCTGCGGAGTGCGAGAGGGATGAGGGTTCCCGGGGTTGGTTCCTGGGGGAAACGCGCCACCGTAACCCTCAAATCAGCCGGGCTACTGCCTGAAGTAACTCTCTGAGGAGAGTTAGATCGCGGCAGAGGCACAGAGGCTCCGCCCCTTGCGAGACGGAGCCGCGATCGCAACTCCGAGATGGTCATGTTCCCGCAGTGAGAACATGATTCATCCACCAGCGCTGCCTCAGCGTGCTGAACGCCCAAACACGAGATACAGCGCTGATGACCATCCTCGGTGACAGGAAATCACCGCATCCAGAAACACACAGATAGAATGTCATCTTGAAAAAGACGCAAGCTCTATCTGTGTAAGCTCTTTCAGAAGGACGCTCTCCTTGGTGCTGAAGCACGCAGGGGAGGGTCGCGCGACACCCGTCAGGGATAGTGCAGCCTGACGTGCGCGCTCTCTCACACGGCGCTCTCTTACCAGCCGTGGGAACGGCTTTTAGCGCTCTCCACCTAGCGCACCGAACCGGCTGTGAGAACAGCCTTTGTGATCGTTCTGTTCAAACAACAAAGAGAGATGATCGAAAACCACACGACCCGCTGCTGTGCCGTCACACCAACACCGAATGAAGAGATCGCTTCCGAAAGGCGGCTTCCGTCTTCAGTCAGGACTGCGAAGTAAGGAGTGATATTTGTAGTAACCATCTACCACTCGGCTCCGAAGCAAAATGCTAATTTGATGCAATCACCTGTGTCTCATTTATACCCGCACAGCGTGGCATGAGCACCTGGTGCAATCATTGCATGCCAATGTGCATTGGCTCGTTTTAGTTACACTCGAAGTAGAGGCTCTCGCGAGCGAGATTCCTATTCGTCGGTACTCCGACGTGGCGTCGAGAGTGACCGACTGAATGGGAACTAGAATAGAAACATTCTGTCAGGAAACGGGAAATCAAAGACATCAGGCAGAGATGCAGGATCCAAATGCAGGATGTTTATGAAAATAAACAATCAAACATAAATCAGGAACAAAATAACACTGAGAAAAACCCAAAAGAAAACACGGGGAACAGAGAAACACCTGCATAAATTAAACAACAATCAACAGAGAACAACTAAAGCACTAGGATATATATACACAAGGGAAACAAGGTTAACAAGATAACAAGGGGTATGGTGAATGGGAAACACCTGGGGAGACTAATCAACAAGAAAAACTACGAAGAACTACAAAACTCCACAGGAACAGGACACAGAAAAGAACACAAATACATTTCAACATAAAAGTCCCACAGAGCGCCAGACACAGAACAGATGTGACATATAACATATAACGTAATATATAACAATAAAACTTGTTTTTAACAAATTGTTCCATTGCTACTCCCAATTTCATAAGAAGCTACTTCAAATTAGATGAAAAATGCACTCAAGTGCACCACACGCTGTTTTCTGAAGGAATTTACAGACATCAACGTCGCTGTGAGACACTGGCAGAGTGGATCCTCATTTCCACCTCACGATGATGGCAGGTCTAGACCTCTGTATTTGTCCGAGGTGTATATAATAAAGGTTGTGAAATAATTGCCTAATAATTTTGGTGCTGCACGTGACTTTCTCATCTGAGCCGTCAGCAGTCTATCACTGCTCATTAATATCAAAATTGAGACTTAATAGGATATTTATTTTTAAACAAATAAACCCCTCAAGGTTTTCTTGGGACCCCCCCAAGAGCTTTGACGCAATTCAAACACTGCTGCAAACAATAGAAGAATAAATAGGGAACAAACAATGCAGGTAAGGAGCGAGGACAGGTGGGACAAATGAACCAATAATCAGATAACAAGAAGGTTAGGGTTAAGACAATAGACATGAGAGCACATGGCACAAAGAAACAAATATGACAAGCCATGTGCTCACACCAAACATGACAATCACATGGCCAGCAAACACGATCACAAGCCATGTGCTCAAACAAAACAAGACACGGACACGCAACCAATGAGAGCTCTCACAGACTGTGTGTTCACACAAATCATGACAACATGAAAGCACACGGCCAATGAAAAACACGAACTGCATACTACACAGAACACAACGGACAGAAGAGCATACGACCCAAATGAACTCGAAAATGCACACTCACACAACAAGACCAGAGGCACATAGAGAACGAGTGACTGCTCATCCTGTGCACCCACAACAGAAGGCAAAACACACGGAGCATGAATGTCCGAACCCCGATACAGAACCGAAACCAAGCTAGGATCTGAACACCACGCACCACACATAAAAAAAACTCACGTGGACAGCCCGAGTGAACTTAGAACCACACTTTCACAATGACAAGGCAGAAGGAGTGTCAGAGCTCTGTCACCAAACCAAGATTAAACAGACCGAAGAGACCTACCCTAACCTACCCTGATACTTATTTTATGAAGATATATTTACTGTATTTTCTGTATGCTGCTCCTGGTACTACTGAAGTTTTTCATCACTCATTTCAAAAGTCACAAAATTATTAGAAACAAGTTATTAAATTGAAAGAATGAACCAATGACTCAGAATGCGTAGAGGCCTCAAAAATTACTGTTGATTACAAACCTAATTAACACCCACGCACATTTAAGTTTGATGGTTTGCTAAATATTAAGTGTCTTATCTGCCTGCTCCTGAAATGGTTCAATTTAAGTAAAAAGTAAATAAATAAAAAAATAGACCAGATGCAGAGAAGGAAAAAGGTTCCCACACATACACACACACACACACTGAACAGAGCTGATGAGCTGACGCACAGTTGGAGATGAGGCACAAAACATTCCCTCATAAGGCAGTAAACAGCAAGCACTGCACCTGAGCCCTCAGCAATACTGCATTACCAACAACGACAATTGATAAGCTTCAAGCATTGCACAACGGAAACAGTAAAAACTAACAAAATTATTCATGGACGAGACTCTGAGCTTACATCTTCAAGGTAACAAGGCTCATTTTCTTGAATATCAAACCATACCTTAAACACCTGAGGGTACCTTTACAAACTGATACAGAGAAGATAATACAGAGAAAAAGAACAAGTAAAAGCAGAAACATATATTCAGATAGCTGAATTAAGGAAGAAAAAAATGGTGATAAATTAGAATTGATAGAGTGTGTGTGAATGGAAATAAAGAAAAATAAACAGAGTTGACCTCTGGGTGAACTGACTGCTGTCGTTGTGACAGCAGCTGTTAATAGTGATGTGCAGTCCAATTCTTTCATCCAATTGGTTCTTTTGGACAAATATTTTTTGATGAACCGGTTAGAAAAAAAAAAGATTAACCACCACATATACACAATTCTATTATTAAAGCACCCAAAAAGAGGTGAAACACTGATGTTTTACATTTCTAAAGCATATATATATACTACTCTTAATCAACTAAACATTTTACATAAACCATGAGAAACCATACAAAAATCTTAAATTTTGCCCCTAATTCAATTCAACTGCTTGTTCACGCATATGCTTGCATCGGCAGCTCATTAGTTTTTTGCGGACATGTCCGAGTTAGAACTGTTTCCTCAGTTCAGTGTACATTAACTGACTACTGTCTTGAGAGAGAGAGAGAGAGAGAGAGAGAGAGAGAGAGAGAGAGAGAGAGAGAGAGAGAGAGAGAGAGAGAGAGAGAGAGAGAGAGAGAGAGAGAGAGAGAGAGAGAGAGAGAGAGAGAGAACTGGGTAACGCTTTAGATTACAGCCTGGAAAGTACTGCGTAAGTAAGTTTCAGTAATTATTATGTAACTATAAAGTATGTATGTGTAGGTATAAGGGAACAATATTTAATATTTGGGGAATAAAGTGGGAACTACCAGGAAAATTAACAAATTATTTATACTGTAAGTATTTTTAATTAAGGGTAAATATCTGTGTAGTTACAGGGTGAGCAAAAACATTTCCACCTTTTACATGTTGTTTTGGGAGGCCTCTAATGCAAAAATAAATGTTTCTTTTTTTTTACAAACCCGATTCCAAAAAAGTTGGGACAAATTGTGAATAAAAAGGAATGCAGTAATTTACAAATCTCATAAACTTATATTTTATTCACAATAGAATATAGATAACATTTCAAATGTTGAAAGTGAGACATTTTGAAATGTCATGCCAAATATTGGCTCATTTTGGATTTCATGAGAGCTACACATTCCAAAAAAGTTGGGACAGGTAGCAATAAGAGGCCAGAAAAGTTAAATGTACATATAAGGAAAAGCTGGAGGATCAATTTGCAACTTATTAGGTCAATTGGCAACGTGATTGGGTATAAAAAGAGCCTCTCAGATTGGCAGTGTCTCTCTGTAACAAAGACTCGGGTGGATTGGGATCCATTCACAGTTTATTAAAGTTAAACAAACTCACAGTGTAAACAGGCAGGAGTCGGTAATCCAGGAATAACAGCAGTATCAGAGGCAAGACATGAAACGTGGTCATAACAGGCAAGGGTCAGGGCAGGCAGCAAACAGTCGAGATAACAGAGTCCAGGCAAACACAGATCAGAGGGCAGGCAGTGAAGGATCAGAGTCGATAAACAGGCAGTATCGCAAACTAAGGCAGAACAGGATAATAGTAACAAAACACTCAGAAATGTTGCCGGGGTAGAACAAGACTTTGCGGTGTGTGTGTAAAAGTTTAGGGTAAATATAGCCAGGGTAACAAGGAGCAGGTGTGCGGTAATCAGGCCAGGCATGTGGGATGATGGGAATTGAAGTCCAGGAGAGAGTTAGTACTCTGGTGAGAGCGACCTCTGATGGCCGACGGTGGGATCTTCACCAGCGGTCGTGACACTCTCAGAAGTCAAGATGGGCAGAGGATCACCAATTCCCCCAATTCTGCGGCGAAAAATAGTGGAGCAATATCAGAAAGGAGTTTCTCACAGGCGTTTTCTCTAGGCCAAGGCTCATTTAAAATGGACTGTGGCAAAGTGGTAAACTGTTCTGTGGTCAGACGAATAAAAATTTGAAGTTCTTTTTGGAAAACTGGGATGCCATGTCATCCGGACTAAAAACGTCGTCTCTTTCAGGGAAGCCATTGCATTTTCCAACATGACAATGCCAGACCACATACTGCATCAATTACAACATCATGGCTTCGTAGAAGAAGGATCCGGGTACTGAAATGGCCAGCCTGCAGTCCAAATCTTTTACCCAAAGAAAACATTTGGTGCATCATAAAGAGAAAGATGTGACAAAGAAGACCTAAGACAGTTGAGCAACTAGAAGCCTGTATTAGACAAGAATGGGACAACATTCCTATTCCTAAACTTGAGCAACTTGTCTCCTCAGTCCCCAGACGTTTGCAGACTGTTATAAAAAGAAGAGGGGATGCCACACAGTGGGAAACATGGCCTTGTCCCAACTTTTTTGAGATGTGTTGATGCCATGAAATTTAAAATCAACTTATTTTTCCCTTAAAATTATCAATTTTCTCAGTTTAAACATTTGATATGTCATCTATGTTGTATTCTGAATAAAATATTGAAATTTGAAACTTCCACATCATTGCATTCTGTTTTTATTCACAATTTGTACAGTGTCCCAACTTTTTTGGAATTGGGTTTGTACACTCACCTAAAGGATTATTAGGAACACTATACTAATACTGTGTTTGACCCACTTTCGCCTTCAGAACTGCCTTAATTCTACGTGGCATTGATTCAACAAGGTGCTGAAAGCATTCTTTAGAAATGTTGGCCCATATTGATAGGATAGCATCTTGCAGTTGATGGAGATTTGTGGGATGCACATCCAGGGCACGAAGCTCCCGTTCCACCACATCCCAAAGATGCTCTATTGGGTTGAGATCTGGTGACTGTGGGGGCCATTTTAGTACAGTGAACTCATTGTCATGTTCAAGAAACCAATTTGAAATGATTCGAGCTTTGTGACATGGTGCATTATCCTGCTGGAAGTAGCCATCAGAGAATGGGTACATGGTGGTCATAAAGGGATGGACATGGTCAGAAACAATGCTCAGGTAGGCTGTGGCATTTAAACAATGCCCAATTGGCACTAAGGGGCCTAAAGTGTGACAAGAAAACATCCCCCACACCATTACACCACCACCACCAGCCTGCACAGTGGTAACAAGGCATGATGGATCCATGTTCTCATTCTGTTTACGCCAAATTCTGACTCTACCATCTGAATGTCTCAAGATAGAAATCGAGACTCATCAGACCAGGCAACATTTTTCCAGTCTTCAACTGTCCAATTTTGGTGAGCTCGTGCAAATTGTAGCCTCTTTTTCCTATTTATAGTGGAGATGAGTGGTACCCGGTGGGGTCTTCTGCTGTTGTAGCCGATCCGCCTCAAGGTTGTGTGTGTTGTGGCTTCACAAATGCTTTGCTGCATACCTCGGTTGTAATGAGTGGTTATTTCAGTCCAAGTTGCTCTTCTATTAGCTTGAATCAGTCGGCCCATTCTCCTCTGACCTCTAGCATCAACAAGGCATTTTCATCCACAGGATTGCCGCATACTGGATGTTTTTCCCTTTTCACACCATTCTTTGTAAACCCTAGAAATGGTTGTGTGTGAAAATCCCAGTAACTGAGCAGATTGTGAAATACTCAGACCGGCCCGTCTGGCACCAACAACCATGCCACACTCAAAATTGCTTAAATCACCTTTCTTTCCCATTCTGACATTCAGTTTGGAGTTCAGGAGATTGTCTTGAACAGGAACACACCCCTAAATGCATTGAAGCAACTGCCATGCGATTGGTTGATTAGATAATTGCATTAATGAGAAACTGAACAGGTGTTCCTAATAATCCTTTAGGTGAGTGTATATTTTTTTTACATTTTAGTAAGTTTTTAGGGGAATGTTGTAATATTGCAATGTTGGATCTGTTGGATAGCAGAATTTCAGTGATTTCACTCACTGTCTGAACAAATGTACACATCTAAGAGAACATCTAAGGGTTCATTTGCAGGGTGTAATGATTATATTAGTAGCGTAAGTCATATTTTTATGAAAAATTATTTATTATAAAAATATGTTAAGATTATATTTACAAAATCTGATGAATTTAATGAAAACTTTGGCATTTATGTGATTTATGTTCATATCCATATTCAGTTATGATAATCCCAAAGGCAGTTCTTTTCTTCCAAGAAGCAGAGGCAGACATTGCACTTGCTACAAAGTGTGTTGGTGTAGCCTTTACCACAGTGTCTGCAGTGTCCTCTATTTTGTTTATATCTTCTGACATAACTTTTGGAAATACTCCAGTAATGTATGAAGTAGCAATGATTGGGAGTAGCAATGGAACAAGTTTGTTAAAAAGTTTTATTGTTATATATTACGTTATATGTTATATGTCACATCTGTTCTGTGTCTGGTGCTCTGTGGGACTTTTATGTTGAAATTATCAGGTAGCGATAACTGTCTCAGGGCACGGTCTGTGTTTTTGAGTGATTTGATTTTGCTAGCATGATGTCCACATAATCATCAGATGGGTGGTCATTGGGTTGTTTATTTTACTTTTCCAGTTCACAGGCATCTCCACATTCATCTTCTTAACTTGTATCAGAATCCATTTCAAAATCACTGTTCCCATTTAAGCCATCAATGACATCATACACTTTGTAGATAATACAGTCTTTCCTGGCTGGTGGCATTCTGAAATGGAAAAAAACACTGGTTATTTTCCATATCCCAATGATACTTACAAATTGTAAAGCATTCATACATTTCACAAAATCACACAATACTGTCATGCTAATATAATTTATAGCCCCCACTTTCCAGAACATTATTGCCTGTCCCTCATGCAGCAAGCAGAGATTTGGGCAAACAATCAAAGCCCAGAAAAGAAAACGGGACCAGTTAAGTATGTTAAGTATGTAAATTAATAAGATGCAGATAGTTTCAAATATATACTTTCAAATTATCAAAGAAATAATTTATTCCTTAATTCAACTTATACTTATTTAATAATAATACAATTTTAATTAAAACTCAAAATTGTAACAAAAACATTTAAAACCTGTCAATGATCAAAAACATTATGTTTCTATTAATATTTATTTCACATGGAACAGGTGAGAAGTAAAATTCATTCATGTAATGTGCAAGTTTTTTGTGCAAATTATGCTACCCCTTTCACCTAGTGTTGTAAAAATTACAGCACTGACATCACAAGCTCAAAATCTAATATGAATAAAGCATTCAACCTTACCTTAATATCTGCATGATCTAGACATATTAATGAATACATAAAAAATATGTTGGGCATTTTACTTACTTGAATGTTGATTCATCCAGTCCAGTAAAATGAGATGATGTGCGTCAAGTCAAGTTCGCAGGTTGTGTGGCCATGACCAGGTACAAAGGACTATTCACAAAATATTCCATCCAATATTCCAATAGCATTACAAGGCTGAACAATGGGACCCATTAGTTGTGTAAATGTGGTCTTAGAGAGAAGAAAAAGAAAAAAAAAACTTCTGCAGGTTTATTTTAGTAGATCTAAACTTGATGTTGTAATATTACAAAAGCGGGCCTTACAGGGTGAAGAGTGTACTGCGGGCTTTAAATTAAAGTGGTATTTGTTACCCTCTTGTTTCATGTAGTTACAGGGTAAGTACAATAAAAAACACATACACAACCTGATATCACTCAGAAACATTTATTTGAAAAACAACTTTCAAAACAGATTTACATTTCTCTTGCTTGGCTTCACCCTCCTCTTGTTCTTCTTTTTTTTCACTCTTGCCACAGATTAATCTTAAGAAGGAATCCAATGTCTCTACACTCATTGGAACCACAAAAATGCTGGGTTAAAAAAAAAACAAGTTGGGTTGAAAATGGACTAACCCAGCAATTGGGATGATATTTGAAAATCTAGTACACCCAAAAATGTCCTCACCGTTTACTCGTCTTGATCCTCATGCCATCCGAGATGTATACGACTTTCTTTCTTCAGATGAACACAGAAAAATAAATAATCTCGAAAACTAAGTTGGGTTCCTAAAAGTTGAAGCATCAAACAGCACATACAGCAATAACTACAGTAATCCATACGATCCCAATGGACGAATCAATGTCTTCTGAAGTGAATCGATAAGTCTTTGTAAAAACAAACAAAAAAATACCAACATTTTATGCTTCCAACCAACAGTCAACTGTGTGCGCATGAGAGGGTTGAGTTCACTTGATAAAAAGTTTATTTAAAAAAAATAAAATAAATGAATGAATAAGAAGTGTCGTAAATCTGTTTTGAATTTTTCTGAGTGATATCAGATTGTGTACGTGTTTTTTTGTACTTACCGTGTAACTACATGAAACAAGAGGGTAACAAACACCACTTTAATTTACAGCCCGCAGATTCATACTTACACTGTAACTACACGGATAATTACCCCTTAATTAAAAAATACTTACATAATAAATAATTTGTTCATTTTCCTGGTAGTTCCCTCTTTATTCCCCAAATATTACTGTGGCAAGCAGCAAGGCAGAGGGACCGTAAGAACGGGGCGAGCTCTCACGGAGGAGCTTGGATGCATAAAAGGAGGAGCGACGACAGTGAAGGACGAGTGAGGACCAGGCCTGGACTTTACGTTATGTTTTGTTTATGTTTGGTTATGTGTATACGGAGCAGTCATCTGTGAGGGGCTGCCTGCGTTTTATTTTCAGTTTATTTATTTGATTAAAGTCTGTTGAATGTTCGCTGGTTCCCACCTCCTTCTTCTCATATCTACGAACAGTGTTACATTGGTGCTGAAACCTGGGAGAAAGGAGGGACATGCTGTTGAAGAGCCCTCGCTGCTGAGGGGGATAATGGTGCTGAGGAGGTTGGGCAGGGCAGAAGAGAGAAGGCCGTGAGTGGCTGCCCAAGACGGTGGTGCTGGAATGATTGAAGACCGGTGGGACGGAAAGCTCACTGCTGTGGCCCTGGATTGAGGTGGAGTGGCTGTCATCCGAGACGGAGTGGAGGAGTCGCCGGCGTTTGCCGCGGGCCGGAGCCTGCTGCCATCTGCCATGATGGGGAGGAGCAGGGAGTGTGGGACTGGACAGGAACCGAACCAAGATTTTTTTTATCCTCTCTCGTCTCTCTCATCTCTGTCGCTCCTCATGCTTCTGGCTCCTTTTCTCTCGCCTCATCTGTCCCTACCCCCTGGTGCCACAGCCGGCGTGAACGGTCATGGGGCAAACAGAGCGTCCGCCACACTTTTCGTTAAAATGGTGTGGAGAGCTACTGTGGATCGTTCCAATGGCCCGATGAGGTCCATACCAATTCTCTCGAAGGGGACCTGCACGAGAGGTAGAGGGCACAATGGTGCTTTTGGAGCGGCCAGTGGGTTCACCAACTAACATTCACGACAAGCGGCACACCATCTGCACACATTCTCGTGAATGCCCGGCCAAAAAAAAAAATCGGGCCATTAAACGATTCAATGTGCTTGTTTGACCCAAATGCCCAGCCATGGGATTACAATGAGCCGCCTGGAAAAGCATTTCCCGACAGCTCTTTGGTACTAATAACTGGGTTGTATTCTGTTTTGTTTGAGTATCTTGGGTTACTCGATACAACCTATCCTTTAACACGGCAAAATAAGGATAAGAGAGCGGCCGCACTCATTGGAGATGCTGCCCGTCGATCGAACGGACCTGCTCAAAGGCATTTTTGAGCGATTCATCCCAGGACTGTTCGATAAGAAAATCATCACGCTCAGAAAGGTTTAGCCTATCCACAGCGCTCCGTTCCTCTGACCCAGCCCCAGATGGTCCCGGCTCAGCTTCCCCTAGTTGCGCAACCGCGCTCTTTCCCCGCCCTCTTTTTTCCCAAGAAACACCCATGCATATATACCCCAATAAATCCTTAAATGCGGGCTAATTTGTCCCCAAAATCACCGGATGTCTGAGGTGGGAACTAACCGCGACCTCCACACTATGTTTTACCCCCCCGAAATTGAATTATGACTGGCACTAATGGGTATTTCACCTCATCCCCGTGCACACACCTTACCGTAACTAGGCGGCTATTATCGAATGCGTCAGGTTGAATCAGACTTTGATGAATCGCAGTTTGGTTACATACGGAATCCACCAAAGCCTGATATGTACCCCCCTTAATACTCACGGGTATTTGGTATAACCCGGCTTGATCGTGGGCAGCCTGTGGTGCGTCCGGGACCCGGACCAGAGTCCCCACCTCCATCACCGGGCATCTGTCAACAAAGTGTCCCGGGTCCCCACAACACCAACACGCTGGCCCAGGCTTCCCCGCCGCCCTAGTGGCAGGAAGAGGATCAAGGGAACTGGCCGGTCCCAAGGTCCGGGGGAAATGGTCCTGCTCTCCTGAGCGGAGCCCCCTGACCGGTACATGCCTCTCCACTCCTCCAACGGGGCATCGGTCTGGGTGGCAGCCCCCGGCGCGACCTAGGAACAGGGATAGGTCTCACGGAAGAGGGCGAGAGAGAGGGGGAAACAGAAGAAACAAAAGAGGAGGGGAGAGAGACAGCTGGAAGGGGTTCACCGACCCCCTGGCATGCCACCATCTGGTCCTCCGCCAGTTGGATGGCTGAGTCTAGCGATGTGGGACGGTGGCACTGGACCCACTGTGCCGTTTTTCGGGACAGATGCGCTACGAATTGCTCCAGCACCAACTGGTCGATGAAATGGTGCATGTCGCTTCCCTCGACCACCACCCATCTGCAGCATGCGTCCTGGGTACTTTATTCAAAATTCTAATAATATCAACTGGCACCACATGCTCTCTCTTTCACATAAACACACTCGGTTTCACTTAACTCTGTCTCTCTGAACAGTATCTCCTCCTGGACCACTTTCCCACTCTCAAAACCTCAGTCCGTCTCTCTCCTCGAGCACTGTTTGGGAAACGGCTTTATCTGGTCTCTCCGCGCCAATCACTGCAATTAGACACAGGTGTTTATCATAATGCACTTGACCTACTTTCTTACCGCTCGTCTCAGAGTTCAGATACAAAAAAACCTTTAAGTTTGTCTGACATGTTTTCTTTTAAATGAGCATTTTTTTTATCAGACCCCTATGTTTAGGTTCAATAATTTCAGTGGCAATGAAAAGGTTATTAATCAGTTATTGAAATGCCTTATTTAAAAAAAAATTGCACTTTAGTCAATTCATTGGTATTTATTTTTCTTTTGTCCATGTTTGCTTTCTGTGCAAAAACCTCTGAGTCCACCTCTGAGTTCCATGCAACTGGAAACATTGCAAATGATGAAAGCAGAATTCAAAATGTAACAATGAAAAAACTGATCCACACAGTAGGGGAAGCTGTGATGCAGAAGCAAAAGGAATACAGCTGTGTTTACTTGCTACTCGCGTAATCATGTCATTGCAACTGTAACGATGGACAAAACATGATAAAAACTTGCAGCTCGGCAATTGAAACAGTATTTGAACATCATTCATCTTGAAATCATAAGATTGGTTTCTGTGGATTTTGAAGATTTTATTGACAAAGGGAAGTGACATATAGCAGTTCCTGCCAATGAACCGGTATTTTTGAATGGGCTGACACTAGGATTTAGCGGATTTTAAGCGAAACCATTTGATGAACGTATGTGTGGAGAGCATTCGCTCAGTATCATTAACTCATTTTTAACAGAGGTGGCGCTTAACGGCTTTTGCATCTGAACTCTTCATATACTCCTGGATATTGCGTCATTTCAATATGGAGTGACAGTCTGAAATGTTTGAAAGTGAGCTTGATTGAGTAACGTGTAGCTCTGTGCTGACTAGAGCCATTAACTGTTTCAGACGGTTTGTTTTTTCAGACAAATCTGATTTGGTTATCTGGTTCAGCCAGTTCACTAAAATTTGTCTCGGTGTGAATAAGGGCTCATAGCTCCTCAGGAAGTTTCCTCATTCCTCGTTTCTGACCTTTGGGCAGATGTCATTGTGTTATTCATCCCGAGGGAGGCGTGCTGTGCTCTAATGATGATTGACAGACTTAGTACACACGTGTTGTGAATCATCAGACTCAGTCAGATCCATTTGCAACAGTTTATTAATCAAAGTCAACAGGCAAGGGTCCAATACCTTTGAAGACAGTGTAGCAGGGTAGGCAAGGTGTAGAAGGGAGCCAGGCAAGAGGTCAGGGGCAGGCAGCAGACGATACGAAATCCAGGAAACAGGCAGAAGGTCAATGGGCAGGCAGCAGACAATCAAAGATAGAAAACAGCAGAGGTCGTAAACACGGGCAGGATAACTTTCTGGAAACCACTCAGAGATGCACACAACAGTGAAACAAGGTGCAGAGTCGATGGCAATATGTGACCAGGGGCGCTGCGGGACTGGAAGAGGGTGGAGTAGACCGGCGGGCAGTAGTCGGGACGCTTTCTGAGTGTTACAGTTCTGGCACTGTTGGATGAACTTGGTAACATTGCGGCCTAACGTGGGCCACCAGTAGTGGTTCTGGAGGAGTTGAATGGTGGCCATGATACCTGGGTGCCCAGAGCAGGGAAGAGCATGTACGTGTTCCAGGACCCTTTTTCGGAGTGCTTCGGGGACATGAACTCTATTGGGAGGACAGTCTGGGGGAACTTCTATCTGGGCTTTGGCCTGAATGAGCTCGGTTTCAATATCCCACTGGATCGGGCCGAGGACGAGGTCGGGGTTCAGGACTGTTCCAGGAGTCTGAGAGGTCAGGTCCGAGTCGTATTGACGAGACATATGCAGCCTTAGTATTTTTAGAACCGGGACGGTAAGTGACTGTGAATTGGAACCGAGTGAAGAACAGAGACCATCTGGCTTGTCTGGGATTCAACCTCTTGGCTGTGCGGAGGTACTCTAGATTCAAAAGCGAAAGGTATAAAAGGGGGTATAACTTGGGTGGAGATCCCTGCTGCTGGGACAGAATGGCTCCCTCATTCCAGGGGAGATGCGACGCGCACCAGAGAGGTAAGAGGACCTGCCACCGTGCTGAAGTCCCTAATGAAGTGGCGGTAAAAGTTCGCAAACCCAAGGAAGCATTGCAACGCCTTCATTGAGGTGGGTTGAGGGCAGTCCAAAACTGCCTTGACCTTACTCTCGTCCATTGCCATGCCTTCTGGACTGATGACATAACCCAGGAATGTTGTAGTGGTCTGGTGGAAATCACACTTCTCGATCTTAGCGTAGAGTTGGTGCTGGATGAGTCTTTGGAGGACTGCCTGGACGTGCTGGATGTGGTCTTTTAAGGTGTCTGAATAAATCAGGATGTCGTCAATGTAAATGATGACAGTTCGGTGGAGCATATCTCAGAACACCTCATTGATAAAAGACTGGAAGATGGCTGGACTATTTGCCAGGCCGAACGGCATAACCAGATATTCATAGTGCCCCGTGCAGGTGGAAAAGGCGGTTTTCCACTCGTCCCCCTCACAGATGCGGATCAGGTTATAGGCACACCACAGATCCAGATTAGTGTAGAATCTGGCCATGCGCAAGAGTTCCAAGGCGGTGGGAACTAGAGGCAGAGGATAACGGAACTTAATTGTGCAGTCATTGAGAGCTCTATAATCGATACAGGGTCGGAGACCACGGTCTTTCTTTTGCACAAAGAAAAACCCGGCCGGGACGTTGAAGGACGAATGAAGCCCTTTGAGAGTTCCTCTTCAATGTATTTTCGCATGGCCTCGGTTTCTGGTTGGGAGAGCGGGAAGACTCGGCCCTTGGCGGGCGTGGTGCCTGGCACCAGATCGATGGCACAGTCATTGGTACGGTGAGGAGGAAGCCTGGAGGCATTTGTCTTGCTGAAGGCCTCCGACAGATCGTGATACACGGATGGGAGGCGGTTCATCACAGCGTCCTCCTGGGGCTCGATGATGCTTTGGACTGGTAATGGTGTGACAGTGGTGAGACAGGTAGTATGACAGTTCTTTCCCCAACAGATGATTTGGCCGGTTGCCCACTGGATGTGTGGGTCGTGCTTGCGGAGCCAGGGCAGGCCCAGGATGACTGGTGTGTTGAGAGAATCGATGGTCAAACTCACTGTGATCATTACTCACAGGTGCAATTGGAATCAGTGCTAGAGTGAGGAATTATGGGATTTGGAGTTCGGGAGACAGTCAGTATTTAGGCGAGGGTGCCCGTTGATTGTTACTGAGGGAGATTGCGGGACTGGTAGTCGTGACAACACGACTAACGCATAGAATACCATCTTAGAATTGCCTTGAAGGGTTAGTTCCCCCAAAAATGAAAATTAGCCCATGATTTACTCACCCTCAAGTCATCCTAGCTGTATATGACATTCTTCTTTCAGACGAATAAAATCGTAGTTATATAAAAAAAGTCCTGGCTAATCCAAGCATTATAATGGCAGTTGCATTCTTTTTTGAAGTCCATAAAAGTGCATCTGTCCGTCATGTAATTGCTACATACGGCTCTGGGGGGTTAATAAAGGCCTTCTGAAACGAATCGATGCGTTTGTGTAAAAAAAATATCCATATTTAAAACTTTATAAAGTAAATTATCTAGCTTATGGCCGATCGCCTTCCGTATTCAATTTACGGAAAAAGTGTAGCAGTTCAAATTGCTTACGCCACGTCTGGCGACATTGCACACCAGTTATGCTCATCAGACGTATTTTAAACTCTCTGCAATTCCATTTTTCACCACAGATTTACATTGTAAATTTGTGGGGGGATGTAGAACTGGGGAGGGCTTAGAGACCGTCTGCCCCACCTAGTATCGTGAATACATGCCTTTCGATTCCATGCACTTCACTTTAATATATCCTGCTCACTTCACAACTTAAAGAGTCTAGAAAATTCGAAAAATAGAATTCTGAATAAATTTACAATTTATGAGCAGTTCATTTTACTCATTCAATTCATTTTACATTTATGAGCTGCGGCTGGTTACTAATGAATAAAAAGTTGGATCAATCAATTCATTATCAACTTAAAATATGAATACAATGCCTGCACACTCAACTGTATGTATGTTAAGCCACATTCTAACACAAAACTTAATAAGGGCAGTTTTCCCTGCTCCTTAACCCCGTGATACATTGCACAATTTTTGGCTGTCTCAGACAAAAGCTTGCCATCGTGAAACAATCATGACTATTTCTGTGATCGTGGCTCCTAATCGGTGGTCCTATGTCATACAATGAGAGAGGCTCAAAGACGGCCATTGTCACAGTCTTGAGACCAAAGATAGCCTACAATTATTTTCTGACTGTGTCAGAAATTCAGCATGATCATCGCACAGTGTTTGCTGATACGGCCTACGTCTACTGACCAGTCAATAAAAATGTGACATGAAATCAATGCGACATGGAGCTAAAACTTAAAAATGCTTACCTTTTCCCTTCCTCTTTCACCACATCCTCTTTTTTTTCAGCACACATAAAAACTACAACTGCCAAAGTGTGATTCATCATGGTCTTTTTGCTTACCACTAGCGCATGCTGATGACGCTTTAGTCTTCTATACTAACTTGCTTCATAGCTTTCAAGTCAATAGGTGTCATCATCATACAGTATACATGCATGTCGTACCCAAGTTTAATCGATCCATGTAGCACAGTGTGATTTGTAATGATCTTATAGGACTGCTAAAATCGTGCAGTGTATCCCGGGCTTTAGACCTTTTGAAGAGCTGAGCAATGATGTGGTCTGTGAGACCAGAATTCATTAATTCACTTATTATTCTACAAAGAAACACTTGTTCACTTAAATTGAGTCAACAGACACATTCTAAAATTAACGTGCACAACTTGTGTAAAATAATTTAGCCTCATTATTTTAGGATTATACTGAAGTGTCAGAAATGCCTTGAGCTGTCTTTGCATACCCTTAGCAATTTGCTGATTTTGTCCTCATTAATGTCAATCAAAAGTTATATTGCCTTGGAGAAACTGGGCGTTAAGCTCCATTGGTGACAGGAACCTCTGTTTATGGCAACCTTTTAGTAACAAAATGAGCTCATTAAAACCACTTAAAGGCACAATATCTAAGAATTTTGTAATAAAATATCCAAAAACCACTTGCACAGTGTGATATATTTCATGCCGTTGTGTACTTACATTATCCCAAAAGTTCTCAAGGATTTGTACATCCAGAGAAATTCAAATTTTAAATAATGGCTCATCCCTTGTCATCAATGATGCAGTATCACCTATCAATGATGTAATATTCGCTCTATGCACAGTTTCCGCTTGTAGAAACCATGGCAACACACATGGACAAATGCGGAAATGGTGTTTTTTTTTTGTATTGCAGGAAAACACAATTACAATAAGGGAATACCAAATCACATATGATTCCTAAAGAACAGAGCACAACTCTGTAGAAAGAAAACTTATAAAAGAAAAACTAATTATACAACAATCCTATAATAGTTTAAATTTCTTCAATAAACTAAGTAGTCTTCTTCCACTTTTCGATTTTTAATGATTTATAGTAAGTTAAACAACATCTAGCATGCAGTTGTGTTGAGTCGTTCAGTCATCATGGATCAAGATTATTCATTGGTGAGTACATCATCTGATCAAGCAGGCTTTGGGATAAACAGAGAAATAAAACAAGGATCAATATCGACGTGTAGTTTTGAAGATACAGATATGATATGACAGCTGATGATGCATAGGTAGATTCACTTGAAAAATTATCAAGTGTTTGTAATTGTACATAATTCTATGCGAGTTGTGCTGATGAAATTACTCATACAGTTATATTGCACTATGTTTGTACTTCAGTAACGCTTTTTATCAAGTCTGGTAACCAAGTCTATGGCAGTGAAATTAAATACAGTATGTGTTGCACAGAAATATTTAGCCATTACTTGCAAATACTGTGGGTTTATTCAAATTTACTTTTAGTACGGCTAACAATCATTTAAATAGTCACATATCAATAACAGGCTAATAAGGCATTACATTTCACGTTCTTATTCACAACGCTTATTCATATACGATGACACAAAATAGTGTGATCAAACGTACATGTATATAAAAACAAATTCATTACCTCATCCGTGAACATGATTCGTGAGTTCCATACTGGATGGTGAAAATTACATCTCCCATTGTTCCACTCTCCTTCATAGCATCATCAAGCTTCACCTTTGTTATTGTTTTGAAAATGCGACCTCTGGTGGCGAAAGCTTACATTGTGCCTAGAAATCTAGACGCACACTATAATGGAAGCAAATGTAATTTGCAGCCAGGGTCGTCTAGCAACACTCCGTTGGCTTGCGAGCTTGAAAAACCAAACTCTAGTCAGGCCAATCACATCGTGTATAGAGTCGGTGGGCGGGCTTAACATAATGACGGCAAAGTTGTGACGGTTCCGTGTGAATTCCCTGCTACTTGAAAACAAAGAAGATGGCTGCTGCTGCTGGCGAACAGCGATCTTTTGAATCGGCTTTGGCTGTGACTCTGGAAGACATGGAGTAACAAAGAATGGCACTGAAGTCATTCTTAAAAAAGAATGTTGAGGAGTTGTTTATTGTAATTATATAATAATCCGAGGGGCCCAATCTCCGTGTCTGCCATTATGGACCGACGAGATGAGAGAAACGGGAGATGGAGACACAGAAAGCAACAGGACAAGAGAGGAAGAAAAAAAAATTCTGGTCTGGTTCCCGGACACACTGCCGCTCGGTCCTCAGCCAGCTAGCCGAGAGGCTCTTCCTCGCAGTGCAATGCGATGGTATTGGACGCTCGGTGGACGGCTCGATCCTCCTCTGCCCCCTGGCAGCCAGCGGTGGAGCTTTCTGTCCCACTGGTCTTCACTCGCTCCAGCACCATTGCCTCAGGCAGCCACTCGTGGTCTTAATTCATCCACGCTGCCCAAACTCCTCAGCACCGCGATCCCCCTCATCAACGAGGGCTCTTCAACAGCATGTCCCTCCTTCCTCCCGGGTTTTCGGCACCAATGTAGCAATGTTCTTTGTTCAGGGAAGAAGGAGGTGGGAACCGGCAAACATTTAAAAGACTTTAATAAATAAATAAACAAAACGAAAGTAATGTGGGCAGCCCGTCACGGATGGCTGCCACGCACACACATAATAAAACATAAACAAAACACAACGTAAAGTCCAGGCCTGGTCCTCTCTCGTCCTTCACTGGTGTCGCTCGTCCTTATATGCCTCCGAGCTACCACCATGCCTCGTAGGTGACGCTCATTCTCAATCACATACCGGTCTCGCTCTCTCCTCCCACATTTCTCGCTCGTCCACCTCGCCACAGCAAGTTTCGGCCCTCCTTGCAGAATCTGCAAAATGTTTATCATTTGAAAAAAAAAAGAGAAAAAAAAGAAAAGTTTGTATTTATTTAGCACTGCATTGGGCTGGGCTGCATTTCTCAAAGGCACTGCAAGCCTAATAAGATTGTAGTGACTGGTTTGTACTTAGGATTACAATGCTTTAAGGAAACAACCCTTATTAAATTATCAAAAGCAGATTGCAGATATATTCCACAAGAATTAAAATAATAAATACAAATTATACACAAAAGTTTACATCCATTTGGTTTGTATTGTATAGCTGTCTTTATGTAAGGTAGGTTTAGAAAGTATTCGGACCCTTTAATTAACCAGAGCGCAAGATTGTGTCGAGGCACAGATCTGAGGAAGGCTATAAAAAAGTTATGGAACGTTTGGAACAACCAGGACTCTTCCCTGAGCTGGTTGTTTAGGACAAAGTGGCTAGAGAGAAGCCTCTCTCTCAGTGCATTACACATTTACATGTACATGTAATCATTAACAGATGCTTTTATCCAAAGCGACTTACAAATGAGGAGAGCAATAAAAGCAATCAAATTAACAATAGGGCAATAATATGCAAGTGCTGCACCAGTCCCAGTTAGTCTAGCACAGTACACGTATAAAGTTTTGTTTTTTTATAAATAGATGAAAAAGATGCGTCTTCAGCAGTTTCTTGAAAATGGCTACAGACTGAGCGGCAATTGGCAATCAGTGCAAGTTTTTTTTAGGAGAGGTGTGATGTGCACTCTCTTCGGCTCGTTAAAGTTCCCCTATTATGGATTTTTGAAAATGACCATTCATGTAGTGTGTAACATAGTTCGCAAGTGAATGAAAACAAAGTTTTCTGCAAAGTTTTAAATCTGAAAGTGCACCATATAAAAAGTTATTGTCTCTCAAAAGTAAGAGTCGACTCTGAGTCAATTAAACAAATAGTTTTTCAAACAAATTGCAAGCCGTATCCGATACTGGATAGCATCATGTTGAGAAGACGCTGTGCTCTACTAAGTGTTTATTGTGTTTCATATTTTGTAGATATCTGGCTAATCGGCTAACTCATGTTATTACTGTCTTACTGAAAATCAGCTGTGGGCTGCAGTATTACCTAAAACTGTGTCTATTAATGCAGATTGTCTGTCATTCTTACTACTTTGAGTGAAGATAAAGGATGCAGCAAGATTTGTTTTGCAAACTTTAATGTTATATCAGTCATTCACATTAGTGCTTGGTTAACATATACGCTGTTATTGATACAGTTCCCACATGTGCACCGCAATAAATTAGAAACACACACAAACACGCACACGCACGCGCACACACACACACACACACACACACACACACACACACACACACACACACACACACAGGTTTGTTGATGGATGCACACTTGTTAATGCTGAGGGTGAGGAATGTACCTCAAACTGAGTAGATCGGTTTGTGCAAGAAACCAAACAGTATTTATATAATTTTTTACCTCTAATACGCCACTATGTACAACAGCCTTCAGTGCGCGATCACTTCCGGTAAGTGAGGTCACACGATCTGGCGTAGAGATACGTGTGAGAGATCACTTTTGGTGCTTGCGTAAACTACGCCAGATCATGTACTTTGTACATTGACCTCACTTACCGGAAGTGATCGCGTGCTGAAGGCTGTTGGAGATAGTGGTGTATTAGAGGTACAAAATTATATAAATACTGTTCGGTTTCTCGCACAAACCAATCTTTTCGTGTTTTAAGGCATCAATGTGTCGTCATGAGCCGCAGGGTTTAATATGGATTTGTCTGTGCATGTATTTTTTACTCTCAGATTTTGCTACCATTCACATGCATTATACGATTGACAGACTGCAACGGTTGGAGTTAAAAATCTTCATTCTACTGAAGAAACAAAGTCACCTATATCTTGGATGCCCTGGGGGTACGCAGATAAACATAAAATTTTATTTTTAGGTGAACTATCCCTTTAGCTGTGTCAAAAGCATCAGACAGATACAGCAAGATGAGTAGGCCTACTGAGGATTTGGAAGCTGCTCTTGCTAGTCTTGCTCTTGCTAGCTTCAGTAACCGAGAGCAGGGCAATCTCAGTTCACTGTCCACTTTCGAAACCAGACTGGCTGTTGTCCAGGAGGTTGTTCTGTGCAAGAAAGGTAGACACTTGATTGAAAACAACTCGTTCAAGTGTTTTAGCAATGCATGGAAGAAGGGATACCGGTCTGTAATTTTCTAGATGTGCTGGATTTAGAGTGGGTTTCTTAAGCAGTGGGGTTATCAGAGCCTGCTTAAATGCTGTGGGAAAGGTACCGATGTGAAGAGAGGGGTTGATGATGTGAGTGAGTGCAGGTACAACTGAAGAAGAAATGGCTTGAAGGAGATGAGTGAGGATAGGATCATATGGACAGGTAGTATGGTGATTGAAAAGGATGAGTTTGAAAGATTCTGCCTCTGAGAGCAGAGAGGAGGAGGGGAGAGTTTGTGTGTTTGTTGTTAAGATGTGTTTGTCAGTTTGTGTCAAGGTTGTTGTTTTATTTATGAAGACTGTGGCAAAGTCGTCAGTTGTTGGAGTTGAGGAAGGAGGGGGAGGAGGAGAACAAAGAAGAGAGGAAGTTGTGGTAGTATGTAATTTTAGCAGTGGAGACATTTGCAGAGAATTAAGAGAGGAGGGACTGATAAAAAGAAAAGATCTTTCGATTTGTTTCACTTCCTCTCTGCAGCCCTGAGTTTAGAATAATGCTTGCAGAGAACATCAGATCACATCAGAACATCAAAAGGGGGCAAAAGTTGTCTAAACAAGCTGTTAGAGTGGAACAAAGAGCATCAGTAGAACTGTTAGTATCTAGTGGTAAGAACTGATTTGGAGGAGGAAGCGTGGCTAAAACCACAGAGCAGGGGTCGACAACCTATGGCACACGTGTGTTACAAACCCCCTTTTAAATTCAACAGAAAGGGGACACATGAAAAGCAAAATACGAAACATAAACATTTATTTAAATCATGAAACTAACCCTAACAGGAAGGATATATGTATCATAACAATAAAACAAACTAATTATCTTCAGAACAAGTAACGAAATATGATGAACACAAACAAACAACTCCAAAGTATTGAGGCAAAAAATATTAAAAAAGACACACTTAAGAAAAACCCAAAGAAAAGGGAAAACAAAACAATAAGAAACAAACTTTGTTTGCTGGTGTAAGGACTCTGTGTAAGGGAAACAGGTCTATTTACCTCAAATTAAATTATTAATTCATAGGGAATTTTGAAAGAGTCTGTTTTTGCGGCAGAGCAAATGACTCGTCTAGCGTTCATTTGAACGGGCCATAATTATCAACTCTGCAGTGGATATTAATATCCACAGAATAGTGAAACACTGTTTAATAGCCAGGTAACTTAGATCAGCAGTTTAAGACATTAAATTCGTAAGCATATAACACAAGAACACTTATCTTTAAATACAAACTAAACTACTCTAACATGTAAAACTAATATCTAACACAAACACACACACACACACACACACATTCACACCAGCTGCAGAAAGGAGTAAAGTGACGAAATAATGAGTTTTAAGAGAGTGAAATTATGAAATCGCAAGATTCTAGCAATATATACATTTAAAACACATGACCTGAACGAACCATCAATCATTAATTTAACCCTCCTATCGTTTCTTAGGTGGGGTTATTAAATTTGATATCAATGCACCAGTTCAGTTAGAATCTGGAGGTATTACTTGCATTTGTAGCTTGTATAGTTTTTGAATGGGGATTCCCTTTTCGGTATTGGCTGTAGGGGCTTCCCAGGTTCTTTGATTCGCTGATGGCCTTGTTGTATCTTTGATCGACGTCTTGGGAAGCCAATCGGGTGGCGTGTTGGCGGATGGATGGAAAGTTTCATGGATGTTGTTTGAAGTTGAAGCACGCTTCGCTGTAGAATTGTTGATTAAAACTTTGCGGCAAAACTTAATTAAATTATTGAATTAAATTATTTTCTCAGATCTTGGTCTGCCTCTGACATGATACATTCTACTCAGATTTCAATCAAGCCATCTAATGAATTCTGAGCATACAATCATACTGATACCAAGCAAGGTACACCTTCAAACAATCATTCAATAGTTATACAATTCCATGAATTGTGAGTGATATATGCATAATGGTAATGTGTATTGGTTATAGACATGATATAGAATTGTGCAGTAGAAGGCTGTTTGAATGTAAGTCTGACTATCATCCTTTTTTGAATGATTTGATGCAGTTTATATGTAACAACAGTCTCTGTGGATTTTCCTGTGGATTTTAACCGTGTCACTCAGTTCATTTAAAGGTTTTTGAGAAAAGGGGATCTGTTTTGGCTCTTTGTCTTTAGATCAAACATCCTCTGCCGTTATCTTAGCGTAGCTCACGTTTGTCAGGCCAGAAAGTAATTAGCTTAGAAGCTGCTTCTTAAGGCCATAAATTGTTGATTTGTTGAGTTGAGTTTTGTGTGGAATTATCTGAAGATTCATTAAAAGAAAGGTTGGGGTTATATCGGAAAATGAAAATGTAAAAAATAATTATCAAATCAAAATCAAATCACCTTTATTTATATAGCGCTTTTAACAAGTCCAATTGTTTCAAAGCAGCTTCACATTGTTAACAGGAAAATAATGCAACAGAATTTGTACAGCCGTTCTGGTGAAACGGTGATGTTATCCAGCTAATTTCAAGTATCATATAGTGTCAATGCGGGCAGATCGGTAATATAGATGAAATTTAGGTGTCCCCAACTGAGCAAGCCAAAAGCCAGAGGCAACGGTGGCAAGGAACCAAAACTCCTTCAGGGTCAGAATGCAGAAAAAAACCTTGGGAGAAACCAGGCTCAGCCGGGGTGCCAGTTCTCCTCTGGTCGACGAACAAACAGTGTATGATTATAATTCTGGCAACATAGCAGGTCTTAATTCATATTAGGCAAATAGATATTTGTAAGATTATTCGAAAGATTGGAGTCATCACGCCGAAGATGGGTTTAATGAGGATGTCATGTTGATGCAGCATTTACGGGGGGAGTTTATTTGACATGTTCTCTGCAGACATTTCAGGGATGCGTTGGTCATGTCCAGGCGCTGGTCCACCATCTGATCTGGATACATCCCGGATCCGGCTGACTGCAGTAAACCTCGGGATAAACAGAGAGACTAACATTAGCGTAGATGCCATTCTTATGATGTAACGAGTACATCAGGTGTTATGGGAAGTGTTCCCGGTTCCGGCTGACCTAGTTAATGCAGCCTAACAATCATTTACTGATTTGAATAATAGAAATTGATAATGTTTTTTGTGTGTAAGCCATAGTAAAGAGATGCGTTTTTAGTCTAGATTTAAACTGACAGAGTGTGTCTGCTTCCCGAACAATGCTAGGAAGACTGTTCCAGAGTTTAGGCGCTAAATAGGAAAAGGATCGACCACCTGCAGTTGATTTTGATATTCTAGGTATTATCAACTGGCCAGAGTTTTGAGACCGCAATAGACGTGATGGAGTATAATGCGTTAAGATTTCGCTCAAGTACTGGGGAGCTAAACCATTTAGTGCTTTGTAAGTAATAAGCAAGATTTTAAAATTTATACGATGTTTAATAGGGAGCCAGTGCAGTGTTGACAAAACCGGGCTAATATGGTCATACTTCCTTGTTCTAGTAAGAGCTCGAGCTGCTGCATTTTAGACCAGCTGGAGTTTGTTTATAAAGCGAGCAGGGCAACCACCCAGTAAAGTATTACAGTAATCTAGCCTTGAGGTCATGAACGCATGAATTAACTGTTCAGCATTTTGCATCGAAAGGATGTGCCGTAATTTAGATATATTTTTAAGATGGTAGAATGCAGTTTTACAGATGTTAGAAACGTGGCTTTCAAATGAAAGATTGGTATCAAAGAGCACACCCAGGTTCCTAACTGACGACGAGGACTTGACAGAGCAGCCATCGAGTGTTAGACAGTATTCTAGGTTACTACTTGCAGAGTTTTTTTGTCCAATAATTAAAAATTCAGTTTTTTCTGAATTAAGTTGCAGGAAATTACTAGACATCCAATGTTTTATATCAGCTATGCATTCCGTTAATCTTGTGAATTGGTAAGTTTCGTCAAGGCGTGAAGAAATATAGAACTGAGTATCGTCAGCATAACAGTGAAAACTAACGCCATGCTTCCTAGTGATATCTCCCAGTGGTAGCATGTACAGGGTGAAGAGCAACGGTCCTAGCACTGAGCCCTGCGGTACTCCATACTGAACTTGTGATCGGTGTGACATCTCTTCATTTACTGCTACAAACTGATAACGGTCAGATAAGTATGATTTAAGCCATGCCAATGCAGTTCCACTAATGCCAACATAATTTTTGAGTCTATTCAAAAGAATGTTGTGGTCGATAGTATCGAATGCAGCGCTAAGATCGAGTAACACTAATAGAGAGATACAACCACGATCGGATGATAAGAGTAAATCATTTGTAACTCTGATGAGAGCAGTCTCAGTACTATGATACGTTCTATATCCTGACTGGAAATCCTCACAGATACCATTTCTTTCTAAAAAGGAACATAATTGTGAAGACACTGCCTTTTCCAGTATTTTTGACAGGAAGGGTAGATTTGAGATCGGCCTATAATTGACTAATTCTGTAGGATCAAGTTGAGGTTTTTTAATAAGTGGTTTGATAATAGCCAACTTAAAAGTTTTCGGTACATATTCTAATAACAAAGATGACTTAATGATATTAAGAAGAGGATCTATGACCTCTGGTAGCATCTCTTTTAATAGCCTAGGCGGTATAGGGTCGAGCATACATGTTGTTGATTTAGATGATTTAACGAGTTTAGCCAATTCTTCCTTTCCTATACCAGTGAATGAATGTAATTTTTTCTCAGTGACACAGCAATGCTCTGTCTCATGTGACACTGTAGTAGACGGCTGCATGGTTATAATTTTCTTCCTAATATTATCGATCTTACACGTAAAGAAGTTCATAAAGTCATTACTGCTGTGCTGTTTACAACCATCAGAAGTAGAAGCTTTATTTTTGGTTAACTTAGCCACTGTATCAAATAAATACCTAGGGTTGTGTTTGTTTTCTTCTAAGAGAGTCGAGAAATAAGCAGATCTAGCCATTTTTACGGCCTTTCTGTATGCGATAATGCTCTCTTTCCATGAATTACGAAAAACCTCTAATTTTGTTTTCTTCCAGCTGCTCTCCATTTTTCTGGCTGCTGTTTTAAGGGCCCGGGTGTGCTCGTTGTACCACGGCGTTGGACTATTTTCTTTAATCTTCTTTAAGCGCCGGGGAGCAACTGTGTCTAAAGTGCTGGAAAAAAGAGAGTCAATAGTTTCTGTTGCAAAATCGAGTTCCTCTAGGCTATCTGGGATGCTGAGGAGATGAAACTGATGAGGAAGATTATTTAAAAAGCAATTTTTAGTGGCGGCAGTGATAGTTCTGCCATATTTGAAGCGAGGGGACGGCTTTACATGGCTTACCGTATTTGTTGATTAATCCAACTTACCAAAGTTGTTTGATGGTGTCTATTTACTAATCCAACTCACCACAGTTGTTTAGTGAACTCAGAAAACAGGAAACCCGGGTGCAGAGATGGCAAGCTAACAGGCTAGCGAAAAGCTAATGTGTGATAGTGATTTAGATTAAAAGCTAGTGATGTCAGATTTAATGTGGTAGGCAATGTTAGACAATATATGAAGATGAGTAGGTTATAATTAGCAGTTTAAACAACAGAGAATTATATCAAATAAAAATCCCAAAAGAGCAGAGCAGAGCACATGCGAGCACAGCAGCAATAGCAAACAGGGTAGACAGGAGCAATCAATCCAAGCAGGAGCAATCAACCAAGCAGCAAGCAGCCAAACAAGCCCAACTGCAATTACTCAACTGCAGTGTTGGGTGTAACTATTTACTAAGTTATTAGTAATTACTTTTAAAAAAACTTGTGGAAATCTTTGCAAATGTAATAATAAATAAATAAATAAATAAATAAAAAAAAAAAAAAAAAAAAGCTCAGGTGCATCCTGTCTCCACTGATCATCCTTGAGATGTTTCTACAACTTGATTGGAGTCCACCTGTGGTAAATTCAGTTGATTGTATGATTTGGAAAGGCACACACCTGTCTATATAAGGTCCCACAGTTAACAGTGTATGTCAGAGCACAAACCAAGCCAACATTTCTGCAACATTGAAGGTCCCAATGAGCACAGTGGCCTCCATCATCCGTAAATGGAAGAAGTTTGGAACCACTAGGACTCTTCCTGGAGCTGGCTGCCTGGCTAAACTGAGCGATCAGGGGAGAAGGGCCTTAGTCAGGGAGGTGACCAAGACCCTGATGGTCACTCTGACAGCTCCAGCATTTCTCTGTGGAGAGAGAACCTTCCAGAAGAACAACCATCTCTGCAGCACTCCACCAATCAGGCCTGTATGGTAGAGTGGGCAGATGGAAGCCACTCCTCAGTAAAAGGCCACCTGGAGTTTGCCAAAAGGCACCTGAAGGATTCTCAGACCATGAGAAACAAAATTCTCTGGTCTGATGAAACAAAGATTGAACTCTTTGGCCTGAATGGCAAGCATCATGTCTGGAGGAAACCAGTCATCGCTCATCACTTGACCAATACCATCCCTACAGTGAAGCATGGTGGTGGCAGCATCATGCTGTGGAGATGTTTTTCAGTGGCAGGAACTGGGAGACTAGTCAGGATAGAGGGAAAGATGAATGCAGCAATGTACAGAGACATCCTTGATGAAAACCTGCTCCAGAGCGCAGGAATGTGGCAAAGGTTCATCTTCCAACAGGACAACGACCCTAAGCACACAGCCAAGATAACAAAGGAGTGACTATGGGACAACTCTGTGAATGCCAGAGCCCAAACTTGAACCGCATTGAACATCTCTGGAGAGATCTGAAAATGGCTGTGCACCGATGCTCCCCCATGCAACCTGATGGAGCTTGAGAGGTCTTGCAAAGAAGAATGGAAGAAACTGCCAAAATAAGTGTGCCAACCTTGAAGAATCATACTCAGAAAGAATTGAGGCTGTAACTGAAGCAAAAAGTGTTTCAACAAAGTATTGAGCAAATGCTGTGAATACTTATGTACATGTGATGTTTTTTATTTGTAATAAATTTGCAAATATTTCAAACAAACTTCTTTTACATTGTCATTATGGAGTATTGTTTGTAGAATTGAGGAAAATAATGAATTGAATACATTTTGGAATAAGGCTGTAACATAACAAAATGTGGAAAAAGTGAAGCGCTGTGAATACTTTCCAGATGCACTGTAGTAGCTAAAGTGTTAATGTAGCACTACTCATTCGTCCTGCATTACTTCTTGCATCGTGTTTTAATGATGGACTTTTTTCCCTTTTTTTTTAAGATAATTGAATAGCTACCTTTGCTTGCAAATTACTGAGTTTGCTATTAGAATTGATTGACAGAGAGAAAGTGAGATTACACAAGTCTGTTGCACTCTCAAAAAATGCAGCACAGCAAAAATCTATTTCTCAGGGGTTCGGCAGGGCATTCTGCAATAAGATGGTTTGTGCATGCTGTAATAATCAGGATGACAGGTATTAGTAATTTGCTGAGGTGTTGGGACATTGAACAATAGCCCAAAACACAAAGATGAATGGTCTAAGGCTCTGAGAGTTAGGTCAAGAGCAGCCAGAGCAGAATATGAACAGAAGCAAAGAGCACAGAAAAGGCTATCTGCAGATGCATTTTAAAGGCTGTTTCATACTTCATGTGAGTTCTTCTGTTATGTACAGTAAGTCAATCATACAAGTATTGATTTCTAATAGCACAATATTCTTCATAAATACCAGTTTTTCCCAGAGGATTTGAGCAGGAATTTAAGATAAATGCCACAGTATAAAATGGTATGCTTCATACAGCATGTTTTTTACTCCAGTGATCAATTGTTATTTGTTTTAAAGGCATAGCGCACCTCAAATGTAAAGGTGAAAAACAAGGAGATATATTTTGAAGATATTTTTGTTTAATGGGGGAAAATATAAATAAAGAATAGTTTAATTTGTGTTGCACAGAGGAAAATGATGACAGAATATTCATTTTTGGGTGAACTATCCCTAAAACCATCAGTTTTCCTGAGGTTGTGTGTTGTAAATGGGTCTGGAAATCAAAACGTTGGTTTGAGCCCTGAAATAAGCAACATGAGCAATCACCACTGCCCCAGAGCATGAAATTAAGATCGACCCTATTCACTTTGATGTGCACATTACTAGTCTTGTGGTGAACTATTAATCTTCACTCAGAAATATGTCACAATACTGAACCAAAGTCAGTTTCAACTTTCTGTTCACGCAGACCTCTAGAAATTATGGTGAAGTATCATGTATTATCAAGTCATGTCAGAAAGATTGTATTTATGAGTTGAATGCACATGAATGCCACCACGATGTCGTGATTACGAGTGGGAAACTCAGAACTTTCATTAAGCTCTGAGTTTCCGAGTTAGGGGCATGTGCCGATAAAAATGGTGAGGAAAATATGGTGGACACAATAGTTGCAGAATTTGCATTGATGCTAAATTTGTTGAAATTAATTGAATCTTTTGTTCAATTTACAGTAAAACTAGCTAAGTTGCATGTACAATAATATTGTTAAATACAATTTACAGCACCTTCATATAGAATAAAAAGTTGTAATTAACTTTGTGATGCTAGGTTTAATGTGTGTTTTTCCACAGCCTCAGAACACCCACCTTTTCTCCCTCTCGTCTCAAACATCCGGCTCCCATACATCTATGAATATGTGTTTTTCTTTTAGAAATCACACGGCATAGCATTGTAACGACTGGACCGATCAAACACGCAATTCAACTAATAGAAAATAACCAAAACAATCCCAGGTTTTTATATAGTACAGTGGCCAGATTAACAAATAAACAGACATCACTTGAACAAAATATTCCAGTACAGTTTAGTAGTAATGACTTTATGAATTTCTTCCCAAAAAAAATAAATAAATAAATAAATTCAAAAGCATCAGAAATACAATTATAAACGTACAACCTTTGACAGCGTTTTATGATTCAGCCTCAATTATTGCCCATCAAGAACAATTGCAGTACTTTACAACTATAGGACAGGAAGAGCTACATACATGTATCAGTGCCAACAACATGTTTATTAGATCCAATACCCACTAAACTACCACTAAAAAGCCTCTTCTCAATGTTATTAATTCATCTTTATTTCTAGGCAGAGGTGTCAAAAGTATTCACATTCATTACTCAGGTAGACGTATAGATACTAGGGTTTAAAAAGACTTCTGTAGAAGTTGAAGTATCAACTCAAGCTTTTACTCAAGTAAAAGTACTGGTTTCAAAACTACTTAAAGTATAAAAGTAATGTAAGGAAAAAAGCCATTAAGGACAATAAGGACAAATTAAAGAATTATATGTGTGTATTACTGAGCATTAACGTGTTTCATGGAGCGGAACATATGATGACTAGTTGCCATAAGTATTGTAATGGTGCAAAAAGTCAAACTTCAGAGGCATGTTATCAATAACCTTTACTGGAATGCAAATGTACATGTGTGATCAGAACTGTCAAACTAATATGATATTTTATTTACATATCAATCAAGGTTGATAAGTATGTCTCCTTGAAACATAATGTTGATGATAAAAAATTTTTTTTTTAAATCTATTTCCCAGGAAAACGGATCAAAGGCATTTCATACACGTTAATGCACACACCACTGCCAAAATGTGTCATTCATTGATACTGTACAATAATCCGCCAACAAAAAAATAACAATGCGCTTACCTTTGTGTTGCACTTTGCTCTGACAAAACTACAGTACGTCTTTCGTGAAGTACATAACATAACGCACTTAGCACAGTCAAAACTGATTAATTGTTGATTCAAACCTCTTTCAGCATCTGTTGGGGTTGTTAGTTGCAAATGTCCTGAGTGTGTATATGACGATGGGAAGGAATCATGGTTATATTTATAAAGAGTCTTCGAGTCACAGGCGTAATCCACATTTTGAGAGTTGGGCCACTCTTCCACTCTTTACTGTAGATACAACTTACTGTATATGTCTGCCACTTTAGCATAGTGATCACTTCAGCTACGAGTTATCGCGCTAAAAACCTGGCTGACAGTCATGAATGAGCACGTATGCCTGCTGATCGCTGATTGGCTGAAGGTGTGTGTTCGTCTGCGGGAACCCGCCCAATCTAGCAACACTGTGTGTGATTTGTGTCATGTGCAGGTGCGATGGATTGCATACAAACCAATAGGGTGTCGGAATGGTACATGTTTATACTTCTCATCCAACCACAATCAAATTCACTCTATCTGGCCGGAATGAAAACAAGCCGAAATTAAATAGGAGTAACGAGGCTATTTTTAAAATGTAAGGAGTAGAAAGTACAGATAATTGCGTGAAAATGTGAGTTGTAGAAGTAAAAAGTCGACTGAAAAATAATTACTCCAGTAAAGTATAGATAGCCAAAATTTCTACTTAAGTAAGGTAACAATTATTTGTACTTCGTTAATTGACATCTCTGTTTCTAGGTCATGTCCCAAGACGGCAGTTATTAAACCTCTCATTAAGAAACCACAACTAGATCCAAATGAATTAGCAAATTACAGACCCATTTCAAAACTTCCATTTCTGTCTAAAATACTAGAAAAAAATTGCGTCCGCTCAATTGTGCTCTTATTTACAAGAAAACGATATCTATGAAAAATATCAGTCTGGACATCATAGCACAGAAACTGCGCTCGTTAAAATTACAAATTACTTACTTCTAGCTGCTGACCAAGGCTGTATCTCAATACTAGTTTTACTTGATCTTAGTGCTGCATTCGACACCATAGATCATAAAATACTCTTAGATTGTCTACAAAATTACACTGGTATTCAGGGACAGGCATTAAAGTGGTTTAGATCGTATCTATCAGATAACCCAAAGTTACCAATTTGTCTGTTTAAAAGGGGAAAAATCTGTAAAATACATCTGTAAATTATGGAGTGCCGCAAGGATCTGTGTTAGGTCCGCTGTTATTTTCAATATATATGCTGCCACTTGGTAATATTATAAGAAAACGTGGAATTAGTTTCCACTGTTTTGCAGATGATACTCTATGATACTAGCACGACCAGATGAAATCTCTAAATTATCCAAGCTGACAGTGTGTGTTAATGATATAAAATATTGGATGACCTGTAATTTTCTCCTATTAAATTCAGATAAGACTGAGGTATTACTTATTGGACCAAAAACCTGTACACAGACTCTCCTAGAATACAATGTGCACTTAGAAGGATGTACTGTTACTTCATCCGCTACAGTTAAAGACATGGGTGTTATATTAGACAGCAACTTGTCTTGCTGTTTAATATAACATTTGTATAATATTTCAAATGTTACAAAACAGCCTTCTTCCACCTCAGAAACATTGCTAAGCTACGGAAAAACTGCTATCTGTTTCTGATGCAGAAAAGTTAGTTCATGCATTCATGACCTCTAGACTAGATTACTGTAATGCATTACTAGCTGGCTGTCCATCATCCTCAATAAACAAGCTACAATTAGTCCAAAATGCAGCTGCTAGAGTTCTTATTAGGTCAAGATCATATAACCCCAATTTTATCATCTCTACACTGGTTACCTATTAAGTTCCGTATCAATTATAAAGTATTGCTACTGACCTATAAGGCCCTATACGGTTTAGCTCCTGAACTTATCTTCTATCACCCTATAATCCATCTCGCTCTTTAAGGCTTCTGGTGGTACCTAGAATATCTAGGAGGAAGAACGTTTTCATATTTGGCACCTAAACTCTGGAATTGCCTTCCTGATAATGTTCGGGGGTCAGACTCACTCCCCCAGTCTCTTTAGCCAAGCATTCATATAATGCATCTCATAACCTTGTACTCCAGTTATATCAGTGCATATGATTGTCCTTGCTTAATGCTTTGAACAGCAGCTATGCTAATTATTTTCCTGTACTGTTTTGGGTATCCCGAGATAACTAGAGAGTATCAGCTCCAGTCTGGATCCAGCCTCTTCAGAAGACTATCACCTGTGAAGAGACGCACCTCTGCATCAACACGCACCCATGCTTAATTTCTACATACCCTAATCATTGTTAACAACATGTATTATTATTTCACATAGCCCATTGTCTGTGCCTTAATTAATTTTTTATTGTTTAATAATACATTGTTAGCTAACTGTGTGCTTTACATATATACATTTCTGAAATAGGGGAGCACGGGGCACAACCTAGCACAGGGTTAGTTGTAACACGTATTGGTAACACGCAACTTTCCACACATGCCAGGATGACGAAACTTTGTGTATTTACTAGTTGCCATATCAACATTATTTAGAGAAAAAATATGCACCAAAATTAAGAAATCTTTGGAAGATATTACTGAACATTTATTTAACCATAGCAAAAGTACATTTCTTAAGTTTATTTTTCACCTCTGTTTTTTGTGTTTATTTAAACTAAGACAAATCTGATATTATTGTAATCTTATGATCTGTTATTTAACAGTTGAGATCGTTCTTTAATGCTGATCTAACAGCAGAAGACACAAGCTGCGGTTTAAATCCCAGTTGTGCAGGTGGGGTATGTTGTAACACTGCATTACACTGAGCTCCTATTACAAACCCGATTCCAAAAAAGTTGGGACACTGTACAAATTGTGAATTAAAACAGAATGCAATCATGTGGAAGTTTCAAATTTCAATATTTTATTCACAATACAACATAGATAACATATCAAATGTTTAAAGGGGTGGTAAAACACATTCTTTCGAAGGCTTGATTGTGTTTGTGGGGTGCACTGTAACATGTTCGTGCTTCGTTTTTAAAAAATGTAATTATTTTTCTACACTGCTCTGTCCCTCCTTGTAAAAACGGTCTGATGGTTTCCGGGTTCTATGAAGCCGGTCCCTCAAAAATACGCAATGGGCTCAGATTGGTTAGCTGGGCCAGTGTGTTAACCGTCTAGTGCACGTTTTTCAGAAACGTCACGCCCCTTACCTTTACCGGTAGTCTGTGCTTTGGTAGTATTAGAAACGATGTTGATTCTAGCGATTATAGGCAAATATCTGTCGCAAGAACTATTAACCCAAAACGAACACTAAACATTGGCTTTACTATAGTAGCCAAATCAAACACAGAACCATGTTTAGCATGCCTGTAGATAAACAATACATAAAAGCTCTAATCAAAGAATAATTTATACTAATTCCAAGTTCGCGATTTTAAAAAGTTTGTAACGGTAGGTGTTTGTCGGATAACGTTAAGTATGAATGAGCATTTAACAAACTGGTTTGCAGAGCCAAACAGCGTTGTCATTTGTTTAATTCCTTGCTACAACGTACAATTAACAATACGAACTATTGCAGGAAAACACATCGACGAAAAATAAATCATACTTACAGGTTGTGGCCCGTAAACAGCTTCTGCTTTTAAAGTTGGAACTGCTCCATCTTTCAGGACAAGCCGTTGTGCGAATCCCGCATGAACTCGCGAAGATTGTGGAAGCTTTCCTCCGTAAAATGTGCAGCACAGAGAGCGAGTAATAATTATGAAGGGCCGAGTTAAAAATACATTTTAACCATTGATCCCTAACTCCCCCGTCCCTAGGAAGGATGAACGAAGTGGACCTGCAATCTGGATGAAAATAACAGCGTTGCGTCGGCATTGCGGCAACAACACTCCAGCCTACTAACTATACCACAACAACTCGTCTCCACAGCAATAAAAAAAATGGCTTTTATATAAATATTGGGGTTGGTGATGTCAGCAACCCTGGAGGAATGTCTGTAGTCCCTACCGACCGTTTGCTGTGGTCCTTAGAAATTGATTTCTTTAAAAGCAAATATCTCCCTTTGCTTTAAACGTTGTAATTTTGCAGATGTTGTTTATGCTCAAACAGCAACATCACACACTAGCTAAAGTTAGAAAAGTGAAATCGTGTTTTACCACCCCTTTAAACTGATAAAATTTATCATTTTAAGGGAAAAATAAGTTGATTTTAAATTTCATGGCATCAACACATCTCAAAAAAGTTGGGACAAGGCCATGTTTCCCACTGTATGGCATCCCCTCTTCTTTTTATAACAGTCTGCAAACATCTGGGGACTGAGGAGACAAGTGGTCTGGCATTGTCATGTTGGAAAATGCAAGGTCTTCCCTGAAAGAGACAACGTCTGGATGGGAGCATATGTTGTTCTAGAACTTGGATATACCTTTCAGCATTGATGGTGCCTTTCCAGATGTGTAAGCTGCCCATGCCACACGCACTCATGCAACCCCATACCATCAGAGATGCAGGCTTCTGAACTGAGCGCTGATAACAACTTGGGTTGTCCTTGTCCTCTTTAGTCTGGATGACATGGCGTCCCAGTTTTCCAAAAAGAACTTTAAATTTTGATTGGTCTGACCACAGAACAGTTTTCCACTTTGCCACAGTCCATTTTAAATGAGCCTTGGTCCAGAGAAAACACCTGCGCTTCTGGATCATGTTTAGATATGGCTTCTTTTTTGACCTATAGAGTTTTAGCCGGCAACAGCGAATGGCACGTGGATTGTGTTCACGGCAATGTTTTCTGGAAGTATTCCTGAGCCCATGTTGTGATTTCCATTACAGTAGCATTCCTGTATGTGATGCAGTGCCGTCTAAGGGCCCGAAGATCACGGGCATCCAGTATGGTTTTCCGGCCTTGACCCTTACACACAGAGATTGTTCCAGATTCTCTGAATCTTTGGATGATATTATGCACTGTAGATGATGATAACTTCAAACTCTTTGCAGTTTTTCTCTGAGAAACTCCTTTCGCATTGGGGGAATTGGTGATCCTCTGCCCATCTTGACTTCTGAGAGACACTGCCACTCTGAGAGGCTCTTTTTATACCCAATCATGTTGCCAATTGACCTAATAAGTTGCAAATTGGTCTTCCAGCTGTTCCTTATATGTACATTTAACTTTTCGGGCCTCTTATTGCTACCTGTCCCAACTTTTTTGGAATGTGTAGCTCTCATGAAATCAAAAATGAGCCAATATTTGGCATGACATTTCAAAATGTCTCACTTTCAACATTTGATATGTTATCTATATTCTATTGTTTTGTATATTGTATAAGTTTATGAGATTTGTAAATTATTGCATTCCTTTTTTATTCACAATTTCTACAGTGTCCCAACTTTTTTGGAATCGGGTTTGTAGAACTACGCTATTATATTCTATACTTTTATGAATTCTATTGAGAAACCATGAGAAAAGGGTGAATAATGACTGAGAGTCAATGTTCAGAAATTATTCATTATTATTGTGTTTTTAACTATGCTGTATAGCTGTATTTATGTGTTTGTTGTCAAACTCATTTTTTTGTGTATTTTTAATGATTACAAAATGCCATTATTTTATTTAAAAAGTTAATAATTGTATTTTATTGACAAAATATTTTAGTTTGCCTTGATTTTTTTTTTTTTTTTTTTTTTTTTTTTTTTTTTTTTTTTTTTTTTTTATGTAACATTTTAAGCTGTCATTTGGTCATGTTACAATGTGCCCCTCACATGTTACAATGTACCCCACCTATGGGGCATGTTGTCACATTTTACTTCCATTCTTTCAGGGTAAATCAAGAAAAAAGTATACACTGTATTAATGAAACAAAACCACATAATTGTACTAGACGTGTGAAATGAATGTGGGAAAAAATAAATACTCTGAACTCCAAGTGGATTTACACAAACTGAGACAGTCAAAAAGTGTTAGGTTGTGCCCCGCTCTCCCCTACATAACTTGGACACTTGGTCTCCTCTGATAACAAACCACTTTAAATTTTAATGTAGACACATACATTTTCTGTAAAGCTGCTTTGAAACGATATGTATTGTGAAAAGCAAGGTAAAATGTGAATTGAATTGAATTGAATTGAATTCTTACAATTTAATCTCCTTAAGGACCTAGACAGGCTCTGTGATGTCTAGTTTCCCCACTTGGAATTAGCACCCAGGTGCTAAACCATACACTTCAAAGACACTTGCACTGAATGTTCTCAAATTGGAGAACAGCACCGGTAACCCCCTATAGAAATGGAATTCTCTCCACTAATTCAATGACAATCTGTTTTAATGAATGAACATGCATTTCCCCAGTACATTTTGTGTATCATTACTGTTTGTATATTGTCTTTTTATATTGTATATAGAGTTTTGCATGCTTGATGATAGAATTACTAGTTGTTAGCCCATCTAGCTGGTGTCTCCTATCAAAATATTCCTCATTTAATGACTCACACTTTGGTGGACATCACTTTCTCAGAATGCGGTGTGTGTTTATTATATTTATCAGAATATAAATGATCACACAATTTCCAGCTTAGTCCAATCATGCGAATGAGTCAGCCTTTCAAACAAAGGGACTCTCCCGACTGAGAATTGCACGTTTCCTGAGAAGACGTGGCCTCCATGGAACTTAAAAAGCCAACACAAAGTTCCCTCCAGTTGTTAGACGTAGTACTAGCTGGCATTCCGTTCCTGAACGCTGTTCGCGTCAAGCTCATCCAGCGTCTGATCTCAACTGCAACACCATCGGACCGAACTACCAAGACTTTCTTCTGCGACTGTATATTGAAACTCTTCAACAGCCCGGGCAAATGCAAGTAACGCACGATATACAAAATCGCTGTTTATTTAGTTAAAGCTGTAAACCCCTTTGTTCAAACAAAGGAGCTTGTTGTCTTAATTGATGGTTCTCCCAGGTTTTAGACACTTTCCACAGCTTTATTCCTCTGCTCTAATCCGTTTTTTAGTGACATTTACCTTCCATTCTACTCATGTATGTGTGCTTGTGTGTGTGTTTTTGTATAGAGTAGTTATGTGTTCGTGTTTTAGTTAAATAAACTTTGTGCACATTCGTACGAGTTGATTCTGGTCTGCTTATAAATAAATTGTCACTTTAACGAATCGATTATAGCTACGAGCTAAGAAAGAGTTATTTTTCTGTGGCCACAGGAAATATCCTTAATAGACAATCAGTACTGAATGTTCACTGGATAAAAATATTACAACTAAATAATCTGAATTCAGTTACATTAAGTTCATTTGGTTAACCGATCCAAATTATTCATAATTATTATTCTGTCAGGACCACCATTGTCAAAGATGATGGCAATTAGCATATAGTTTAGATTGGTGGTATGGTTCTGTTCTGGGCAAGAACTCCCTGCGCATCCATGCATGGATAAGAGCGGGGAGAACAGTGATAACCCCCCCTAGGGTAAACAGAACAGAACCAACAATGTATTGCAGATAGCATTAATGTCAATATTAAAATGTACAACCTACTTTGGGAATTTAGTCTGATTCAGGGGGAATCAGACTGCCAAATCCTGACTGATGAGAGGAGGAGCGTAATTAGCTCTGGAGAAACGCGACAGCAGCTGATAATACTGGAGCTTATATATGCATGCTGTGATAGGCATCGTATTCCTATGGGTAGACATGATCAGCTGACAGTCAGCTGATGCGAGCTTGACTAACATGACCTGCCAGAACTTATACGCTTGTTTAACGAGTTATAATTAATCATTAATATTTCCCCTTTGAGCTAATTTGTTACATCATGAACCACAGAAACAAGGGTGCAGCATGGGAATAAACAATAACAACATGTAACGTGCTCCCATCTACTATAAACACAGCAGGCTGTATGAAATAATAATAAATAATAATATGTTTATTTTTATAGTGCCTTTCAAGAACCCAAGGTCGCTTCACAAAGTACAATACAATCAAAACTAACTCAGCAAGGTATTGGGGTGCGGGGCCATGACTGGCTTTATAAAACAAAACTAACAGTTTAAACTGGATACGATTGGCCACAGGAAGCCAGTGAAGTTGGTAAAGGATGGGAGTGATATGTGCAGATTTTTTATTAAATGTAAGGGGTCGAGCACAATTTTGCACCATTTGAAGGCGACGCATAGCTTTGGTAGGTAAGCGCTATATAAGGTGTTACAGTAGTCCAGTCTGGAGGTTATAAAACTGTGGATAACAATTTCAGCATCTCCGAAGTTAAGGGAGCGGTGGATACAAACAATATCGTGCAAGTGAAAAAAGTCAATCAATTCTCCCAGATTTCACAGTTTTTGAAGGCCTAATCTGGACACCATCAATATCAATGAAAATGTCATGTCAGGGTAAACTCTGTGTTTTAGGGCCAAATCAACAGGATTTCAATTTTATCCGTATTAAGTTGTAAGGAGTTATCAGTTATCCAGGTTTTAAGTTCCTGCAGGCAAGAGTTAACAGAAGTGGGTAGACAAGCTGAGTGAAAAAAACGTGAAAAAATGTGATAGTTACACGGTAAGTACAAAAAAAAAAAAAAAAACACATACACAATCTGATATCACTCAGAAATATTTATTTGACAGAAACATCAAACAGAAAGAGGCATGTTTTGTCCCTTTTTGTTTCACTTGCTTTTTCTTCTTCTTTTTCATTATTTCCACGGATGGATCTTCCTTACGAAAAAGAACCATGGTTTTACTACAAATAAAACCAAAAAAACATGGTTATTGTAGTTAAACCATGGTAACCACAAATTAACCATGATTTTGCTACTCTAACCATAATTTAACCATAATTTAACCATGGTATTTGTGGTAAAACTGTGGTTATATAAATAGTAATCAATTAGCCAAAAAACCATGGTTACTAAATTTTTACTATAATAAAACCATGGTTATTTTTCGTAAGGGTTAAGAAGGTTCTTTGGACTTGGCATTCAAAGTCAAAAGACTTTTTTATTATTAAAAAAGTATTATTATTAAAAGAAAAATTACACAAAGAAATGCTCTCATAATTTACTAATCTTTTCGCATCCGACCAACTGTTACCAGCGCGTGCATGAGTAAAGAAGCTTCAAGCTTTCATGATGTTCTCGCGCAAGTTTCATCTGAAACATGCGAGAACTGGCGTCTCTGTCTTCTAGTCTTGTTTGTTTCTCAGTGCTATTATCATATATTATGTTATTGTTTGTATACTGTTGTGAGCATTAAAAAAATTAAAACCGACAGCATCTGACATCCGCATGACCAGAGTTTCTCGGCGCGTCAAGCATAAACTCACAGTTGACTGTTGGTCGGAAGCGATAGTCTACAGTTTAAAAAAAATTAAACTATTGTTATTTTTCTTACAAACACTTATCGTTTCACTTCAGAAGACTTAAGGATCGTATGGATTACTGTAGTTATTGCTGTATGTGCTGTTTGATGCTTCAACTTTTAGGAACCCAAATGAGTTCTCTTTCATAGGTTCACTCAACGCTGCGTAGCTATGACGCAATGGGAATGCCCTCTGGGTGTGCCGATTGTCTGAAGCCCTTATAGAATCACGCCAATTCATCCCCGCCTAGTGGCCAGGAAGCGCGGCCTTCTGCGGCCTACGCTGGTCGACGTGCTTTCGCGTGCTACTGAGAAGCTCGCTATCGATTGGCCAGACGAGCCCCGCGAGTCTCAATCGTCTAAACTCAACGAGAGGTTTTTAAGTGGTCCTAATTCTAGGCCAGTGTGGAGAAAGCTGCCCCTTTTCAGCGATCTGCATAGTGAAATCTCCAGATCCTGGAAACAGCCTTTCTCCGCTTGACTAACACAGCAGCCGCTGACTTCACCAACCTTGTTGGTTCTGTGGAACCACAGAACTATTCCACAGAGCTATTCCTATTCCGCCATCCCTGCGGTTGAGGACACGCTGGCCACTCATCTTTCTCCTTCCTCTGCTCCTTCATGGAAGTCTCGCCCTCTCCTTCCCACTAAACTGTGTAGGACCACTTCTGCCCTTATCGGGAAGTCCCACACTGCAGCCGGTCAGGCAGGCATGGCCCTTCATACTATGGCCATCCTCCAAGCCTACCAGGCGGATGTTCTTAAGGATATGGATGAGGGTGGCGGCTTGACACCGGAAGCAGTCAAAGAGCTGCAAAAGGCCATGGATTTGGCCTTAAGAGCCACTAAGCACACTGCTCGTACCATAGGACGTTCCATGGTGAGTATGGTGGCAACAGAGCGCCACCTGTGGCTCAACCTCACGGAAATCCGTGATAAGGAGAAGGTCTTCCTACTGGACACCCCTGTCTCTCAGTCTGGACTGTTTGGGGAGCCGGTCAACAGGGTAGTGGAGAAATTTAGAGCCGCCAAGTCCCAGTCGGCTGCTTTCAAGCAGTTTATGCCTAGGAGGGCTAGGGACTCTTCCAACCCCTCCCCTTCTCAGTCCAGAGAGCGTCCCTCTTTTAAGAAGGAGTTCTCTAATAGGAGGAGTGACCAGGGTCATCCCCCACCCACCACGGTCTGTGGAGTTCGCGGTCGCCCGTTTCCTCACCAACGACCTCATAGACACATCGATACGAAGCAGCCCAGCAACCCCCCCCGCTTCAGCTCCTTCAAGTCGCTCCTGACCCTCAGGTCAGAAAAAGGAGAGCTCCACCTTACATTCGAGGTTGGGCCAGACCGCACAAGCATTTCTGCCCACCTCTCGCCAGCTCTCCTTATCCAGCCCTGCACTTCGAAACGCACTGAGCGGCGAAAGCGACAGGGCTGGATAAGGAGAGCTGGCGAGAGGTGGGCAGAAATGCTTTTGGGTCGTCCCACACCTCCGATGCTGAAGGAAGGAGACACGTCTTGTTTTCTCCCCTCACATCTGACGGGCCTGCTATCCGCCGATCACTTAAACGGAGACACGTTTGGTTTTCTCCAGGAGTCGGTAGGACCTACTTTTTCCACTCGGACCGTGACATCCCCTACTCCGCATCAGGATGCCGAGCGCTCTCCTTTGCGGTTGACCACGCCTTCCCTCAAGGATCAGTTCGACACCCTATCTCAGGTATGTCCACTGCACCCAAGCACTCCGCTTCCTCCGTCACATTTCTTCCACGAGTGGGAACGTCTGCCAGGGGTATCACCTTGGATCCTCCGCACAGTTCAGTCCGGTTACACGCTTCAGTTCTGTCGCAACCCGCTTCGATGGGGTTATTCCTACTGTAGTAAACAGCGCCTGTACTACAACAGGAACTTGCTTCTCTCCTCCGAAAAGGAGTTAGAAGAGGTCCCTTCATTGAAATTGGAACAGGGCTTCTTCAGCTGTTACTTCCTGGTTCCGAAGAAGGACGACGGACTGCTACCCATTCTAGACCTTCGCCGTCTGAACTTCTCCCTTTACAAAGATATTAACATCAAGATATTAATGCTGAAGGCTGTCTTATCTCAGATACATGCGGGGGACTGGTTCGTTACGATAGACCTGAAAGATGCCTACTTCCATATTCAGGTCGTCCAACGACACAGGAAGTTCCTCAGATTCGCCTTTGCAATATACATTCGATTCGGCTTATCAATACAAGTCCTTCCCTTCGGCCTCGCCCTGGTGCCGAGGACTTTCACAAAGTGTATGGATGCTGCTCTGGCCCCATTGTGGCTCCAGGGCATCCATATACTCAATTATCTGGATGATTGGCTCATCCTGGCTCACTCCAGGGAGTCGGTGACTTGTCACAGAGACATTGCTCTTCAGCACATTCGGTCTCTTGGCTTGAGAGTGAACACAGACAAGACTGTTCTCATCCCATTTCAGTAGACCACCTTTTTAGGAGTTCACCTGGATTCCGTTCTGATGCAGGCCTGTTTGGCCCCTGCCCGGATTTCCAGTCTCGTTACATGTTTGGCCTGCTTCAGACTCGGCCATCATGTTTCTGTGGGTACCTGTCGCAGGCTCCTGGGCCTCATGGCTGCAGCTTCCCCGGTGCTTCCCTTGGGGCTGCTTCATATGAGGCCCTTCCTCTGGTGGATGAAGCTCCTGGGCATTCGACCTACAGGATCGGCTCTTCGCCTACTGAAGGTGTCACGCAGTTGTTCCCACGCCCTGTCAGTATGGCGAGACCCTCTCTTTCTCCAGAAAGGGCGCTGCCAACAGGCCCCCTTTACAGCAGAGAAATCTGAGGAGTGGCTGGCGTGCGCGCCAGTATAATATGACGGCGTAAGAGCGTCGAGGCGGCGTCCGCACCATCAGCCAATGAATTGGCGTGATTCTATAAGGGCTTCAGACAATCGGCACACCTAGAGGGTGTTCCCATTGCGTCATAGCTACGCAGCGTCTCGTTCCCTATTCAGAGAACATAGGTTACACCAGTAACATGAGACGTTTTCATGAGCAGAGATTATTTATTTTTCTGTGTTCATATTAAGAAATAAAGTCGTATACATCTCGGATGGCATGAGGGTAAAAGACGAGTAAACGGTGAGGACATTTCTGCATGCACTGTATTTTCAGTGTAACAGTTACATAATACAGAATAGCTAGAGACATGGGATTCCTTCTTAAGATTCATCTGTGGCAAGGAGGATAAAGAAAGTGAACAAGAGAAGGATGAGGCCAAGCAAGAGAAACAAATAAGTGTTGTAAATCTGTAAAAAAAAAAAAAAAAAAAAAAAAAAATAATAATTACATAAAGGTTTCCGAGTGATATCAGGCTGTGTACGTGTTTTTGTTGTGCTTACTGTGTAACTATATGAAACAAGATGGGAACAAGCACCACTTTAAATTTACAGCCAGTAGATTCATACTTACCCTATAACTACACAGATAATTACCCATTAATTAAAAAATACTTACAGTATAAATAATGTTAATTTTCCTGATAGTTACCCCTTTATTCCCCCAATATTACATATTGTTCCCTTATACCTACACGTACTTACTTTATAGTTACACTATAATTACCGAAAGTTATGCTTTAAATTCGCTTTACTTACACAATACTTTCTGGTTACCTGTGATTCAGTTGTAAAAGGTTAAGGGGCGTTCCTTACATAAGGCTTACTTACCATTAGACTAGACAATATAACGGTTGGGTTGGTAGGCCTTTCCAGAAACTGTGGCCAGTCTGTCACACCGACAGGCAGTCTCCATCCTTATTGTCTGCCCAGGCTCCAGAGACGATAGGCTTCTGGCAGATTTGTCATGGCTTATCGTTCCTTTATGTCCGAGTGCGAACAAAGCAGCCTGAACATTAGTCTCAACTCTCGGTGTGAGCTGGGACTTTACCATGGGGATCAGAGTCCTGGTGTGTCGTGACAGAAAATGTTGTGCTGGAGAAGGCATTGATCAAGACTGCGTAAATGTCAGAACCATTACGTGTATCAAGATACAGTGGTGACGCTGAAGCTTGAGCATCATTTGCTGGATGCGTACCCAGGCTGTCTGCAGAGGCTTTCTCAGTATGACTATTTCAAATTGCTGTTAAAAAAAAAAAAAACTGTTCCATGAAAGACATCACATCCAGTTGAAATCCCGTATGGCATTTTTAAAAATGTGTACCTTCCGAACGGGGTTCAGTCAAGTCACCTTTATTTATACAATTAAGCAAGCCAAATGCCAAAGTTAACAAAAGAACCAAGAATTCATCAGGTGACAGAATGAAGAAAAAAAAAAAACCTTGGGAGAAACCAGGTTAAGTGGGGAGGCCAGTTCTCCTCTGGTCAATGAATGAAAAGTGCATAATTATGAATTAGATAGCATTGCAGGTCAGAAACATAGACTGTAAAAAAAAATATGGATGACGCAACTTCATTTGCTTCCTCTGAGAAAAAGTGAAGCCTCCGGAGGTCTGAATATGGTGCTGACATCTTAGAACCATAGAACAAGTGATTGCTGATATACCACAGGCAAAGGTGTTTAGCGTTCTAGACGCAAAGTGTGTTTTTTGTTTTTTTTGGCAAATCCTTCTGGATGAGGAATCATCGAAACAACTTTTTTGACCAGATCCGGGCCGTATCCAGATCAGATGGTGGACCTGCTCCTAGACACGACCACAATGCATGATGTAGTCAGCCGGATCTGGGCCATATCCAGATCAGATGGTGGATCTGCACCTAGACATGACCACAACGCATCTCTGAAGTGCGGACTCTGGGGCTCTGTCCCAAATCTGTGCAGTAGTGATCTCGGGACCGGAATCTGCGAAGTAGAGAGCAGGAAGTAGAGGTGCGATATCGCAATATCCCGTCCACACTCTCACAGATGCAGAACAATTCATTATGTTGGTGTGAAATAAACAGTTATAGAAATGTAGAAATTAAAGCTAAAGCTCCAATCTCCTCCCGAAAATCCTGAAAAAAGTACATCAGTGACAACTTCACTCAGAGAAGCTGTCAATCTCAGCTGTCAATCATAACGTCACACCCCCGTTTTTATAGCATCAACTAACTAACTAAAACTAAACTTATTTGAAAAAACAAACATTTGAAATGAAATCGTGATAAAAAAAACTGCCTAAAACTACAAAAAACAACTCTGGGGTAAAATTATGTGTAGTGTAATTTGATTGTTTAATTGATCTTGCGTCCATTAGAATCCACGGAGGGGCGGGGTTATGACCTATACTGGGACCAACCACCTGGGGGCGATCGAGGCGCGTAGGCTTCAGTTATTTACAGGAGTGCTGCAGGCTTGGTCAGAAGTCAGATTGGATCGGAACATTCAGAATGTTAATCCAGTTCCATCTGGTTGGAGTCAGAGTCATCACGCCGGAGACAGGTTTGTTGGGGATCAGTGCCAAGAGGGAAGAGTCTAGTTGACACAATCTCTGCTGACACTTCAGAGATGCGTTGTGGTCATGTCTAGGTGCAGATCCACCATCTAATCTGGATATGGCCCGGATCCGGCTGACTACATCATGCATTTGTGGTCGTGTCTAGGAGCAGGTCCACCATCTGATCTGGATCCGGTCAAAAAAGTTGTGTTTCGATGATTCCTCATCCAGAAGGATTTGCCAAAAACCACACTTTTCATCTAGAATGCTAAACACCTTTGCCTGTGGCATATCAGCAATCACATGTTCTACGGTCTTTAACTGGTGAGGCCTCAGGAGAGCCTTATTAAATGCACAGGGTCAATGCATATGCGTACATCCTTTTTGACTGAAGCAGACACACAAGGCGTAGCCTCCTCAACTGGTGAGATAATGCCCAGTCTGGTCATCCTTTTGTACCATGTCTGTTCATTGTCACGTTCCATATCTCATCACATCCGTATCTCATTTTGAGTAACACGTCAGGATCCTCTTTGTCCTTACCCTCTTGAAAGTGAAATGACTCATATTTTTCTAGTGCATCCGAACCAGTCCTACTTTGCTCACTCCCATCTGGGTCAGGGCACCAAATGTAAACAGTCCTACTTGACCCGCACCAAGCGGGATTCGGAGCAGTGTCTCTGGCATGGGAGGCGTGAGGCAGGCGCACTAACAAAGACGCTAAAGACCACAGCCTCTAGTTGCTAGTATGCCTCTTGAGGCCAGGGGAATGAGATTTACATGGACAGCTCTTACTGGCTTCTGTTCATTACACTCAGTCCCCTAAACTGGTACCACATATAACAGGTGGCTGGGGATGGCAATTGTGAAGTGCGGTAGGACCATTTATGAAACACTTTAGTTCTGCGTCGTGTAACTTGCGGAGTTGCTGAACAATCAGACTTGGGGCAGCAGGCAGTGGTTTATCTGGATCTTTTATTCCTGATATAAAGAACAAATAAGCAGCCTCTTAGATGTGAATTGCCCTTAATGTTCTCTCTCCCATGCAATTACAATACAAAAGGGCAAAAAAGAGCATTACATATAAATTGAGTACAGATCACATTGTATAAGAAAATAATATAAATTAGAAAACAACTGATAAAACAAACAAGCAGCCTCTTTGAGAGTTCACCCTCATTTTCTATAAAATAAATGTACACTGATCACCATGTGCTCTCATGTCGATATATTTAGGCAAAATACAAAAATATAACTCAAAAAAAGGTAAAATGACAAAACCAATCACAGGTAAAATAACATTATATGCATGAATCGGAGTGAAAATATAAACATAAAAGCAATAATTACAATAAAGATTAAATAAGATTATCAGACAGTCAAAAGAAACCTACCTCTCCCATGAGATTACAACGCGAAAGGGAAGAGGAGGAGACAGGACAGGAAGTTATGTTGATTCATGACATTACAACAATTAAAAGGGGAAAGCACTCATTTCGATCAGGCAACAACATCAGGTACACTATATTGCCAAAAGTATTGGGACGCCCCTCCAAATCATTGATTTCAGGTGTTCCAATCACTTCCATAGCCACAGGTGTATAAAATCAAGCACCTAGGCATGCAGACTGCTTCTACAAACATTTGTGAAAGAATGGGTCGCTCTCAGGAGCTCAATGAATTCAAGCGTGGCACTGTGATAGGTTGGACAGTCAACTGTTAGTGGTATTATAACAAATGTGGAAGCAATTGGGAATAACAGCAACTCAGCCATGAAGTGGTAGGCCATGTTAAAATAAAAAAAATAAAAATAAAAAAAAAATCACAGAGCGGGGTCAGCACATGCTGAGGCACACAGTGCACAGAAGTTGCTAACTTTCAAGAGTCAATAGCTACAGACATCCAAACTTCATGTGGCATTCAGATTAGCTCAAAGAACAGTGCATAGAGCGCTTCATGGAATGGGTTTCCATGGCCGAGCAGCTGCATCCAAGCCAAAGCTGCGGATGCAGTGGTGTAAAGCACGCTGCCACTGGACTCTAGAGCAGTGGAGACGTATTCTCTGGAGTGACATATCACACTTCTCTGTCTGGCAATCCGATGGACAAATCTGGGTTTAGCGGTTACCAGGAGAATGGTAACCTCCTGGCTTTTTTTTGTTGAGTCCTGACCTCAACCCAATAGAATGCCTTTGGGATGAATTAGAACCTTCTTGTCCAACATCAGTGCCTGACCTCAAAAATGCACTTATAGAAGAATGGTCAGAAATTCCCATAAACACACTCCTAAACCTTGTGGAAAGCCTTCCCAGAAGAGTTGAAGCTGTTATAGCTGCAAAGGGTGGGTCAACTCCATATTGCACCCTATGGATCAAGAATGGGATGTCATTAAAGTTCATGTGCATGTAAAGGCAGGAGTCCCAAAACTTTTGGCAATATAGTGTATATGTAAATGAACAATTTAGTGTGAATTCTAGTTAAGAAGTTTGCACCTTTTTGGATTTGTCCTAAATTCCTGCTTTGCTGTACACGTCCCATTCTCTTTTGAATTTCAGCCAGTTATTAGCGATGTCATCAAACAAGCGGTCCTATGCATCGTAGATTTTGAGCCATGATTTGTCAGCGATCGCACTTGTGCTGAAAAAAAGTGGTTGATGATGCTAGGTTTAATGTGTTTTCTTGAACCTTTAAACCTTTTTCACTGTATGATGTAGGACCACCGACCACAGAAATCACCATGATTGGTCATCTTTCATCTGGGACAGCCCAAAATCTGACAATGTTGACATGAGCTCAGTGAAGATGACAGATAGAGAGTGAGGATATTGCATTTAGTACAAGGTGTAAATATTTAAAAATGCATTAATTCTTCCAATATTTATTTGTAGATAGTTATGTTTCACAGGGTACTGAATTATCTTAGATTTATGCTAACATTATAACCATGCTAGCTGAGAGGTTCTAAATGCCACATGATAACTATGCTAGCTGACTACAATTCTGTCCGGACCACTTGATTTTGGAGAAGAAAAAAACAAATCTTCAGAATGTATTTTAAAGGCAAATAACAGAGGTGGAGTAACTACAATTCTGTCAGGAACACGATCTTCAAAGACGATTGACGATTAGCATACAGTTTGGACTGGTGATATGGTTCTGTTCTGGGCAAGCAGAACAGTTCTGAGTGCAGCGATAACCCCCCTTAGGGTAAACTGAACAGAACCAACATAAATGTATTGCAGATATAATTCATGTTTAATAATTTAATGTACAACATAATTCAAGAAAAAAAAAAAAAAAAAAAAAAAAAGAGTAATATCAGTAGGCCAAGTCCTGACTGTGGATGAGAGGAGGAGCTGGGGATGGAGGAGAGTAACTTGCTCCTGAGCAACGCAATGAAGCTGCTGATAATACTGATGGACCTATATATGAATGCTGTGATAGGTGTCATCAGAATCAGAATCAGAATCAGAAAGAGCTTTATTCCCAAGTGTGCTTGCACACACAAGGAATTTGTCTTGGTGCTGAAGCTTCTGAAGTCATATTGCAATAGGTAGATTTTGATCAGCTTGACTGACGTTACCTGTCAGAACTAACACTACACTTGATCTCTTGGATCTGAAAGCATAAAAAAATAAATAAAAAAAACCTTAAATGAGCACGCACGTGACATGGGATATGTATAACTGCAAATGCACAGTATGGACCGAATTACAAATATGTTTTACTTTTGACAGAATATTTATATAGACAGCTGCCCACATCAATCAGTGCAAGTCAGTTTGAATACACAGCCATGGTTCAAGACAAATTGACATACTTTCTAGTGCAGGGGGTTTCAAACTAGATTTGGGTGGTCCATGAAAAATAAAAAAATAAGGCTGTCAAAGTACAAGTACTGCCTTAATATTTTGGTATTCTTTTGCATCACAATCTTTGAAATGTGTTCAAGAGAATGAAAGAAAGAACATATGAAGACACTTCCATAGAAAAGATAAAAATAATCACTTTAATAAAAATACATTTATATTATATACTATAAATTTTGCATCATTATGCTTTTACACAATTAGGATACCAAGGTTCTAATTTGTAAAGCTATTTGGAAAAATGGAACTAATGAACATGTAAAAGGGAACACAGGGTTATCGGGCAACTCACTTCAGTCTTCCTAAAACTACAACAGCATAAATGTAAGACTAGGACTAGCTTCCATTCTTGACTGAATCTTCAGATGATCAGCAGCAGGGTGCAGAATGGTGTTCCAATCATGCACAACACAGAATTTGCCAGGATAACAAATACTATAAGTCCTGTTCTCAGATTGCCAGGACAAAGGAGAGGACGGTGGACAGCGTTCCATGATGAACACAGAAGCAGCATCTACGTGATACCCACACATATACGATACGGAGCATTCACAAAGTAAGGGTGCTACAGTCAACACACAACACAGTTAGACTGCCATTCAGTTGTACAGGAAAAAAGGCTGTCTTACACTTTTAACATTGCTGTGGACTCATTTGCTGGTTTTGTGTTATTCGTTGGTCACTGTTCAAGCTGATCTATTTATGTAGACGAGCAGTTTAAAACACCTTACCACGGATGTAAGATCTTTTGCATCTGTTTTTTTTGGGTTTTTTTTGTAAATGCCACAACATCACTAATCAGGTCTAGTGCTTTGCCACATTGAAACCAACATGTTAACAGTTGTGCTTCGTAAAAAATGACCAATAAAAGGTTCAGTCACTTAATTGTGCTTTGGAGGTCTCCTGATGCGTTTTCAAGCGTTTTGTCTTTTACTTTCAGATTGGAAGCATTGTGCAAAATCAACAAAAACAGTTTTGTGACTTCACTGATGACACCAGCAAAATCAATTGGCTTAAAATGAGTGATTCATCATACAAAAATAATAATACTAAAAAAAAGGCAGAAAGAAGGTCTTAAGTCTGTCAGCATGGGGGACAGAGGATGATAGTTCAACATGAAGGGCTTTAACATATAATACATCAATTCAACATACTGTACATACAACATTTGAAATAGGTAGGGTTTCAAGAACTCTTACTCTGTTACAAGTGACCCACACAAAACAGATTAAATTAAAAAAAAGCAAAATGTAAGAAAAGAACAACTTGAATCAGATGCACGTATAACCAAAACATCTGACAATATATACATACGTACGGCTTTCCTAAGTCTCTCTCGTACAAAATTATTATGAAAAATGTCAAGCAGCACCTTGTTTTCCATCTGTTGCTATCAACTGGAAAATAAAAAGCGTGTTCTTTAAAGTTTGACCTGTGAACTGTGAAGTATTGCACCCTAGAGAGATTTCTGGAGGAACAGTCACACACACACACACACACACACACACACACACACACACACACACACACACACACACACACACACACACACACACACGCACAGTCAGATCTAGAGGTAAAAATGTGCTAGGATGGAGTCCTGATTGGCCCTCAGTGTCCCCTCTGTGCTCTCAACAGTCTTTTAGAGCATGAGGCTTTTCCAACGCATCATCGTCTGAAAACAAAGAAAAATAAATAAAGAACTGATGCATAGAAATTTGGACAAAAACTTAAATGGGTAGCAAAACTAATGCACAGGCAAGAACAATACAATACAGGACTTCAATATGATATAATCAAAAATGGGAGATGAAAAATAGACATTATAATTAAAGGCTACACAAAAACAGCAACTTGAAATGCAGTCCTGCACTAGTGTAGTGAAGTAGTGAAGGTCTAAACTTTTTTTATTTTTACAGGCAGCAATAAAACAAAATGTGCTGACTTTGGAATAATACACACATACACGCACACACACAAAACACACAACACTGATCTTTTTTGACAGCAGAAATGTCCAGAACAGATGGAAATTGATTAAAACTAGGATGAGCATTCCCTGGGGCATAATTGTTACATTTAAAGTTATTGACTGAAATTAATTTAAAGTTAATAAAACATCTCTGTATCAGAAAACTGCTTGAAGGCTCAGCAAACAAATTTGTCCCTATCTTGGTTGGAGGGGTTGATTTCATCATAGTCTGAGCACAACACACTCAAATGTTGTAACTAACGGCACATTAATTCCATGAACGTTTTTAAGCAGCATGTGACATGATGTTGGAAAGCATCACAAACTGTTTGATGAAACAAAATGAGCAGATGTGAGGTGAATTAAATAGAATAGGCCTGGCCCATCAGGAAAATATCATCAGTGTATGGCAAATTCATTTTGGTCATCTGCTCAATGGAAATGGAAGAGTTTGGAATTGGGTAGTATGGACATAAGCTTTCAGCTTTACCAGTAGTAAATTACCAGTAGGGGGCAGCAGAGAACAATAAAAGAGAAAATCTGTCCTACCTCAGCTTGACCGAGCCGTATGAGTCCAACAGTTGTGTACTGGCTAACTCCAGATTCCAGTCATACATCTCTAGAATTTTATGACACTCCAACCTCGTCTTCAGCCCCAGACAGAAGAGCTGCTCCACCTGGGCACCAAAAAGGGAAAAAAAGGGAAAAAAGTAATTTAAGTCATTAGGTTCTAAATGAATGTCATGGATATACTTCCTAGCTCTGTGTAATAAACATGCCAAAGACAGAGGAGGAGTGTCTTTTTGTGCCTGATCACTTATATTTTCGATTACAATTCGATTACAACTAACCAGCCAGTGAATCAAGGCAGTTGTAATGGCTGTTACCTTCAAGTAGTGTACAGCCTTCTGCACATTCCAGCTGTGATTTTGTAAAGCCGCCTGACATTCTTCAATTGTTACTCCATGGACAGCCTCCTGCACCTAAACAGGGCAAATCCAATCTATCACTATAAATCCATAAATTAATAATGTGAGCCTAATTCTACTTAGTATAATTGTTTAAAAACCTATGAACTGCTTTTCTGTACTACAGCCTACACTGGCTGTTCTCACTTAAATATAATCAGATATAGTATAACATATGTGTATTTGGCATGCTGTCCGAGGACAGGGCTCTGAGCTCAGAATTTGGCCCCAACCCAGAGCACTCTCTCCCCATCCCTGGCTGGGATAGGAATAATCGAGAGTGAGGAGTTGGGGTGGAGGAGGGATGCTGGAAAAGAACAGAGGTATGCTGGTCGTGGAACAGAGGTAAGGTGGCTCTATAATATATATGCCTCCTCTCATGCTGATTAGGTAGATAATCTGAACTTGCTCCTGCCAAACCTTTTTTAATAAAACATCAAGTAACTGAATCAGTGACAGATGTGGAACACTATTTAAAACAAATTGATACTCACAAGCACAGGAGACTCAACTCAAGGATAACTGATTGCAATAACATTTAACATTAGCATGGCTAAACTAATGATGTAACATGCAAAACAATACATCAAAAACAATTTTCATTTAAATAAACTCGCTTACATCAATAGTGGGTATTGAATTAAATATATAAAAGTAGGTTGTATTTACACTAAGTGCAAATAGCTTGCAATCCCAGAATGTATAGTAGTGAGCTCCATGAGAAAATGTATTCAAGACAGCAGAAGAAAATGGCAATTATATTTAAGGAGAGGCTGTATACGTTCAGTGTTGATATGTGCAGATTCTAACTCGAGTCAAAAGCTAAATACACAGTATTTACTCTCCACACAACTCTACCGGTGGTCAAACTGGTTTCTTTGTTATTTTGTCTGTCCTAACCAGACAATGGTGAGCAGAGTTTGTGTAAATACTTTTTGCCAATGAATCTGCACGTATCAGCACTAAACGTATACAGCCTCTCCCTAAATATAATTGCCATTTTCTTCTGCTGTCTTGAATACATTTTCTCTTGGAGCTCACTGCTATACATTCTGGGATTGTCTTGGATTGATACCTTAGATTTTGGCCTAAATAAGCCTTCATGATGGAGAGTTTTTTCCCCTTAATGAAGTTATCCATGTAGAAAACTCAATAGGTTTTGGAAAAGAAATATAGGCCATCTGCATGCGGCACTATAATAAGAGAATAATTACTCAAATCAAGTTCCCACAATTACAACCCCACAGACAGCCCAAGTCACTCATGAATCACTATTCAGACATAAAAAGAACATGACTGCTTATGTTGGAAGCACACAACCTTTTCTGAAAGTTCTGAAAGAAAACCACTAGTAATAAAAAGGATGTTTAATATCTCCAAATCTCTCACCAGTCTGACTCTGTCGTGGTTGCTGGTGCTGTCGGCCCTGTTAAATGAGCCATCAGAGCTTACTCTGCACAAGCTGAGAGAGTTCTTCAGCCCACCTCTAAATCCAGAGCCTGTCAGACTGCTGTTGTTATTGGAGGAGAAATTGGACTTCAGCTCCCCTTGTTGATGAACCATGGGCTTAACAGTGGCTGTGTTTATCTGCTTCTTCTCCTCGCCACTCTCTGCCTCTTTGAAGAACTTATCGTAGCGGTCCAGATATGGAGGCCTCTCAGGCAGGAGGTAGTAGTGTGTATTGCTGACCTTCTTGCCGTCACGTACAATAGGCAGAATGCAGGGCCCTTTGGCTTGCTCCTTATCTTTGCCCTGTGCCTGGATAACCTTCGGAGCAGCATATTTAGGATCCGAGGCGAAGCTCTGAGTGGTTGGCATAAGTTTAGCAGGTGAGGTGGAGAGGTAGGATGGGCCGTAGATCGAGGCGGCTGAGCAGAGGCTGCTGCGAGTCTGAGGGGAGCCCACGTGTGGACTTGGTGTGCGTGAGTCTGGCTGAGAGAGGGGGTCTCGTGGGGGAATCTGGGGTGGACGCTCCTTACCCTCAATTCCTGAGACTGGGGACAGCTCACCAGACCAGCGGGCATAATCACCACCTCCTCGTTTGACTGGACGGGGTGGTATGGGGATGCGTGGTGGTATCTGGGGTTTGTCTTCAGAAAACATTAGGACAATCTGGCGGTGTGGCTCCAGACCAGGGCTGGTAGAGTTCACAGGTACATTGAGGTGCCTCATACACTCCTGCTGCAGCTCTTGGAAGATCTCAGCAGACTGTGAGAAGGTGCAGGCATTACTCTGCCTGCAGGGCAAAAATAAATTGTCTTCTACATGAGGTTTGCACTCTCCGGTAGGAGTGCATGGTGTACGTGGAGAACGTGGTTCATCAGCTCCTTGTTCCGCACTGTTGATAGAGCTCACTTCAAAGTCATCTTCATCTTGTGCTACATCGTCATAGGCTGGGGGTGGAGGAAGGGGCCGGGCGTCCCAGTCCACCACTGGGGTCGGGTGAAGGGGGCGGGGTAGTGAGCGTGAGGGGCTCTGAGGAGGAGTTCTATCCAAAATGTTCTCTGCTTCAAGTGCCAGTTTAGCAAGGGTTGGGATCTGGATTTCCATCACAGGAGAGGGTGAAGGTGTGACCGATGGAAACTCTTCTCCAAAGTCTATCAAAGAGACTTCTGTGGGAGTGCTGCCCCCTGGAGTCCGCACACCATATGTGGAACGATCACCTAATTTGGTAGCAGAGACCCAGGCGGCTGGTTTGAGCTTAAGGCCCTTCTTCTTCAAAGAGAGTAGCCGCAGAGCTGATGAAGTTTGGTCCTCGTCCTCAGCAACAGCATCATAGCAGGGTTCTAGTCACATGACAAAAACACACAAACAATATCAATGTCTACAATGTCTATATGATTTGGTGAGCTTGAAATGTAATTTAATGACACAGGAACTGTAAAACAGTTACAGAAAGATAAATACTCAGCATACATGATGGACAGTCATGAAGGTACAGTATATCCCACATTTCCATCAGAGAAACTAATGAACACCAACATGTCTCATACCCATTTTTCACCAATATTTGGTGGGAGGGTGGGGGGGGGGATTAGGCACCGTCTCGGGTGTACCCCCTGGCCTGCAAGGGGTGATGGGGGTATGTGGCGAGGTGGACAAGCGAGAGACATTGGAGGAGCGAGCGAGACCGATGCGTTATTGAGAATGAGCATCACCTGCGAGGCTCACCAGTCTCGAGTTCTCTCATAAGGGAGTTCGGAGGCATATAAGGACGAGCGACACCAGTGAAGGACAAGAGAGGACCAGGCCTGGACTTTATGTTGTGTCCTGACTGATGAGAGGAGGAGCTGGGGATGGAGGAGTGTAATTAGCTCTGGACAAATGCGATAGCAACTGATAATAATGAAGGAGCTTATATATGCATGCTGTGATCGGCATCGTATTCCTATAGGTAGACGTGATCAGCTGACAGTCAGCTGCTGCAAGCTTGACAAACGTGACCTGCCAGAACTAATGCTATGCTTGATTTATGATACCAAAATTTTAGATACCAGTGAAATTTCACAATTCTTGATTCCAATTTCGATCATTTCTAGAGAGATTTGCAGATCCTACGTTGAGCACCAGGTCCGTAACCAGCATTGTTTTGGTGAATAATGGGTATTATGGGATCAGACGTTACCCAAAAGTCATATAAACACAGGAGACCACAGTAAATACACAATGAACAGATAAGAACTAAAAAGATGGAGCAATTGTGATAGAAGCAGAGGGAGCAAAAGAACAACAAAAAAGGTATACAATATAGAAGTGCTGTACCTTTGAGAAGGGGTGCTAGCAGTGAACAGAGAGGGCATGAGCAGTGCTTAAACTAAACTGAGAGTCCACACTTACTCTTAACCAGCAAAGATGGCTGAGGGGGCCGAGGGGGAGGCTCCTCTGTACAGCAATCAAGCAAGTGAAAGATAGAAAGCGTATGCAAAGAAATTTAGCAGGTAGGAAAAAGTAAAAGAACAAAACATAACAGAAGTGAGAGTGCCCAGGACGTGAGAGGACGAGTATTAAAAGAAGTTAAAAAGTATAAAAAGCAAAAATGTTTTGTTTGTGAGTTTGAGAATAGAGTTATTTTAGATTTGGATAATAGGGGTGTAACGGTACACATATTCGTACCGAACCGTTTCGGTACAGGGCTTCCAGTACAGTGCACATGTATACCGAATGGTTCCGAATGCAATCTTAACAGCTGACAGTAGCTAGGCTTGTTTTACGCACTGAACGTACTTTAAATTCGAGTTCCCACAGGAACATAATAAGAATTCTGTCCATTTTATCATGAAATACAAACGATAAATGCCATTTTGACGCTCTTTAATGTGATGTGTCAGATCACTGTAAAGGCACGTCAGTTCAAACGGCAGCGTGGTGCACGAGTGAACGTGATCATCTATTCTCTTCCTAGTCCCAATCAGTGTTTCAACGGTGGAAAGACGTCAATAAAACAGCTTGTATAAATTTACCTCAGGCAACACAGTTGGTTAGTTCACTAGGGAAATTAACTCTTTCGCTAAATATATGCACTATATTAGCCTATATATTAATTATATTCTACTTAACCTGTTAGTGATGTCTTGGTTATTTAACTGAACCGGCAGTTTTGTGTACCGTTACACCCCTACTGCATAAGGAGTTTTATTTATTTTTTCATTTTTTTATTAATTTTTTATTAGAGACAAACTGATACACCAATAAATAATTCAGTGCACTTTCAGATCTGTTTATGTGCTGCTTATGCTCTGGAGTTTAGCTCATAGCAGCATTTACAAATTTAATTTCATTGCTTTCCGTTTATCACTATTATTTCTATTTAACAGTTTGAGCAGTAATCAGGGCTGCGACTGGAAAAACAATACTGCACCTGTTTTACAGTAGAGTCATTTAAAGGCATTCATTTTAAATTATGAACTAGAGTGATGTACTGACCCACAGATTTTGAAGGTACTAGGGCTATTGGTCATTCTTTCTGGCTTGGACTGCTTCCTCAACAAGAGCAAACCATTCGAGAGTTTGCTCAAAATTGAGGTGGTCTCATTCAGACTTTTGGTGTGGATGTGAGGACAGTTGCCGTGTTCATGTATGCCTACACAAAATTGAAGAATACATCCACACACTAGTCAAATTGTCCATACAAACCAAGAGTGAAAATGCTCTCAGACCGATTTGTGAACCAGATTGTTGAAGAGACCAGATCACTCCCAAATTGTACATTACTATGGAAAACAAAGTAGTTTTACTCTGAACACTATCTAGCCAATGTTTTGTTTGTGTGCAGAACATAATAAACAACCTTCAATGTTAAGGTTCATATATGCTTAATATGTTAAGTCTTATATGCTTACCAAAGCTGCATTTTTGGATGATAAATACAGTAAAAACAGTAATATTATTAAATATTATTACAATATAATATTAATATTTAAAATAACAGTTAACTTCAATATAATTCAAAATGTAATTTATTCTTGTTCTGGCAAAGCTGATTTTTTCATTATTCCATTATTCCAATCTTCAGTGTCACATTATCAGTGTTAAAAAAGTTGTGCTGCCTAATATTTTGTGGGAAACAATTTTTTTTTTTTTTTTTTACAGGCCTCTGAGGAACAGAAAGTTCAAAAGAACAGCATTTATTTGAAATGGCTATTTATTTTTAACAATGCAAGTCTTTACTGTCTTTTCTACTGGGTGGTTGCCCTGATAATAAATAAACTCCAGCTGATCCAAAATTAAATAAATTTTATTTGTGTACACTCACAATAAAAACGAAAAGTTCTTCTTTTTGCAAAATAAAGAAAATAACGATGTGTGATCTGCCGCCTCTCTCTCAATGAAATCCATTCTGATACATGTCAGAAAATGAACTGTAACTTAGCAAATACTTGTCACACAGACATGAGACATACGTCTAAAGAAACTTTGAAATGTCTTAAATAAATGAAAGATTTTAAATAATGTAAATCAAATCAAAAACAAATTCTCGGTTTATGTAATCTGTTTGAAAAGAGAGAGATGCGAGTCGTTCGTGAGCACCTTCATTATCTGCTAATGAGGAGCAAAGGATCCAGCCGAGGATTGTGAGGTACGTTTATTCTGTTAGTGTCTGTGAATATTAAATCGCAAAAAGACTGTTTAAATATGAATCCGGCATGTCTCTGTGTGACATATTAAACTGCAGATTAACATTTATAGGCTCTATAATATAACAAATACACAACATAAAATGGCACTACATAAATGTTACTTTAGCTGGACAATAACTTTTTTCTAGAGCTGATGTACAGCCAAAACAATCTCTCTTCCATTAATTTCCCATCACTGTGAAGCTGCTTTGAAACAATCTATATTGTGAGAAGTGCTATATAAATGAAGGTGACTTGACTTGACTGACTAATGTTCAATTTAGGCCTGGAAACAATTTTAAAATGTCTTGACTGTGGGAACCCTGTTTATTAATATTTAAACTTTTCTAATAGATAGTCATTTGCTTACTCTTAGTACGTCCAGGGAGTTGAGTTGGTCTGGCAGAGTTCAAATCTAGTCCTAGCACATCTGGAGGATCCATGGGATTCCCGAGATAAAGACTGCAAAAGCAACGGAATGACAAGCATTTAGCAGCCCATCAGTGACAAGCAAGACCATTTCTTAAATGTAAGTTCACAAGAAAACCAGGCTCTGGAACCCTGCCAACAGAAGATTTAATGACACTGTATAACCAAAGTTGTAAAGACATTTCCGATTTTAACAGCCACCCTTATATTTCACTGGATGTTTTATGGCGGTATTTACAGCTGTGATATCAGTTAATACAGCCAAGTTTATGTTAGAGACAGTGTTCTGTCTTCTACTGCCACCTTGTGCTGAAGCAGCAAAGTGCTTATATGCTGTTGTCGTGCAAAAAAACTTGGGCAGTGGCCCCGTCTAAGTGAATGTGGTACTTACTGACCATGACAGAAGCATCTGTTATCCAGCATGTGATCTGCAAGGTTTCCTCTTTGCAACTTGAGAGTTTACACTCATGCCCACTAAAATCTAATAAGTATTATTTCCTCATTCACTTCAAGGAGCCTGACTGATCTATATTAATGTAGCATTCATTAAAATGTGATGTGGTTATGTGAACAGCTACAGTAATGAAAAAAGAAGCATTCTTCTGTGGGAGGTTAGCAGAACATGAACATATTTTGTGAGAACACTGAATACAAATACATAAATAAACACTGTCACTGTGATGCAGACCAACATTTACACTAGAGACAGACCAATACATTGGTCAGGACAATTAATCAAACAACGTTAAGCCGATAACCATATATGTGTGGTCAATTAATAGATGAGCTCTCCAAAATGTACATACATCCTAGGATAAGAATAGAGCCTAATCTTTAAATATTGACATAAGTGTGCCTTTTTAAGCCTCTGGGAGAAAAAACACTGGAGAATCACCAATTAAAACTTATATTTAAGAAAAAACAACATTGAGAAATAAAGGGTGTGAAGTTTGTGTGAGAGACTCACTCATCAATCCTGTCAGGAAAGCCCCAGCAGCGGTGAGGATTGGTGTCTCCATGGCCTGTGTGAATGAAGCTGTTCTTCAGTGGACGGCTTATGTCGTGGGCAGAGAGACCTGCAACTGACGTAACAGTGTTCCTGGGAAATTGACCAACCTTTAGGGTACGCTTGTTCTGACCTCTCCACCAGTAGTTCTCTGCCCTGCAGGACACACAGAGACCATTTTTAAGACAAGAACTGGAAAGCTCTCATATTTGGCTGCTTCATTAAATAGGTCCAGATAGACTTGGGAACTGAGAACCAGTTCTTACTCATTTCAAGTTTATTTTAAAATATTAGAACCAACTGTTGATGCGACCAGTACAGTCTGATTCCTGAAAGAGTGAATCATTTAAGCAGATTCTTGTTAGTAAATCAAAACACTTATGAATCAGTCTAAGCAGTTACTTAACCAGAACGTTTAACCTCTCCAGGTCTGCACAGTTTTGAGGCCCTTTAGAAGTTTTGAATTTGTGCTTTTTTCAGTTGCTTGTAAACATAATATGCTACCATAATATGTGAGCAACATATGTATGTGCATGCTTGCATTTTTGAAAAAACAAAACATGTAAGTGACTGAATTAAGGCCTCAAAACGCACAGTAAATGTGTCCACCAGACTTTTGACTAATGGATCTTGTTTCAAGAGTTTTTGCTTCAAAAAGATATTATATTTTAATCGCTGTGTTTACTCATTCACATAAAACAATATATTGATTTCATTTTTATTTAAACAGAGAATATTTGTTTTCCGGTTATTTAATTTACATAATTTAAAATCTGACATTTCAACATTTCTTTATATATGTATCTCATGCTTGTGTGATAAGTATTCACTAAGTTACAGTTCATTTTCTGAAGGGTATTTTGAGTATTTTGAGTCTCTTTCGCACTGATAAAAAAAAAAAAAATGAGGTGAAGGCGCCGGCCTCAGAGAGTTAAATGTATTCCAATTCCCATCCTTTGGTGTAGACTAGTGATCTACACTTCCAATAGGGCCTCTTATTTTAAAATGACTTAAAATAATATAAAGCAAGCATTAATATAAAAAAAAAAAAAAAAAAAAAAGAGATATTTCTTATTAGAATGCACCCCCTCAAAAAGTTTTTTTTTTATATACATTATATAGTATAAGAGCTCACCTGCCCTCTATAATGGTAATGACATCATTCATCTGGATTTGAAGCTTGTCAGGTTCATCAAAGTCCTGCAGGGCCCTCATGTCTGTAGGCATGGTTTCCACTAGAAATTCCCTTAGAGCCACAAAGGTGGGCCTGTCATCTGGTTTTTGAGCCCAACACTGCATCATGACATTATAGATGTCCTGAGGACAGTCCTCTGGTTTAGGCAGCCTTTCACCCTCCTTATCTATTTTGTGAAGGATCTGTCAAAAACACACATTAGATTTTTTTTGTAATTGACCTAGTAAATGAAATGCAATAATGGCAGGGTTACTATTAAGAAGTAAATCCAATATTAGGCTCTCTAAATATCTGCTTTTTGGTGTTAGGTTTCCAACGATTATGAAAATACAATAAATTGTATTGAAAAAACTATTATTGTGCACATGTGTCTCTTTCCAGCGGCGTGATTTCTCTCCTCCTTTGATACCAATCTTTCATTTGAAAGCCACGGTTCTAGCATCTGTAAAACTGCATTCTACCATCTTAAAAATATATCTAAATTACGGCACATGCTTTCCTGCGTTCATGACCTCAAGGGTAGATTAGTGTAATGCTCTACTGGGTGGTTGCCCTGCTCGCATAATAAATAAACTTCAGCTGGTCCAAAACACAGCAGCTCGAGTTTTTACTAGAACCAGGAAGTATGACCATATTAGCCCGGTTCTGTCAACACTGCACTGGCTCCCTATTAAACATTGCATACATTTTTAAATCTTGCTTATTACTTACAAAGCACTAAATGGTTTAGCTCCCCAGTACTTGAGCAAACTCTTAACACATTATACTCCATCATGTCTATTGTGGTCTCAAAACTCTGGCCAGTTGATAAACCCTAGAATATCAAAATCAACTGCAGGTGGTCGATCCTTTTCCTATTTAGCTCCTAAACTCTGGAACAGTCTTCCTAGCATTGTTCGGGAAGCAGACACATTCTGTCAGTTTAAATCTAGACTAAAAACACATCTCTTTACTATGGCATACATATAGAACATTATCAATTTCTATTATTCAAATCAGTAAATGATTGTTAGGCTGCATTAACTAGGTCAGTCGGAACCGGGAACACTTCCCATAACACCTGATGTACTCGTTACATCATAAGAAGAATGGCATATACGCTTAATCTTAGTCTCTCTGTTTATCCCGAGGTTTACTGCAGTCAGCCGGATCCGGGCCGTATCCAGACCAGACGATGGACCTGCGCCTAGACATGACCAACGCATCCCTGAAATGTCTGCAGAGAGCATGTCAATCAAACTCCCCACTATAAATGCTGCATCGACACGACATCCTCATTAAACCCGTCTCCGGCGTGACAACTCCAATCTTTCGAATAATCTTACGAATATCTATTTACCTAATATGACTTGACCAGTAATGTTGCCAGAATCATAAATCACACACTGTTTGTTCGTCGGCCAGAGGAGAACTGGCACCCCGACTGAGCCTGGTTTCTCCCAAGGTTTTTTTTTTCCATTCTGACCCTGAAGGAGTTTTGGTTCCTTGCCACCGTTGCCTCTGGTTTTTGGCTTGCTCAGTTGGGGACACTTAAATTTCAACTATATTACCGATCTGCCCGCATTGACACTATATGATAACTGAAATTATCTGGATAACATCACAGTTTTCTCCAGAGGCTGTACAGCCGAATCAAATTCTGTTGCATTATTTTCCTGTTAACACTGTGAAGCTGCTTTGAAACAACTGGCATTATAAAAAAGCGCTACATAAATAAAGATGACTTGACTTGACTTAAAAGCCCAAACTTAACAAGCAAATCAGTAAAATCATGTAATGTGACTTTCACAAAATGGGACGTGCTCAATACTAAAAAGAGTTATTAAAAGCGCAAAAGCAAACTCTCACTGTTCCTCAGGCTTCTTTCTGTGCTCGACTGAGCAGAACACAAACAAGCAAAGTGAACTTTGAGCTTTGGGTGTACACCTAAACAGTCAAATACACACAAAAATATGTCAAAATGTCAGGCTTGGCAAGCATTCACTTAAAGGGATACTCCACCGTTTTTTCATATTAAACTATGTTATTCCCTTAACTAAGACGAGTTGATGCATACCTCTCTCGTCTCAGTGCATGCACTTAATCGCTGTGACATGCTGTGACATTTTGTTACCAACTGAGCTTAGCCCACTAAGCCCAGTTCATTCATAAGGTACCAAACAGAGATCAAGTTAGAAGCGACCAAACACCTCCACGTTTTCCCTATTTAAATACAGTTACACAAATAGTTGAACGACCAAGTATGGTGACACAAAATAATACGTGGCGCTTTTCTAAGCGGGTTAAAAAGGATAACTATAATGTATGGTGGAACATCACTTTTGAGAGTACTTCAACTCGGCGCAGTAAAAAGTGAAAAATCCTCTCCCCCTCACCCTCTCATTTCTGTCAATACAACCAAAGGATTTTTCAGGCATGACTTTTTACTGCACCGAGTCGAAGTACTCAAAAAAAAAAAAAAAAAAAAGCGCCACGTTTTATTTAGTGTCACCATACTTGGTCGTTCACCTATTCGTGTAACTGTATTTAAATAGGGAAAACTTGGAGATGTTTGGTCGCTTCTAACTTGATCTCTGTTTGGTACCTAATGAATGAACTGGACTTAGTGGGCTAAGCTAAGTGCTATCAAAATGTCACCGCGCGTATGTATCAACTCATCTTAGTTAAGTGAATAACAGTTTAATTTGAAAAAAACGGTGGAGTAACCCTTTAAACTCAGTCGGTTATTTCTTAAGTGAACGCAAACAGGAGAAAATAGAATATGCGTCAGTATATCCGTGCATTTGGTCTTAAAGTGACAGCAGCCTAATAAACCTGCAGCAGTGTTCTTCACCTCAAAGTAAACTTCGGTTTTTACTCATACAAGAGGGTACAGTGCTCGTGACACAAATTTCACCACCAGAAATGTATGCGTGCCGTGCACATGCACATTGAATTTGTTTTGCATTAACCAGTTCTTCCACAAGGTAGCGACACTGTCCCGATCCGTTGACTCACAGTAGAAAACAAAACAATGACAACAAAAAAAAAATACAGAAGACTGCAACAACAACAGATGCACTGACAAGCACTTGTGTGAGGGAGTTATGAGATAGCCGCAACTTTAGATTAAAAGAATGCAAAGATTTTTTTTATCAGTCATAACTTTTATGAGAAAAATAGCACAGACACTGGACAAAGATGAAACTTTCTAGACCACCTGCATTTGTGCATGCTATCAAATAGAGAATACTTTGAAAGGCTACGTGTTCGACTGTACTCATAGGCTAGCATATGTGTAAAAAAAGTATACTTTGGCCTTTGATGTTGAGAAAAATCACTCACTGCTTTTGACTGAATGAATGGTAACTGAATACATTTAATTAGTATCTTCTTTCTATTGTATTTGTCCTATTATTATTGCTATCGTTAAATAAATCACTCATATAAGGTTTTGGTCATGTGGCCCACTCATAATTATGTTAAATAATCGTGATTACAATATTGAACAAAATTATTATAATTAATAATTATGCTTTTTTTGCCATAATCAAGCAGCCCTATCTGGGGTTATTAGTTCTAGGGTTGGGTATCATTAAGGTTTTTTACTTTTAAAACGGTACCGGTGCCTAAACGGTGCCTGAACCGAAACTTTTAATAAAATAAAGAGCCACAAAACGATGGTGAATGGCAATAAAGAATGGCTTTTTATTTAATTTTTGTTAAAATTATTATTATACATTTATTAACTTTAAAGTATACTTAAATATATAAATATAAATAAATACAAAATAACAAATTCACTTAAATTCACAGTAAAACCTAACCCAACTACAACAGGCCTAATTTAACACTAAATAACAGTAACAGTACTAATAACATTAAAGTATTATTGGTATGCTACAAACCATCTTCAAGGTTCAGCATTATTTTGCAGAAATATGACCATATTCTCTGGCTAAATATTTTATAATGCATTGCCTTATTATTTCCATGGCGACACGTCATGCTTCTCACATGACACACAGCAGCCACAATAGCGCTGTATCACCGATGTAGGCTATCGGTTTTATTCTGTTTTTTTTCCTTTTTTATTCAAAATATACACAAACTTGTGAACTATGTCATGAACTATCTGATATTCTGATTTTCAAATATGTGTAAGTGAATGTGTGTTAGTTGATCTATAATGCGCGACGGGCGCCGCCATGTTAGTTTGCGGGATTTACATCACATCTCACAAAATACATGAAAGTAAGTGACCGGTGAACTGGGAGAAGAATAGAGTAAACTATATAGTTAACTATATAATGTGTATTTGATATAAATAAGACACGTAGTCAAATTATAACTGTCTGAAATTATTATTATTGCCGCTTCCAATTTTTCCTTTTGCTAGTACTTATGTGCATTTAAATGTCTGAAAACTAAAATAAACATGATGTGGTTGAAAATACTGAATAGTTGTGATATGTGATGAGCGCTGAGCGTCTCTGTCCCTGACTCGGCGCCAGTCAAAGCGCGAAAGTATGTTTGAATTTAAGTGGCACCGAAATCTGCATTCTGATTCGGTCTGGTAAATACCGGTTATATAGGTTTCGGTACCCAACCCTAATTAGTATATATATCTGTCTGAAAGCTAGATAGAATTATTATGACTAACTGAAAGTACAGACTGTATGAGGTGGGGGTACCTGACTACCATTTAGGCCCAGCCAGGGCTCCTGACCGTAGGTAAACATTTCCCACAGTGTCACACCAAACATCCATGTGTCTGTGGCATGAGAAAATGTGCGTGTCTTCAGGCTTTCTGGGGCACACCTACATGGAGAAATAAACACACCATGCATAGACATTTGGTCAGTAGAATAAAATGCCTTTAAATGAACAATCCACCAAGGGGAAAAATTAAATGAGGATCATGCACAGTTCATTTAATCAAAATAAGGGCCACAAACAATGACCTCATTTAAATTCAATCTAAATCCTGAGCTCTGGCATGTCACTGCATATAAACAAAATCAACCAAATCATTTAAAGCTCTCCCTATCCCTTCTCGATAGATTCAAACCACATGCAAACACAAACTCTTCCTTAGTGAATATTCCAGCCTCTCCAACCATTTCCCTCACCAGGCGAAAGGGACTTTGCGATGCTCTTGCATGACGTAATGGTCATCGTTCTTAGGCAGTGCCCTCATCAGTCCGAAGTCTCCGATTTTGATCTGCTCACTGGAAGCCAGCAGGATGTTTCTGGCGGCCAGGTCTCTGTGGATGAAGCGTTTGGACTCTAGGTAAGCCATGCCATTGGATATCTGGATGGTGTACTGACACAAGGTGGAAATGAGGAAATGGCCCAGGGTCTTTCGCAAACGATCCAGCATGGAGCCGAGAGGTGCAAGCTCAGTCACCTTAGAGAAAGAAAGGTGATAAGGTGATATGGGTCATTCAGAGAGGAGAGGCAGGGGGAGAAGAGGGGACAATATTAAGTTTCATTTCATAACGACTGAAAAGGTATTCTGACAAGAAGCATATTGCCACCGGAGACAATGAACACTGCCAATCAGGAATAACTCCAGAAGTCAGTGTCAGCAAATAATGAGTCTGAGAGAGCATGCAAATGTCAGGCCTTATTTTAGCCCACCCCTCCCTTCTCAAGACCTTGATACTTTAGCACCCTGTCTTTGCCACCAATTTGATTTGTGATGTGAACATGCACACTCACTCACCATCTTCATGGGGTGTGTGAGGACGACTCCATAGAGACGAATGAGGTTCTGGTGGTCGAGGGAGTGCATGGCATTGACCTCACAGATGAAGTCGTCCAGAGCATCTGGCTGGTTGAGCACGTCTGTCTTCAGACACTTCACTGCCACATTAAGCTGAGGGGGACATATTGAAAGAATAACGTTGAGGGCCAACACATCTGTCTTTGCTGGGGAGAGCTCACAGCAGCTGGACTGTTGCTAGCCAGTACACACAATAATCTCACAAAAATGCTAATGACCACCTCTGAGACCTACAGACCAACAGTCTACACTGTTGCTGGTCATCACTGAAGTTCAGAGCATAATCACAGAGCAACATTATTCCCTGTGCACCTGCTTAAACTCTGGTGGAAGTTCCACTTTATGGAAAGAAATCATGTAACATCTGGAATAATTCAGATTGCCTAAATTATGACTAGGCCCATCTGCATTGCTTCATGAGTTCATGTTAAATAGATCTTTACATTAATCAGAAGGAATTGTACGTGGGGCACTTAAATTGAGTCTATTGTACACCTGAAGTTCAAAGTAGGTCTCAGTCCAAAACAGTGTCTAATCTAGTCACTGAAAATGATCTCTCTCATTTCAGTTTCTGAAATTTCTCTATAGGCTACAGGTCAAACAAAAAAGACAACAGAACTTACTTAAACTGTCTATAGACCAGTGGTTCTCATCCTTTTTGACTCAAAGGCACCCCCTTGTCCAACGCAATATTATATATAGGATATTTTTGGTGTTTCTGCTGCAATTATGACAGTTCAGTTGTTTTCAAACTTTTATTAACAAACTGGGAATATTGATACATTAATCATGATTCATTTTGTGATTACAGAAGTTTCAAGAACTGTATGTTCTTCAATAAAACAAATGACTGATTTTGTTTATTTAGCATATCAATTTAGATTACAATCATTTAAATATATTAATAACAATATATTACTTTAAATTAGGACTGTCAACAGATAAAACAATTTTAATTGTGATTTATGTAATTCTGAAATGTTTATTTGCACGTTAAGGATTTTGTATTAAATCGCTTGCTTTGTGTTAACGTTGACAGCCCTACTTTAAATATTTAAAGTCATCCTTTGGATGTTTGATAATGCCACCTAGGCCCTGTCCCAAATGTAACCCTAAGCCCTCGTGATCTTCCTCCATGAAAGTCCACACATTCTTGATGTAATGTTGCACTCTTCTGAAACCTAAAATGCCAAATGGGAAACCCTACGGTCTTGTGGACCCTTCGCAAGTGCACATGAAGTGTACCATTTGGGACAGGGCCCAAGTGGGCCCCAGCCCCCTGGTTGAGAGCCACTGCTATAGTCTCTCTTTTATTAAGTGTGTCCCTTAATAACTATAAATTTAATGAAAAACTGAGTAGCCCAGAATATATTTGATCAGACCCCAACGTTGTAGCTAGTAGAGTTTCTGCAGTGTGCGTACATTGATAGAATAGTTTTGACACTGGTGCTGTTCACCTTTTGCTTCTGGTATGAAAGACAATTACTTTTCTATCCATTTAATAGTCTGGCAGGTGAAAACTTTCTAATGAAGTCTGATCAAGTCAGAGTAAATAGTAATAGCTATTTCCTCAAATCACAAATTTTGAAGTATCATGCATATCTATAGCACAAACAATGTGGAGAAGTATTGCACAGAGGGTCAGGGGTTTATTCAAATCCTCATCTCCAAGTCTGAAAAACAGTAATAGTGATGCTTACCTAAAAGGTTATAACCAAGAATTTGGATGAGAGTGTCTCAATGTCCCATGTATGAAAAGAGAAGTTGATATAAATCTCAGCTCTGCCCTGTCATTGTAATGCACAGATGGCCACAGGAAAGATGTTCCCACTCAAGTCCCATGTGGAAGAACCCTTTGGTGTGCAACACACACTATCACTACAGCCTCCGGCTCAGTTCACACGACATCTGACCCCTCATCAGGTCATTAGAGGCCCATCTCTCCCACAAGCCTACTCTAGAGAACACAGCTGCTACAATGACACATAGAGATCAGCCCTGAAACAGGATGTTCACATGAAGTCTTGGAACGCTTGAAGGGAAAGGTGGGACCACAAGTGTCTGAAAGCTAATCTTGTGTTGATCTCATTTTCTGATTGCGACAAACAACGTTCCTGCCAAAAATGTGCTACAGTCATTAGTTTGTGATGGTGAAAAAAAATAGATAAACATATCACTCAAGAATCAACAAGAATCACAACCTGAATCCTCATCTTGAGTAGTGTTAATTTCGTTAACGAAAACGATAACAGAAAAAGTTTGTCAACTACGATAACTGTGACCAAGGTTTGAAATTAACACCCGCCACATGCAGGTAAAAATCAATGATAACTTGTGAGTCATCATGATATATTAAATACAACATATTACGCAGAAGTTACACATATCTGGCTTGCTTGAACATACACATCCCTACACAACAAATAATGGCATGCTTGTTCATTTGCATTGAAACAATAGCGAAGATTAAAAAAAAAATAAAAAAAAAAAAATATTATATATATATATATATATATATATATATATATATATATATATATATATATATATATATATATATATATATATATATATATATATATATATATATATATATATATATATATATATATATATATATATATATATATATATATATATATATATATATATATATATATATATATATATATATATATATATATATAATTCTTAATCTGGTTTCTTTCTCTTTGTTTGACTAGTAGAGGTTCTGAATGGCAATCTGAACTAACATTTTAATTTAGTGGCCAAACTGGCTGGTGAGTGAAAGTTAATTTCACATATAGTCTAACCATATAGTCGACTATATAAACATATATAGTCTACCATATAGTCGACTATATATGTTTATATAGTCCCTGATTGTGACTATATAAACATGCAGCATATTTGATGAAAAATAAGATGAGACTAAAATGTAATTAAAAAAATAAAAACTTTACCAAAGTCTCTCACAAAATATTAAAATACTGCTTAACAAGCCTCTAGTATGAGTGTTCATGTCTGCGGTTGCCAGATGTCAGGAGTTTAAATCTCACAAACAGAGGTTTTCTGTTAAAAGGATACATTTTCTACCCAGCATTTTACTTAATCTTTGCAATTTAGCAACCATGTGCACGCGCTTTCTCTACACTGCGGAAGAAGCGCAGATGATCAGAAAACACGACAAACAAGTAAGCTGGAGTTTAGCAATCTCCATTTGAGATATTCTGCTTAAATGAAAGTGTCATTCAGTCAATCTGTGTTTCTTCACGGGCCGCTTGTGCTGTTTGTTGCGATCATAGCCTTCTCAGCGATGAACTGTAATAAATCCAAACATGGATCTTGACTATTTTGTTTGCGATTGCTGAATTTGCTGTTGTTTTAAAAGAAAAACATTAACGTAATTTGGAATTATTGGAATTACTTTCAGGAGTTTCACCATTTAATGATCATGTTTCTTGTTTTACCAGTTTTCATAAATGTAGACAGAGTGTTTTCATTTATATGATAAATAGCCTATAATAAATCAGTACACTAGGGACCGGTTTCACAGACAGGGCTTAGACTAAGCCAGGATTAGGTGTTTGTTAATTAGGACATTTAAGTAGCTCTTATAAACGTGCATTAGAAAAAAAAGCATCTTGTGACAAAACGGCACTGACATATTTATAGATATGTCAGTGCAAGTTATGTTCAGTTAAAACAACTCAAACAGACATGTTATTCTGGGACTAGGCTTTAGCCACGTCTGTGAAACCGGGGGTAGATGAGGTAAAATAAACCATGCGTATGAGTTGACATTCTCCTGATTTTTACAAAGTGCAATAATTCTTATGAAATGTAAAAAATTCTCAAATGACAACAATCATTGCGATTATAATTTTGAGTTGTTATTATTAATGATACTGATTAAATTATTATCAGTTTAACCATCATGCAGCATGATGAAAATGTGACAAAGTTTTCATTGACTAAAACTAGACTAAAATGCCAAAACATTTAGTTGACTAAAACTTGACTAAACAAACAGGACAAGGTTGCCTAAATATGATAAAAACTAAAAAAGCACATTTGACACAGGAATAAGAACTACGATTCAATTTAAAAATAGCTGACAAAATTAACACTAATCTTGAGTACGCCCCAGTGCATGACTGAGCTGGTGCCTAAATTCTGCAAATCTGCAGAGCTGGTGTTTTCAACAAAGCCCCCTCTGTTTTTCCGAACACTTTCATCCTTTCTCCCCTCTTCCACTCACCACTTTTCCATTTGGCGTGAACCACTCTCCACGCTTGACCACGCCGAAGGAGCCATCGCCCAGTTTCTCAAAGAGGGCAAGGTCTTTTTCACTGATGAGACAGGTGAGGGTCTGCTGCTGGGCGTCCACTGATGGAGGTGGTGGGGAGGGTTTTCGGAAAGTACTGGCTGGTTGGGGATTAAAGTCTCCTTCTGGTCTCTTGCCACTGAACACCTGAGGGATAACAACAACAATGTCAAGATCTAGAGGTGACAAATAAAAGCCCTAATCATCACCTGGAAACAAAACATATTTGAATTGTGCACAGCTGGAACTGAATCAAATGTGTACCAGAAACTTGAGGAGTCCCTGGCTAGTATATATTCCATTGCAGTAAATGATAACCGCTAACATGGAACATCTGATGAAGGACAGCAGTAGAAAAATCACAAGAGAGAGAGAGACAGCAATTCTAGACAGAGTTAGTCTTTCCAACTGCTTATCAGCTCTTGAGGCACTTTGTATGAGGAGCCTGTGGGTCGGCCGAGGAGAGCTGCGCTATCAAGAACCAGGGTGTGGGCTGAGGGAAGCCAGAGGCTGCAAACTCAAGGGACAAGGAGGATGGGCAGGAACGGAAGGTGAAGGAGTGAGAGATGACCCTAACCTTGACCCATTTAAAACAGACAGATTACAGGGAGAAAGATGACATTGCAAAAAAAGAGAACACCGAAATAGAGAAGGATGGAACTCAATGTCTGTAGCCTTGAGAGCGAGAGCCTGGATTTGACAGACAGGCTGAAAATAGAAAAACTGAACTGGGACCAGAGTGAATATAGAAGGATCCAGACAGAGCCTTGAACCCCAGACTACCACGTGATAATCGTACACATTGCAAAGATACATTACACACTGACAAATGCCTCAATGAGTAACAAATCCAAACGCATCTTTCTATCATGGTTTGGGACTTTCCAATGAGTTCTATTGTTTCAATACTGAACCAATTATATTTTCTGTCCCCTAAACCCAAAACCTACCCCACACAAGACCTTTGTGTAATTTTTACATTTTCATTAAGTGATGATTAAAAAAGTGAAAGTTTGAAAGTGAGAATTGCTGGCTGCTCTCCACAATATAGATGTATGTATTTTAAAATAATTTTAAACGCTTAGATCTTTGGTTGGGTCTCTATTTTTATGACCACAAAAAATATCAGATTACTCGATTACTAAAATAATTGTCAGTGACAGCACTAGTTTATTTAGTGCTATAACAAGTAGTAAAGAAAGAGAAAGAGATCATGTGCGCTTGAACTGATGTGGTCACGCCGTATTAAAGAGCACAAAAACAACATTTATTTTTTGAATTTCGTGAAAAATCTACAAAAATTGAAAATTGCGACTTTGTTTCACATTAAAAGTAACAAAAGCACAACGCTTACTGTGATTATCAACAGAAAATAGTACAAAATAAAAGACTGATCTTGAAATTTAGGAATCCATATCAGCATTGATTAAATATCAACACAGCCCTAGAGCCCACACAGCTGACACGTTTAACTGGTGTAGTTTATCTATGTTGTGTGTGCAAAATAAGCCCTATTCGGAGGGGATTAGTAGATGGTAGATGGAGTAATGTAACTTTACCACAGGACATCTGTAATATTAATGGCCAATTCACACGGTATAAGAAATCTCAGTAAAACTAGCAGAAATGGGAGGGGTAACTCGATTTACGCACCGCCGTCACTTCCCTGTCGTCATGTGCATATTAAGTTGCTTCCTGATATGACTTGCTCAAACACATATAAATCTACATATAACCTATATATAACAGTTATTAATTATTAAATCAATTAAATTCTGATTGGATTCTGTTGGTGATAGGCACTTACCTAAAGCCAAAATAAGTTTTGTGCCTCTAACAAGTACTTTCAACCTTTTTTTTTATCTGAATGGTAAACAGAAAACACTTGAGACTTGTCCCACCACCTAGAATGCAACAATGCATTTTTTAAGCCCCTCCATATTTGAAAAACCACAGAAAACTACTTTTAAACAGGAAATAACAGAATATTTATGTACATATTTACAGCGGGTCTATTTGCACATGATTAGTATTATCTGAGGTAATTTTTCCAGACCTTTTAAAGAAGGTAAAAGTTGCCACAATCTTTACTGACATTGTCATAGTCAATTTAATGATTACTAAAATCGCTGAGAATCTCTGGTAATAATTACTTTACCCCACCTCTCTATGTTAAACTAATCCTTTTAGACACTATATACAGCTATAGACACTGAACAGTCAAAGTGCGCCATTGGATATTCGCTAATTAAGCGCCACTGTTTCGGTCAATGATTTCGGTCCTTCAAAAGCTTTTTGGCCCGAAAATGAAAATTGCTGTTTCAGGTAGGGATGGGTCGATACCATTGTCCTTTTGAGCTTGACAGTAACAACCATGGGTAATGCACACACAGTATCAAATTAGGATCAGTCCCATAGTATCCGATGCCCGATCCAGCAAAAAAGCTAAGTATCCTTATCTGACCAATACAGAAAATGAGTATCGGATTGGCGCATCCCTAGTTTTGGCCGAATATTTTTGGTTGCCGAAATTCGAAATTTTGGTGTTCATTAGTTTCGACCAATTTGCATATGCACTGCTGTGCACAACACCAATCAATGCACTACTCTCATACTGCTTGGAAATGATGTTCACACAAAATGTTCTGTTCAGACAAGAGCTTACTTAGTGGCTCAAATCTGAAAACTTCACAACACACAGCTCGTATCTCTCTCTGGCTATTAGTTACAAAAAAAGAAAATGAAAACTCACCGCACACATGTGACAAGCTTGTGTGCAGCGCAGAGTTGTTCTTTCACACTGTATGATGTGACAGACTAGTTGTCCAGTCCGGTTCACACAGCAGGGGTTTGCAGAGAATATAGTTGTGACTCCCAAAAATAACTCAACTGTGTGTGAAGCCATATTGAGGAGTCAAATACAGGGCTCACAAACATATTCTATTGCTTATTCTATTATTTATGCTGCTCAGGTGGAAACTTGAAAAACCCTGCACAATTAATTCCATACCAAAACATGTTATCTATTGTTTTTGCATTTTTACAGTTGTTTATGAATCTAAATTAAAGTATAAATAAATTACAATATTATTATTATTATTATTATTATTATTATTGAAATATTATTCAAAAACATGTTTTAGTAAATTACTAATAATAGTAAAATATTCGTTTTGCATTGGCTCTTTAAAAAAAATTAAAAAAATGCATTAACAAAAAAAAAAAAGAAAGAAAAAAAAAAAGGCTCCCGACCCCTGCAATATAGGTATCCATATATATTTACATGAAAGCAACATTTGAAACAGGAGAACACTTACTGAGGATACGTGTCAACTAAAAGCATGCCCACACACACTAACAGTGGAGTGAGGAGGCAGATTACTCAGTCTGCTCTTGGTGCCAGGAACGGAAACAAACAGGTGTAATTTTAGAAAGCTCTCATCCTCTCAGCCACTTCCTGTAGACCCAGGCCAATGCTGCAACTAAAGCCTCCACACAAGGGAGGAAATCGGTGTGTGTTTTGTTTCATGTATGAAAGAGCTGAGTGGAGGTTAAATGAACATTCACATATCGAAATGTATATATCAACCTGAGTGCATGGGCTACTTTCTGTGTGACTTTATACAGGTAGTAGAAATAATGATGTACACTCAGAAATGCTAAAATTTTACCTTTAGGGGTACAACAGTACCTTCAAAAGGGATAACTCTGCACCTTATTGACCATTAAAATGTTCATAGTAGTACCTTAAGGGTACACATTACTACTTTAAAGGTACTATTATGCAATGTTTAGGGTTAAATAAGCTACAAAGCCCCAGTGATAAGTTGTTGCACCCTGAAAGGTATGATTTTTTTCATCTTTTTTTTCAACAGTGTTGAAAAACAAGTGAATATCTGTGTGTGTGCTTCAGTTAACACAAGTGTGCAGTTTCTGGTGCCAAAGGTCAAGATGTCCTCTCATCCCACAGACAGAGGAATTTGGCCTGCACGCTGATGGTTTAGACACAAGCAATCATTCGTCCAACCCTGGGTGTATATCACTCCAATATACACACTTCCGTTCAAAAAGGCCTTAAATGAGCACAGACAGTCTATCATCCTTAAATGTGTTTAGGAATAGGAGATTAATGATGTGGCAAGTCAAACAGAGCAGAAAGAGACAGATCCATTATGCGGTCTCTCTAATTCAAGTCTTGGCTCTTTGTACACTGTTGCAAATGGGATAACACTGAAACACAAACACACACTTAATACATAAGACAAATACAGACACAAAAACATTGTAGTGGTATTAAACGAAGCAGAGCAGGGCGGACCAACATAAATAAACAGAAATTAATAAATGTGTGTTATGACTACAAACGCATTAACTGCTGTTTGCTATTTACTTTAATTACTTACTTTTACTATTTATTTACTAAAACAGACTCCGGCTCCAGTGAGGTCTTTGGTCAGCACCAACCAGACATCTAGCCCTTGGAAAACAAGTCTCATACCGAGGTGACGCTATACCAGCCACACAGAAACAGCTCAGAGCAAACAATACATTTATTCTGGTCAGTTTATGGTGCATTATAAAAATATTTTGGGCATAACAAGCCGCTACATTTACACAGTCTGATATAGTTTACTAGCTTTACTTTTCAGAGCAAACCAACATTTAAGGGTTTGCCAAACCTAAAAACAGGCCTTTTTCTGAGAAAAAATAAAATAAAATTTGTATTAAAGGATGCAATTTTTCAGCCTTTTAGCAATGCATAATATACTTTTAATTATTTATGCATTTACTCTGAAATGACTTAAAATCAGATTAACACTAAATTTGCTGCCAAGTAGAGATGTCACAGTGTGGAAATTTTTTGTTTTGGTTTGAACATTGAATTGAATTGTGAATCGTTTAACGGTGTCCCCAAGCATTCTCCAACGTAAGGTTTAATTGTTTGTTCATTTTTGCTAAATGAATTTATCATCCACACATGCAAAGGTGGTTGATAACACAACCGCAATAAAGTAAAAGGCCTAGTTAACACTCATTAGTTTACAAAGTGCCATGGTAAGTCAAACTCTTTACTTTAAATTTTCTGAATTTCCTGTTATCTCTTGGAATATCTGAATGCCAAGTTTTTCCAAATATCTGTCATTATTAACAGAACAAATTTTACACATGGGGGAAACCAATTGTTTAGTCAATAATTCAAGGTACTTACTTTAAAGATCTTAATTTTAACTTGTACTTGGCCTAGTTCTTATAATTGTTTAACTATAGCATTTGTTGTTACAATAAGGATGTAATTACAGATAAGACCCATTGGTAGCTCCTCCTTACCATGCTTACAGGCCAGTGTTGACTTTAGAAACTATAGCTACAACATAGCACGGTTGTAATAAACCTTTAGTGAAAAAAATCTATTCTGAATCTATCGTCAAACACGCTCACACACTCAAATGCACACACAAACTCCAGAGAAAGACCCACATTGTGCCGATGTATTGCTTGCGACTGAGGCCAATTTGAGGCTCTTCCTGCAGCATTTGATGGACCATTAACCTGGTTAGTGCTTTAGTGAGTGAGCTGCAGGCCTGAGTGGACACTTCCTGCTTCAGCACTCAATGACCAACTACATCAGATGACCCCCCCGCCCCCATAAAATAAAACACATAACACACATAGAAATTGTTAACAGGACAGAGTGGACTCATTTCCTGAACTGTTCGACTCCATGAACAGTGAATTATCTTCTAAGAAGCATCATAACTGACCTCAACTTGACATAAGCGATCACGTAGGCTATGTTGTGCAAAAGATGAAAGGCTACTGTAATCGTCTATGTCAAGTGTTTTAAATGTTTATTCCTTTCAGGTTCAATAAGACATTTGGCAAGTGAGAGACTCTAAAGTGCTTGAGGGACAATGTGAGCTGAATGACCAATGACTAAAGAGAAGTGTGTGTATAGATGTGTGTCTGTGTGTGGGACCTGACCTTGGACTGGAAGTCTCATTAATCTGTCAGTACGTGTGAGGAAGGCTGATGACATACCTTGCTCATCCAAGACTTGCGTTTGCACATGGTTTTTCTCCTCTTCACCACCTCCCACAGCCGTCTTTGCCCTGTCAAAGAGAGCAAATGAGAGAATGTTGTTTTATAAATGTTGCAGGTTCAAAACAAGTTCAGCTTTATTAACAGTGACATCTGCGACATGCTGTCAATTACCACAGATAAAAAAGAAATGACTTACTGTATTCTTCAACTCAAGCAAACATTGTGGTTACATTAATAGACTTACAATGTGTATGAAGCAAACCAATGCACTTGAATAAAAATTAAAATGAACACTTTACTACTAAGGCAATAAAATGCTTACTACCTGTGAATTGAAAGTTGTAAAGCTGATACACCTTATAATAATAATAATAATAATAATAATAATAATAATAATAATAATAATAATAATAATAAAAAACTTTATTTTTATATAGTGCCTTTAAAGCAGATTCTCAAGGCACTTTACATTAGTCACTTTTCAAGAGAACAAGAAAATTAACATATAACACACATAAAAGTAACAAATTACATGTAAATAAAAATTTTAAATTTAAAAAACAGACTAGGTAGAAAAGCTAACATTGAAAATTGTTTTTAAATAAGATTTAAAAATACTTTGATTCTGTGCATCTCTGATATGAGGAGGGAGTACATTCCAAAGCCTAGGAGTGTAGGAAGAGAAAGCCCTGTCCCCTACAGAACACAACCGTGTCTGTGGGACTGCCAATAGACCAGCTCAGCTTAGTTATGCACACATTGCAGTTTGTTTAGTGTGGTTTTAGAAGCCCCAGCAAGAAGTGCATTACAGTAATCAATGCGGGAAAAAACAAAGGTATTAATAAGCCTTTCAAAAAAAAAAAAAATAAATAAAATAAAAAGTTCTTCACAAGAGTTATGGCCTTTTACACCAGCCCATTCGCTTTCTCTGATCAGATTTCTATCCGATTGTGAAAATACCAAGAGGAAATGCTTTTCGAAATTCTTTCGAGACGGATTAATATCCGATCACTCAAAAAATTATTTCTATTGTGGTGTTTGATCTTGAGCTGATGCTCAATAAAATGCAGCTCATATCGGTTGCTTTCGTTGACATGAACTCAGTTAAATGTGCATATAGCACGGGAACTGAAGATCGGATTTATATTCATTATGCGGAGGGGTGTAAGGTAAGATGAACTGCATGTTTTTCCATTTAGTTTATAGATTGTAGGCCTATAGCCTGTTTCGTTTGCGAGCAGCATCAGCCCATGTCAAAAATCCCTTTTTACATATAAACTAACATTGTGGTATGCTTTAAGTGTTTTATATCTATGGACTTTATTATAGGCAAGACAAGTCAAGTGTTGATTTGAGAGGCTAAATTGATCAAACCTGTGGTCGTCACTTTTAAAAAAAAAAAAAAAAAAAAAAAAAAAAAAAAAAAACCTTTAAACAAAAAAATGCTCCAAATATTTTTCTGAATGAACTTAAGAAACAAACGAATTATAACTACTTTGACATTAAAAACAAAAGCTGAACTATTTTAATGGCTGCTACAGAGTGTAATCGGGAGGATTAAAAAAAAGAGAGCATTGAACATTGCAGCATGAGAGCCACTGCAGGCTCTCTCTTGGTCGCATCTAAGGTAAATCCTCAACACTATCATCCCTTACGTTACTGAATTAAAGACATTGTAATCTGCTAAAATGCATATGCTGGTTACTTTTCTTCCTGAACAAGTGCGCACCCGAGTATTGCTCACACGCACACTGTAGACTTGTGTGGCATATAACTGTTACGGTAACTCGAGGCGATGTCAAATAACAGTCATATGTTTCAGCATGTTACAATTGCTTTGTTTTTTTATTAAAGTGAATAGTTAAACCTAATAATAATTATAATATATTAAAATATTAGCATGTAGTTATCAACAATTTTAAGTTTAAATAAGTCAAGTGAAAAGTCTGCAATAAAATGAAGAACAAAGAAACATTAAATGTAAGAGTAGAGTAGCTACACTCGGCAACGCTGCTCTCACTGATGCTCCGAAAGGTGCGTAATAGTTAGGCTATGCATATTTAACTTTATAGTGTTTAATAAAAAACCTTTTGTGAGTACCGTTAGATGAAATCCTGCAGGCGTCAGTGATTTCCCCATCCATGCAATAGATGCACATCCTTGAATGAGCACGGATTTCTAGCATATTCACTTGAACTTCTTAGGTAATATCTATGGTTTGACCCATTTCAGAGGCGGCCAAAATCAGAATTTGAATGGACTCTGAATAAAGCTCTATGAACTTGACGTGTAATGCTGCGCTGATTACATGTAAGTAACTGTTATGCGCACAAAGCTGTCACATGCACAGAGCAATATTGTAAGTTGCTGCATAATACATTTTTAACAAGCAGAATAATACAGCATCACATTTTTAGCTATGTCTTTTAAATATTATAGTATTTTGAAGGGCAAAAATATGAACTTTAACTATTGGGTGTTACATCAAGTCACGAGGCACTGTGCAGTCACACTTGGCACAGCCCTTGCGACGGTACTGATGGTTATCACTATGTCAATCATCACAATTAAAATCATTAAAATGTTGGTTTGCATCTCTGCATAAGTGTCGATGCTGGATCTCTGTGTGAACTGCCTTGTGGAAAGTATAATTTGTAATAAAGCTACAAGCAAAACACCTTGGTTGTACTCACCGGGCCGGCCCATACCAATCTTCTCCAGGTCCTCATTCTTCACATAGTCAAAGTGTGACAGACGTGTAACGTTGAGCTCATCACGGATGCGCAGGAAGTATTGCTGAAGTTGAACTTCCATCAGCAGCTCCAGCAGCCACTCAGTGCCCTCCTCACACTGCATACTGCTGCCCAGCTTCTGCACAGAAAGAGACACACCAATGAAGTCCACAGAGCTACTCCCCATAGGCAAACACTTTCCCAAAACCCCAGAAGCAAACATGTTAAATTTTCATGCCATTCCCAATAAAATAAATTCCCTGACCACTAGCCAAAAATAAAAAGTAGTGTCCATCTACACAGCAACAAGTGACCAAGTCCAAAAGTGTCCAAACGTATTAAACATGATTCAGCTCAGAGTATGCAGCAAAAGATCAAAAAAATGATACAGTTGGCTTTCACTGTTCAACTGTGGTGAACATCTGGTGAGCACACACACGCACACAAAATGAACACGCACACCTGAAGTTCATAAAACCCAGATGGCATTGGCCCTGGCCCAGGACACATCTGCTGAGTCGCTCTCTAAGCTTTTTAATTCCTCCCAAAAGGAGCATCTCCACACCTCCAAAACGAATGAGCTAATACAGGCCTTACCTTTCCACAGCATCTCTAATTCCATTTCTGACCTAATTAAAAACAATGTTTCCATAAAAATCATAAGCACTCCATTCCCAAGTCCAAAAGTTCTTATCACCTTTCAAGCAATGAACATCCACGCTCCCTTTAAGCTTTGTTTTATAACAAGGGGAACAGATGAATGGAACAGCAAACGGATGGAAGAACACTGGCATTGGTGCTTGGAAGCTCTGGGACAACTAAAAGTGTGCTACTGTTTTCCATAGTCTGCTTTTGTGCTTGTTCTTTTTTCTGTTGGAGCATATTGGACATCAGCTGCTTTCAATTTTCAATCTCTCCCTCCCCCTGCACTCCTTCACACTGGTGTTCTTTCTCTCTGACACACTTTCCTTCTCTGGAGGCCTTGTGGTCAGTCACGTCTTAACAACATTAAGTCAATAGGGAGGAAGCAGAACAATCTTGTGATCAGAGAGAATGCAGAACATCCTTGCCCTTTTGAATGACATTGTGCATGTGTTATCATGTAACTTTTACGCTTTTGTTCTTGACACTTTCACACACAATGAAACAGCATATGGTGTGTGCAGCTAACTATAACAGGCTGTTTACATTGTATACTGTAAATGCCAGATTGATTACAGTAGCAATTAGGGATGTAACGATACAATCGATATGTATTGTTGATGTAAACTATGACTCCGCTTACTTTATTTATAAAGGTATAATCGCTGTCATCATGTACTCACCCTGTCGTTTCAAACCTATAAGATTTTCGTTCAACTTCCAAAAACAAAGATATTTTTTATAAAACCTGAGAGATTTCTGTTCCTCCATTTAAAGTCCATTCCTCTAAAACTTAAAAGATCCCAAAAATGTCTTCCAAGTCTTCTGAAGAGACACAATGACTTTATATGATGAACAGATTAACAACTACATGCATACTGTAGTAGCCTAAACACGGACGTTTAAATGATAGTGTGACACGCAAAAGCATGCAGAATTAATAGTCATTTTGAGACACTTTCTTGCGATTAGAACTGTGATTGATTACACTGATCATCTGAAGAGAACATGGTGGAACGACACTCCTCAGAGTGAAAGTGCGAACATCATTTAAATCACCATATCACATTTAGTTTTAGTAGTATGATTATTCAAAGTGTCTTATATGTGTAGTGCATTAATAGCAGGAGAGGCGGGTCATAGCGAGAGCAAAAAATTAAAGTTTACAGAGACATTACTACAATATCTACTATATAATATAATGCTCAATATATATATATAATATAATACTATATAATGCTCAATATAATCTATAATAATGCAATGGGAATTATTTATGAGTCCTGATAATAATACAATTATAATATTATTTTAATAATAATAATAATAATAATAATAATAATAATAATAGTAATAAATAAAAATAAATAAAAAAGTAACTATTTTTGGCTTAAAAAATACCACAATAGTATCGTATTTTGAGTTCTGTACAGCGATTTGTATCGAATCATGACATGAGTGTATTGTTACACCCCTAGTGACAATACAATTGTAAACATGGGTTTGTGCTTTGATTGCATTGCTAAATCCATGAGGGAAATTGTTTCAGACTCGATTAGTTCACTTAGACGCAATCACTCAATCTGCAATGCATGGGGTAAAGTTTGTAGGGTAAAGTTTCTTTTGATGTGTTGAAATTAGGGCTGCAAAACCAATTGAAGTTTTACCAAAAAAAAAAAAAAATTCAAAACATTAAAAGTCAATATATTGTTTGTTTATTCTGTCACTGCTCACAATTCACAACAATCCAATCAACTGAGTTGTCAATTTGTCAAAGTTAGACTAACAGGCTATTCACACAGGATGTGTCCTTGTGTTCTGTCAATGCTGTTTTTCAAATAGTAGGTCTATGTGCATACAGAAATCTTTAGATGTTGCACACTTGTGAAAGAGGCGGAAGCTTGCCAAGATATGCGTGTAAAACCAGGGGTAACAAAGTCGACAGGTTTCTTGAACGAGTGTCAGGAAGGTTAGAGAACATAAGAAGTCTTGTGCCGAATGTTCTTCCTGTGTTGACACATGAAAAGTCATGGGTTATAGGGGTCAGGGCCTTTTTGATATTAATTTGACCATCAATAACTTTCAGAATGTAGTCATACACTGACATTTCTCTCACGCTCTTTCATTCTTTCTTTAACTACAAGTATAAGCAATAGTAATAGTAAGGACCTATGATTTCCATGATGCATAAATTGCAAAATCTCTAAAAATTTAATTTACTGTCTTAATGTCACAGAATTTGGCAAATTTAGAATTTAGAATCCAGTAAAAATTTAAGTGAAAACACAGAATTTAGGAAAAATAAAACATTTAATAGGGCCCCAAAATAGTGATGCCTGCCTTAGCAAAAGCCACTCTTTGCTAAGAGGGTCACAAATCCAAATGACTAAACATCTACAAGCAGCCACATCCCTCACCCCAGACTGAACTTCCTAGCAACTTTTCACACTTAAACTGGGAACAGATCCAAAGTCATGTCCAAATATGGGAATATTTCCTGTCTACTTTGCTTGCTTGCAAACTTAAGGGTCTTGAAGTAAAAGTTCAGATCTCTGAACTAGGGATGGGTGATATACTGGTAGAGGTTTTGGACCATCTTGCTGCGCAGTCACAACTTATTTTTGACTATCTTGCTGCACCGTCTTTTTGAATGTGTTTTTAAGCCTACAAGGTATAACAGAGAAGAAAAAAACAAAAGAAAAAAACAAAAGTACACTCACCTAAAGGATTATTAGGAACACCTGTTCAATTTCTCATGAATGCAATTATCTAATCAACCAATCACATGGCAGTTGCTTCAATGCATTTAGGGGTGTGGTCCTGGTCAAGACAATCTCCTGAACTCCAAACTGAATGTCTGAATGGGAAAGAAAGGTGATTTAAGCAATTTTGAGTGTGGCATGGTTGTTGGTGCCAGACGGGCCGGTCTGAGTATTTCACAATCTGCTCAGTTACTGGGATTTTCACGCACAACCATTTCTAGGGTTTACAAAGAATGGTGTGAAAAGGAAAAACATCCAGTATGCGGCAGTCCTGTGGCGAAAATGCCTTGTTGATGCTAGAGGTCAGAGGAGAATGGGCCGACTGATTCAAGCTGATAGAAGAGCAACTTTGACTGAAATAACCACTCGTTACAACCGAGGTATGCAGCAAAGCATTTGTGAAGCCACAACATGCACAACCTTGAGGTGGATGGGCTACAACAGCAGAAGACCCCACCGGGTACCACTCATCTCCACTACAAATAGGAAAAAGAGGCTACAATTTGCACAAGCTCACCAAAATTGGACAGTTGAAGACTGGAAAAATGTTGCCTGGTCTGATTAGTCTCGATTTCTGTTGAGACATTCAAAATCAAATCAAATCAAATCACCTTTATTTATATAGCGCTTTTAACAAGTCCAATTGTTTCAAAGCAGCTTCACATTGTTAACAGGAAAATAATGCAACAGAATTTGTACAGCCGTTCTGGTGAAACGGTGATGTTATCCAGCTAATTTCAAGTATCATATAGCGTCAATGCGGGCAGATCGGTAATATAGATGAAATTTAGGTGTCCCCAACTGAGCAAGCCAAAAGCCAGAGGCAACGGTGGCAAGGAACCAAAACTCCTTCAGGGTCAGAATGGAGAAAAAAACCTTGGGAGAAACCAGGCTCAGTCGGGTGCCAGTTCTCCTCTGGGCGACGAACAAACAGTGTATGATTATAATTCTGGCAACATAGCAGGTCTTAATTCATATTAGGCAAATAGATATTTGTTAGATTATTCGAGAGATTGGAGTAAATCACGCCGAAGACGGGTTTAATGAGGATGTCGTGTCGATGCAGCATTTACGGGGGGAGTTTATTTGACATGTTCTCTGCAGACACTTCAGGGATGCGTTGGTCATGTCCAGGCGCTGGTCCACCATCTGATCTGGATACGGCCCGGATCCGGCTGACTGCAGTAAACCTCGGGATAAACAGAGAGACTAACATTAGCGTAGATGCCATTCTTCTTATGATGTAACGAGTACATCAGGTGTTATGGGAAGTGTTCGGTTCCGGCTGACCTAGTTAATGCAGCCGAACAATCATTTACTGATTTGAGTAATAGAAATTGATAATGTTTTATGTGTAAGCCATAGTAAAGAGATGCGTTTTTAGTCTAGATTTAAACTGACAGAGTGTGTCTGCTTCCCGAACAATGCTAGGAAGACTGTTCCAAAGTTTAGGCGCTAAATAGGAAAAGGATCGACCACCTGCAGTTGATTTTGATATTCTAGGTATTATCAACTGGCCAGAGTTTTGAGACCGCAATAGACGTGATGGAGTATAATGCGTTAAGAGTTCGCTCAAGTACTGGGAGCTAAACCATTTAGTGCTTTGTAAGTAATAAGCAAGATTTTAAAATTTATATACGATGTTTAATAGGAGCCAGTGCAGTGTTGACAGAATCGGGCTAATATGGTCATACTTCCTTGTTCTAGTAAGAGCTCGAGCTGCTGCGTTTTGGACCAGCTGGAGTTTGTTTATTAAGCGAGCAGGGCAACCACCCAGTAAAGCATTACAGTAATCTAGCCTTGAGGTCATGACGCATGAATTAACTGTTCAGCATTTTGCATCGAAAGGATGTGCCGTAATTTAGATATATTTTTAAGATGGTAGAATGCAGTTTTACAGATGTTAGAAACGTGGCTTTCAAATGAAAGATTGGTATCAAAGAGCACACCCAGGTTCCTAACTGACGACGAGGACTTGACAGAGCAGCCATCGAGTGTTAGACAGTATTCTAGGTTACTACTTGCAGAGTTTTTTTGTCCAATAATTAAAAATTAAGTTTTTTCTGAATTAAGTTGCAGGAAATTACTAGACATGCAATGTTTTATATCAGCTATGCATTCCGTTAATCTTGTGAATTGGTAAGTTTCGTTGGTATTCAGATGGTAGAGTCAGAATTTGGCGTAAACAGAATGAGAACATGGATCCATCATGCCTTGTTACCACTGTGCAGGCTGGTGCTGGTGGTGTAATGGTGTGGGGGTTGTTTTCTTGGCACACTTTAGGCCCCTTAGTGCCAATTGGGCATCGTTTAAATGCCATGGCCTACCTGAGCATTGTTTCTGACCATGTCCATCCCTTTATGACCACCATGTACCCATTCTCTGATGGCTACTTCCAGCAGGATAATGCACCATGTCACAAAGCTTGAATAATTTCAAATTGGTTTCTTGAACATGACAATGAGTTCACTATACTAAAATGGCCCCCACAGTCACCAGATCTCAACCCAATAGAGCATCTTTGGGATGTGGTGGAACGGGAGCTTCGTGCCCTGGATGTGCATCCCACAAATCTCCATCAACTGCAAGATGCTATCCTATCAATATGGGCCAACATTTCTAAAGAATGCTTTCAGCACCTTGTTGAATCAATGCCACGTAGAATTAAGGCAGTTCTGAAGGCGAAAGGGGGTCAAACAAAGTATTAGTATGGTGTTCCTAATAATCCTTTAGGTGAGTGTATAAATAAAATAAAGATTAAAAAAGTCAGCAAGTACACAAACTCACTCTGCTAGACCACGAAAACACAGAAAAAAAAACTGCTGCTGCTGCAAAGCAAGTACGAATACTTGCTCCATAAAACAAGGTGACATTAATTGCTGCTGCAAAGAGACCCCCATAGCAGATCTAGACAGGTGGTGTTGGGGTGGAGGAGGGAAAAGGCGAGTGTGCAGTCTAACACTACCTGTGTAGGACCCAAACCCGGATTGCCAGACAGAGAAGCGTGATTCGTTACTCCAGAGAACACGTCAACGTGGCATGCTTTACACCACTGCATCCGACACTTTGCATTGCACTTGGTGATTTAAGGCTTCCATTAATCTCTCTACGCACTGTTCTTGAGCTAATCTGTAGGCCACATGAAGTTTAGAGGTCTGTAGCTATTGATTAGCGACTTCTGCGGCTCAACATGCGCTGACCCCACTTTGTGATTTTACATTGCCTACCACTTCGTGGCTGAGTTGCTGTTGTTCCCAATTGCTTCCACTTTGTTATAATACCACTAACAGTTGACTGTGGAATATTTAGTAGTGAGGAAATTTCACAAATGGACTTAATGCACAGGTCGCAACCGATCACGGTACCATGCTTGAATTCACTGAGCTCCTGAGAGTGACCCATTCTTTCACAAATGTTTGTAGAAGTAGTCTGCATGCCTAGGTGCTTGATTTTATACACCTGTGGCCAGGGAAGTGCTTGGAACACCTGAATTCAATGATTTGGAGGGGTGTCCCAATATTTTTGGCAATATAATGTATATTTTGATATAGGCAGTATATTTATTGTGAAATAAAAACCCTACTCTGAACATACAGAAAACATCTCTCCTGTCAAAAAGAGGAGGGGGAATGTGTGAAAGAGAGAAAGCAGAAACCAGGGCCCTCATTTATCAATGTACGCACAGATTTGTGTGTAATGAGTGCATAAGAACAGTTTCACGCAAAGTGTGGGATCTACCAACTTCAACTTATACGTAGAAATGTGTGTAAATATAAGCACACCTCTGAGCATGCTTGCGTAAAAAAATCTAGTGGTAGAATAATGACACTACACATAAAAAGCATTTAAGAGTGTCACGGTATGCATCAAGAAATCCACATATGTCCTGTGTTTCCTTTAATTATAAAACACTCAATTTATAATTTCTGTAGTTTTAAACACAATGTGTAATTGTGTCAAACCCTATAAAAAGACACCTGTGACAAATGTTGAATGCAATTATTTCCTTGGCCCCAATCTACATCCAGATCCCTTATCAAAATCCTCTACAAGCCGAAATAAAATGGGGCTTTCACGCTATCGCCAGATTCCCAAACATAATTGGAGCCATAGACTGCACCCACATCGCCATAAAAGCACCATCAACCAACATATTTAATGATTTCATTAATGGTTTCATTCTGTTAACATACAAATCATTTGTGATGCAAATTTTTTGCTGTTAAACGTCATTGAGCGACTCATTCTGTGTTTGCAAAGTTCCTCTTCTTTGCTCCCTTTGCCATTATTGCGGTGAGGAAACATCACGTGACTGTGAAGTGTGGTTCATTGGAGGCGTTTCCGAATGCTAATGACCGTGAACGTGAACGAGCATGGTACTTGCGCATATGCGGGATTTATCAACGATGATTGCTTACTCATGTGCGTAAGAACTGTGTAAGCACGTTTGATAAATACGGATTTTCATGTACTTAGGCACATTCTAAATTTAATTCGTAAGACAAAATATATAACCTTTTCTATGCACGGTTGATAAATGAGGGCCCTGGCCTCTTTAGAGACTTCTAGAAAGTGTTCATCGAGATGAGCAGCTGATGATGGAGAGGGAAAACACTTGCCCTGTGGGCAAAGTGGGTCAAATGTATAGTTGCTGCCAGCAACATGTGCAATCTGTTACAACCTTGTCTTTAATATGAAGGCTCGTAGTCTAACAAATCTATCTGCTAATTCAAACAAGCAATCAGTCCTCATTGCCACAGTAGCAACACATCCATAAACTGTCTGGCTCAATTGTGATTTTGGACGTGCGAGTCTGATCCACCTGAATAGGAACTGCTTTTGGTCTTGATACAGAAAAGACTATTGTGATGAAACAAAGGCAGTATCCAGCTAAATGCTGGCGTAAACGTCCTTCTGATTCTGTATGGATTATTACAGTAGATTTTCTTTTTACATTTTCAATTTGCATAAAATGTGCATTAAGTGGCAGTTTGCATCCTTCTATTCCATCTGTGCAATTTTTAACCACTGGTCCATGTACACATGCATGATATGCTTATTTCTGGTCATTGCATTATGTCTGTTTTTATAGTCTTGCACAATTGTGCTTTGCATTTTTAGATGCTATCACATTAAAAAGTTCTTTGAAAACCACATCCTGAGATTTCAGCATTGTGTTTCACTTTGTTGTGCCCCTTTTTGTGTCCTGTGTTTAGTGTTCTTTAGTCTGAGCTACAAGCACCGCTCCAAAACTGAATTCAGAGTGCTGCATGTGAGAATATTAGCATGGATTAATATTCATAATAATATGCACCATGGATTTATTATTTTGAAAATACTGTGGTGCCACTAGGATTCCAATGCTTGGATATTGTGACATTACCGAAGCACCGGTACATTACAACAAGTTAAGCTTGTGCAGTGAAGTAATGCATATGGTGTTAGAAGGCTGTAGCCTCTAATCCCAAAGGAACTACTGCCATGGCCCTTGGACAAAGGCCATAAGTTACAAACCAAGAGTGGTTACACCCTTCACACAAACTTAATAAAGAACATTACAAGAGCGAAATGATAGATGCACACTGAATAGTATATACATACCAAACCAAACAAAACACAGACACCTGACTGCTGAGAGTGCATACATAAATAAAGGGTGGACTGTTAGAACAAGTTATGCAATGTGAAGGTCTGATGTATTGTTGGGATAAGGCTCTGGTATGGTCTGATCATATCCATGCACACAGCTAAGCTCTGGCACGTGTAAAGGCATGGTGCGGTTTTACACCAATACTCAATGCACGTGTCAGTCCTGAAATTCCCAGCTCCATTCTTCATACTGAAACCCAGCATGCTCTGCACAAGAGAATAAAAAACAGACTTACTCTGTACACATGGAAATGAGCAAGAAACGGGAATGATTTTTTGAGCTTGTCAAAACGACGCATCATGAGTTCTATCAGACAACCCACAAAAAGTCAAGCTAAGCGTCCGTGACACTTTTGCTGGAGAACAGGATCCCAGATGAAGAGACCACTCCAAAACTGTGAAGGTCTCTCCAGTTTGAAGGTCTCCTGAAGTTGAACAGCCCACGTACTACATTCCATCGCGGGCAATCCACATTAAGCCCCTTTAACCGAAGATCAGTGCTAGCCAGTGGAGAACTTGTATGCGGGGGGACCGTGTGGGGAAAGGCAAGAAAACACCAAAGAGAGAGGTTTGCCAAAGGGAACTGTTCACTTGGCAGCCTAGTTAGAACATCCCAAGACCAAGTTAACACTACATAATTTGCAGAAGGAGTGCAAGGTGAAGTCCTCTTTTATAGAAAAAAAGATTGTGCAGAATGTAGTGAAGTCAGCTTCTTTAGTTGCCAATTCCTCTATCCATTTGCTCAGTCCACCAACCAGCTATTAATAGGACAGTTTCTTCTATTCCCAAATCCCTCAGATGACAGCCACAGTGGAAGTGATAAGAGAATCAGAAGAGCTGCAAAGCCCAGACAAAGTCGTCCCTTAGTGCCTCTGTGGTCTGCTTAGAAGAGGTACTGGCTTTTTTTGTCTTTTGGCATGTTCATGTCAGAGGGGACGTGTTGTTCTGGAGCAGGAGGAGCGTCTAGGACTCTCTCTTTTTCTCTCCCCCTAGTGCGTGACTGTGTAATTCCTGCAACTCGCAAACAGACGCTGGGGAAGTGCCCCTTCTCTTTCCCTCCCTCTCCTCCCTCCATCAGCCTGTGCCCGGGACAGAGACTCTATGGTATTCGGATGGAGGAGCATTTGATCGTGAGCCAAAAGGTCAGATTTAACTGCAGGATGGAGAGCTCATTTCCTGTGTTCCTCCCATATGTTGGGCTTTTAACAAATCCCCCTCCTGAACACCACCATATCCCCTCCTATCTCTGGCTCTCACCACATCTTTCTTTTATATTCACTCTCTCTCCCACTCTGCTCTCAACTCCCACATGGCCTAACTTTTTTTCTTTATTTGGTTCACGGCTTTCTCCTTCTTCAAGCCCTCTAAAAACGTTATCTCAACCTCTTGTAAACAAACACATTCAAAATTTGTCCCTTCCCTCTTTGCCCTCCAAATGTAAAGGGGACATTTTGGCTTCACCACCCCTTACAAAATAAACCATGTTTTATTTACGTCCTTTCTCCCTCCCTCATTCCCCACTCATTCATCAAACCCACAGAGTAAACCAAATGTGCAACATTGAGCGATAAACAAAATGTACAATGCCGGTTGAGTGGTGTTGTTTTTTTCCAGGAGCAAGAGGGAAGATGAGGTGAGCCAGGACAGATGCAGTAAAGCAGGGCCCTGTATGTCATAAACAGTCTGCCTCCAATTACAGCCCTGACACAAAGAATTTCCAGCACCACTTCAGACCGAGCAGCTAATGCAGCAAGAATTTTCTGGAGACTTATCGAAGAACGCGCTTTATTTATGCGAAAGAATGGGAAAAAAATTGGTAATGCTAGCACAGCTGTGAATGAGGTGAAATTGTGGGTCCCTGTGACTAAGACATTTGCTTGAACATTTAAACCAGCTGTACACTGTAGACACTGTAGGTGTCGTTGTGTCTGCTCAATGACCTGTGGCTTACTCATGGGGGGCTATTAAGACAACATGGACCCACTTTATATTAGGTGGCCTTAACTACTATGTACTAACATAATAATTTGATACAATGCACTTATTGTGTACATACATGTTTTTACATTGTACTTACATTTTAAAAATTACCTGCATGTAATTACATCTGTAATTAATTTCTGTAGTTACATTTATAATTACACTGTTGACACTTCCCTTACACCTAACCCTACTCTTAAACTTACCCATACCACCACACCTGTCCCTAACTTTACCCGTATCCCACCTCAATATCAGCAAAAGTGTATGAACACAATAAGTACATTATAGAGATGCACTGATGTATTGGCCGCCAATATTTATCGGCCTATTTTTTTTTACAACCATCGGCGTATCGGCTATAGCATGAAAAAGGCACCGATGGTGAAGGCACCAAGCTGTATAATGTCTGTAACATAATCCAAGATTATAATGTAATATTCCTGCTGCGCTGTTGTCTGCGTTTTAATGTTAATCAAACAACAAAAGACCCCAGAAAAAACAACAACAAAAAAACACGCAATTTACTGCATAATGCGGACTGTCACAGAATTCTGATGAATAAATAAAACGTAGGTCATTACACTTAAATCAAATCATGATATATACTAGTGGCTGTGAATATTAAGCCGCAAAAAGACAGTTTAAATATGAATCCTACATGTTTCTGTGTGTCTCCGTGTGAATAAATGGCGCAGATGCGCGGTTTCATTTACCTCTCACACACTGAAACTTGCAGTGTTTTTCAGCCTCTGCCGCCTTGATATATGAGGACATTAATGCATGAACCTCATGTCCAGTCACTTCATGAGCATTTTACAGTTTCATTCGACAAAATCTATCGTCATATCATAAACACACACACACAGAAACTTCACGGCAACCTGTCAAAATAAAAGTTCAGTTTAACAAAGTAATTGTAACAGAAATATTAATGTTGTACAGTAGAATGTAGTTACGTCCCAATGTAATAATAATATATGCATTTAATGTATACAGTGAAGAATATGCAGTGTTATTTAACATTTGTTGTTTACTTTATTTCTGTACCTGGAAACTGTTAAACCTACCAAAAAAGCACAGTTTATTTCATATGCATCTTTGTTCTGTTGTATTTATGTTGGCCTACTGAATGTTAAATGGATCCATTGTATGTTCATTAAAAATTATTTGATAATGCAGCAATAAACTAGCTAGTAGGCTATAAGTTAATGTATGTTTTTGACAAAATTTCAAATAAGAGGGCAAGTGACATATCAGTATTGGTATCGGTACTGGCCAATAATTGTTTGTTAAAATCTGTAACGTATTGGCTCCCAAAAAAATCCCATCGGTGCATCTCTAATACATTGTACTTTTTTTAATGTAAGTACATAGTAGTTAAGGCCACCTAATATAAAGTGAGACCATTCAAAAGATAGTTCACCAAAAATTTTAATATGGTAAACAGAAGCAAAATAAAATAAAAAATAAAAAAATCAATCAATCACACTGGGTCTCATGCATCAAGGAAGCAAGTTTGAGCTTCTATTTTCCATATTTGATGTGCTCATTGTATGCATTGATCATGCATATTATATGCAAATAAAAGACTAAATTAAATCTGTTCATCACATAAAGTGACCATATCTCTCTTTAGTACACTTGGGTTAAAGTGCTTTATTCATATGGATTACTTTTACAAAGTTTTATGAACTTTTTGAAGCTTGAAAATTTCAAATGGATGGATAAAAATGTATTGTTCTGAAGATGAACAAAAGTCTTGAGACAGAATTTTCATTTATGATGTTGAAACCAAAGAAATGAGGTGATGGTGGTGTCATCAAGGAACACTTTCTTCTCTGTGCATCTGTGAGACCAGTATTTACCACTGCTTTGCACATTTGGACCGGATGAGCCAAGCTCACACTACACCTCCATATGTAGCACAGAGAAGACAAATCCACCCTCGCTCTAAAGTTTGCCTGCAGGATTATATGATGGTCCATCTCAAAAAAGCATCAAACCTGATTAATGGAATAGAGTCCTACTCTGTTAAGCCCATAAGACTTGTTCTTTTATACAAATATTTCTTGTAGTGGTCAGATGGATCACTTGTTTACAGGCTGCAGAGCTCTAATGAACCGCCAGAGGGCAGCAATCACACAGAAGTGCTAGTGACCTGTGGCATTTGAATGACCCGTAATGTCCACACTTCAGACCTAGAAGATACTTTACATTTACTCATAAATCAGCTAAATCAATATGACAGATAATGCTTTAAATTTAGCATACCAAAGGCAATGTCATGCAGGCAAAAGTCATTAAAAAAAAGAAAACTGAACACAGCTAAAAAGACAACACATGCTTCTATTTACATGCTCCAATTCAGCTTTGTAAGTGATACTGAATATGCAGCCCAATACTCCTGCAGCTCAATACTCCAGCACACAGCTTTAAAGACGTGAACATTTTTTTCCTCAGAACTTCCATACAGTATTTCAGAGAGAAACAATATTCTGAATATTCTGGAATAAATGTAGAGCATGACTTGATTATATCCACTGGGATTTATTCGGACAGAGCAAGAAAATGAAAGTACTGAATCTATCAACAGAAGTATGCAAAATAAATTATAGTTATTTGTTTAATGGCAAGATTAACACTCCTTCTAATGAGTTGTCTTCACAGGCAAACACATATACCAAATGCCCTGTAATGATCCCTATACAGCCCCCTTGAAACATTTCTTCTGAAAAATCTCCAGAAAAGGACTACTGTCAAATAAAAATAAAGAAAATAACAACAAATAATCTAACTACAAGCAACAGAACATATAAATAAAACAGAGCAAAGACACAAATAAAATAAGCAGTGCTTTTCAGGTAGGTCTAACATTGGTTTTCAGATTTTAAATAATGTAATCAAATGTAAAATAACATTGCATATTTTCCATATAAAATAATAATTAAAGTTAAAAGCTATTTAATCAAGAGCAGGGAGTGATTTCCTTGTCTTTTGTTGTTTGATTAGAGATGAACCATGCTGAACGGTGGGTGGAGAACAGTGAGGTTCAATATTTTACAGAGAACCGTTACACCCCTAGTTTACACAGATGCTGGGATTAATCCCAATAAAGGTTTTTGGGTCTGATTCGGCATAAAATTGTTCTGAATTGTGGCCTGCATTCACACAGAAAGCACAATTTTACAGAATCAAAGCTCAGAAGTAAAAGACATGGCATAAAAATATTATATATATATATATATATATATATATATATATATATATATATATATATATATATATATATATATATATATATATATATATATACATATACACATATATACATATACATCATACATATATACATATACATATACATACATATATATATATATATATATATATATATATATATATATATATATATATATATATATATATATATATATATATATATATATATATATAGCCAAAGACCGGTTGTGTGTATGGGGGAAAAAAAAACAGAAACTGATGACAGAGGTGTGAAGTCAGTTTCGTTTCCGCAGGACTAAAACATCATCTGGGTCTCTCAAAGAGGGATGAGGTCATAGTGCTAAGTGTGAGAAAAATCCACCAGACAACAAAGAAACAGAGTTAACACACACACAAAGATGGCTCGGCCATCTTAATCCTTAAACTTGTGGATTTTTTTTCCCTTTTTTTATGCCTGCATTAATAATAAGTAAAAACATCACTTCATCATAGTGTATCAGACATTGCCACCTTAAGGAATAAAGGTTAATTGCACTTGTTGAGTCATCAGAGACGCAATTATACAAAAACAAAACTATTACATACCTTGGGTCGCTAATGACCCTATACACTTTTACAACAGTGTAAAAGCTTTGACAGCTCTGGAAACAGTCATTGAGTATGATTACATGCATTTTAAAGACCGATTACAGTCGAAATAAAATAATTAGTCCTTTGAAATGTAAACACTTCACATTTGTTTTAAATGTATTGTTAGTGTTGGGTTCACAGTTCACATGGGTGAAAAATGTCATGTTTGGAGAAAAGATCCTCAAACCAACAGTGAAGCACGTATAAGTGTTGTTGATTGGGCTTGTTTTGCATCTTCAGGGCTCAGCAAAGGTTTGGTTGGTTAAATGTCTAATTTATTCATTTGCTCAAAAATTACAGCACAGACAGTAATATTGTGAAGTATTATTATGATATATTCTATTTTAATATATTTTAAAATGTATTTTATTCTTTTAATAGCAAAACTGAATTTTCAGCATCATTACTCCAGTCTTGAGTGTCACTTGATCGTTTGTTTGATGCTCAAGTAACATTTATTATTATTATTATTATTATTATTATTATTATTATTATTATCAATAATGTTGAAAAAAGTTGTGTGGTTGACTTGTGTAAACCGTGATAATACCAAAAATTGATGCACCTATTGATGGAAATAAATGTTGTGATGTTTTTTCCATCAGTTTTTGGTCAAAATCATGTATTGACAATGCAAGAGTCAATTAATTTTGTAGAGTCTCCTCCAGCACATCCCAAAGACTTTCACTGAATTTAAGGTCTGGACTCAGAGGTGCCAATTCATGTGTGCAAATTATTCTTCATGCTCCCTCCCAACCATTCTTTCACAGTCTGATCCTGATGAATCTTGACATTGTCATCCTGGAATATGGTCATAATGTGTCTTCCTCATGGTTGTTTAAGAAATGAAAAGCTACACACTCCAATTAGGGTTAGAAGAACCTAAGAACTGTTGCAAACATAACATGCTAGAAACATAATTATCACTGCAATAATGAACCAATCATAGACTCTTAAGCATTTGCCTATTTAAATCCAAACAGCAACTTTTTTGTCTGGGCAGTGTACATATACACTATACTATACTAGCATAGCAGAGCACCATCCAGAGCAAACAATGCCATGTAAACACACAGATGCTGTCAGACTAACAATGGACAACAACAGCAGATCACAGTCTTGTTCATCACACATGCTTTGTGGCCAAAGACCTGTGTGTGTGAGACAGGGAAAATAAAAATTTAGGGCACCCGCCACCATGCTAATCAGAGTGCACATCACGTGACGAATCACCCACATGTGGGTTACTGTAACGTCTTAGAGACACACTGACACACTTACCAGAAGTGTGAGTGTCTACTTAGTGGTTAGTCAGTGTTTATCCACCTTTGACCGTGTGATTCTTACTGTACACAGATGCAATAAGCTGAGATGTGTAATGGACATTAAAAACTAATTAAAAAACTAATAATAAATATTAAAAATAGGTAACACCAACAAAACTGTTATCAATTATCTGGACAGTCTATAATACCTCATCCTCATCGCAATCGCTGGGAAGACGCTGGTATTCTGTCACGTCCCCCATGTTAAGGTCAAACGAAGAGCCCAGCTGTGTTGCTCGTCCGCAATCCAGTTCAAATCGACATGGACGTGGCCTGATCCTTTGCGCACAGGTGACACCACTGATTTTTGCTCCTCATAACAGGCTGCTGCTCCTGGTTCCTTGATATCTGGTCAGTGTGTACTTGTGAGTGATGCCACACTGTCAGTCATTCACATCCATAAGCATTTCCCAACTCTATTGTGTACAAAGCAGGTCGCGCATTCTCTCTCTCTCAGCTATTTTTCAATTGGGCTCCTTCATCTGAAACGCTCCATCCCTCCTTCTCTTCCTTTCACAAACAGCTGTGTGCGATAGGATTTTTTTTATGGAGTCCTAGCGGCTTGGCTGATGCCATGGGCTAATCCCTTGTTATTGTTGTCATGTTTTCATCTCTAATTTCTCCCTCCTTTTCTTTCCCCTCGTTCTTTAAGCCCTGGCTGCCGGTCTCCGCTGCTGCAGTAAGTGGTTGCCCCCGACAACAGTGGCTACCTCGTCAAGTGCACTCACCAGTGAGCAGTGGGCTAGAGGCTCTCAGCCAATCAGAATGCATGCAGGCGCTGCTTGATGAAGAGGCTTTAATCCGACAGGAGAGTTCATTCGAGAGAGTGAGAGAGGGAGAGAGAGAGAGAGACGTAGAGGGAGAGACAAAAATCAGGACCATCTGGGAACTCGCAGTCCATGCATTTAGATGGATGAATGCATAGGGAGGTGAAGGGTAGTCCGTTTGCTTCCTCCAATCTCCTAATCTCTCCACATTCTCTCTGAGCAGGCTTAATGTGTGGTCAATCTGCTGTTTTTCAGCCCACCCAACCAGCAATCTTCGCACATCTGACCCTGGGAGGCAAAGTCTGAACTAGGATACCAAAACAGCTGCCGTGTCAGCTTACAGCACTCCGTATTAATGCAGATTTCCCTAGCACATCAAGGACTAGAGTTAGCATAATGTAAGTCCAGGTATGTTTTTTCCTGTCTAGGGCATTTCATCTAGGCTTCCTTTGTAATGTTTTCCTCATAACAGAATTGTCAGGGGTCACATAAACCCTGCAGTCTCAGTGCTGTTTCTCTCATAGCTTACATTTTCCACCCAGGTGTGAACAATATGGTACACTCTGTTCCTCTGACAACCATCATGGACACATTACTAAGCAAGCCACTTTCTATTTCTCTCTTATCCATCCAGTAGTTTACATATGTAAATATCTGGGTCCTGCCTTTCCCAGGAAAGCTCATTTGAAACCACACCAACTATCTGTTAAACAATTGGTCAACAGGATGCAAGTAAGTGCTCTTCAACTGGCACTCCTTCCCATGATTCTTCGGGTGCAGTTCTTTTTCTTTTTTATAAAAGATATTTTCACTAAGGTATGGTTGAGACTGCGTGCTGGCCTGTGACTGCCCTTCCCATTATTGGTCCTGTATACATGCTAAATTACATACTACCAGGGCTGGGGGTAGATTCACTGGGGGGATTTTAGTTAGGAAGATTTGTTTTTATATAGTTTATTTTACGCCGATCAGGCATAACATTATGACAATAACAATATTCCTAATATTGTGTTTTATTGTGCTTTGTGCACTGGTGCGTAGTCATGTTGGAACAGGAAGGGGCCATCCCCAAACTGTTCCCACAAAGTTGGGAGCATGAAATTGTCCAAAATATCTTGGTATGCTGAAGCATTAAGAGTGGAACTGGAACTAAGGGGCCAAGCGCAACCCCTGAAAAACAACCCAACACCATAATCCCCCCTCCACCAAACTTTACACTTGGCACAATGCAGTCAGGCAAGTACAATTCTCCTGGCAACCGCCAAACCCAGACTCATCCATTGGATTGCCAGACAGAGATGCATGATTTGTCACTGCTCTAGAGTCCAATGGCACCGTGCTTTAAACCACTTAAATGCTTTGCATTACACTTGGTGATGTGAGGCTTGGATGCAGCTGCTCGGCCATGGAAACCCATTCCATGATGCTCTCTACACACTTCTTGAGCTAATCTGAAGGCCACATTATGTCTTTATGTCATAATGTATGTTTAAATAAATCTGTCATGAAAATGACAGACACTGTGTATAAATTATTATATTTCAACAATGAATTGGAGCAAAAACTATTTCATAATTAGATTTAGAAGTTAATGCAAAAACTGCCTTATGTGAAGTTTACATGTTTGCATACAATGTTATTTGAGTGTTGATTTATTATATCTATTATTATTATAGTTTGGGCTCTGTCCTTTAATATTATAGTAATGTGCAAGTAAGGGCTCCTATATAGTTTACAGCATTATCTTTAAGAAACTTTTAGTTATGACTGAATTAAATTTAAGGACAAACAAAACAATTAGTTTTTTTCAGTAAACCACTGTTTAATAGTGCTTTTCACTCTGCCTTTCCTGTAGCTCAACAATAAGAGCGTGGTGCTAGCAAACACCAAGGTCATGGGTTCGATTCGCAGGGAAAGCAAGAACTGACAATTTTTTTTTTTAAATGTGTACCTTGAATGCAATGTAAGTCGCTTTGGATAAAAGCGCCTGCCAAATGCATAAATGTAAATGTAATAAAAAAAAAAAAATGCTGTACCGAACCCATACCAAACTGTGACTTCAAAACTGAGGTACGTACCAAACCTTTTCAGATACATTTAAATATTAAATATTCCATAATCTATAATAAAATTAAACATTTTATGTTTCCTCCAAACATTTTTTTTCCCCTTGAATATCAAGACACATGAGAGGTCAATAAACAACATTTATGAATTGTATGAAGCACAAATTCTTCATTCAACAGAATCTCTGCTTGGAGATAATGATCTGTGTAAACTTTGGCCAAATTAAAGATACATTGGGTAAGAATCTGTATATGTGGACCCACTTTATATTAGGTGGCCTTAACTACTATGTACTAACATTTTAACTAATCATTTGATACAATGCACTTATTGTGTACATACATGTTTTTACATTGTACTACAATTTTTTAAATGACCTGCATGTAATTACATCTGTAATTCATTTCTTTAGTTACATTTATAATTACACTGTTGACACTTCCCTTACACCTAACCCTACTCTTAAACTTACCCATACCACCACACCTGTCCCTAACTTTACCCGTATTCCACCTCAATATCAGCAAAAGTGTTTTGCAATACAATATGAACACGATCAGTACATTGTACTTATTTTTGATGCAAGTACATAGTAGTTAAGGACACCAAATATAAAGTATATGTGGTGCATGCAGAATTTAACAGGTCACACAAACCTTTTAAATACATTTATCTTCAGGTTAAATAAAAACTGTAGAATGTTTTGAATGGTGGCCTCTCAGTTCAGTGCTTTGAAAATCAACCGTTATCAAACTTCACTTGTTTCATTACTGGATGAATCAGCTCTTGAATGAATGATTCAATGACAATTTAATTTTCTAACAGTCATTTGTCACCACCTACTGGTGTAGCGATGTAACTGAAACAATCCATTTGAAGTGTCAAGTTACTTTCAAAAGGTGATTTGCTCCATTTTGATCACTACCGTAGACATCATTGTTTATATCCGAACTATAAACTTCTATCCCAGTACTTATAATGATCATTATAGAAATAATGATAGTATAATGCTACAAAGTAAATGGACTTAAATGGACTGAAAAGGCAGTACAGATATTATAATTAAATCAAATCTTCATCCTGGCCACCCCCATCTACACTCAAATTAAAAAACAGAAGCTGTATTAGTGCCAGGTCACTATTCGCATCTGTCCCTTTCGGCGTGTTTCTAAGCTTTGTTTGCATCAGGACTTTCTCTCTCTCTAAGCAGATGGCTGAAGCATCAACAGCAATGTCATTAAATCCCACTTCACCCACACACCATCCACCCCCACCCCCTGTTAGGGGATATTCTCCTGCTGCCGGGCCATAACCACACACGTCAACGTGACACACAGACCAGCGTTCACTGCTACACTGTCTTCATTCGTAGACAAAATCACCGTACTATTTTTCAATCTAAATCAGTCCAGTTAAACCCAGCCTGTTGATTCAGAGTAGGACACGGCCTTATAGAAGCAACAAGTCTTAATGACATGATCAAAGTCACAATTATTTAACAAAAAGCCTAGTTACACAGCTCATTGTTTAACACCACATGAACTCTTCACCCAACACCAAGATAGTAGCTGCTGAAACAAAGGGGAAAAGATGAAAGAACGTTGAGAGCGATGGGAAAGAGAGAAAGTGGGTGTATGTTACAGTCCATCACCATGGTGCTTCTAAGCATTCTCTCAGATCAAGCTTTAAAACAGGGCTATATGATATCCCACATGACCACTCACACAGGTATGGAAAATGGATTTAGAGCCTATAGCCTGACCTGCATACTAAACAGGGACTGTTACAGCTATGCAAAGACTAATACAACATCCACACTCACATGAAATCTGATTTCCAGAGGCTGCATGTTACAATGGAGATTCATTTTCTATATGTACGCATGTGTATTAAAACACACACATGCAAAATCAAGCCCCGTCCAGTGGAGAGGAAAGGACTGTTTTTTATTGATTACTCCTCTGCATATGCCACAGAAGAGGCCAGTGGCCAGATTATTTGCTGATGATACTCAGCAGCACAATTTTAGATCTCTTTGTGTCAGTATAAATCACCCCACATATACTGTACTGCACTTCTATTTCATGCCACTTTGCATCTCTCATGCTGACATGCTTTTCTCAATTTTTACCACTGACTGTATGCAGATGTAACTCTGATGAATCCCTCTAACTAACTGAGGCTTGAATTATTTTTCCTAGCAAATAAAACAAAAGTACTGTACCTAAACAGTAGTTGAGGGTACAAGTCAACAGTCACTAGTAATGAACGAAAGTGGAAATTCTTGGCCAAAAAACAAAACTAATTTGGGACACAAACATATCTCATAAACATAACCATTAATGTTTCAAATAAAATTAAAATGAAATGAATATTATATTTTACACATTTTCCTTCGGGAATTACTACAGTAGATGTTGGACAAGAAGGCCTGAATTAATAGTAAGAATTGCAATTAAGGAACTTGCATTGTTTAGTTTTTTTAGTCATCCCATCAGAACAAAAAATAAACAAAAATATTCCCATATTCCTGTGTCTGAAAAAAGGTGAATGGAGCCATGTGAGGCAAAGATGTTAAACAACCCATCATCATCAGAATATCTGAACATCTCTATCAGAACTGCTTTTTAAGAAGAGATAGCTACTGTAGAAACACGACTGTCGATTAGTGATTAGTGCATAAACACGATTATGCACTAATCATCCAGATGGATTATTCCAACTCTTGTTAAATAGGTTAAAGAATATGACAGTGTACACGCAGTAAATTCATTCTTAACACTTAATGTCACAGACGGAATCACAGAATACAGAATTATTAGCTTATAATATTAATGACATTATGGGGCTGTTCGTGTTTCTAAAGATCAGTTTTTTAATTGTTGGTCTATGTATGAATTTGTCAGACAGATGTTTTTTCAGCATCTTGCATCAGGCACTTCATGTTTATCTCTGCATGCTAAGTATCATCATGGTACTACCTTTTTGAAAATACTGTGCCACCCGCCAACTTTGAGGGCCCATCAAGAAAAGTCCAGATATCAAAAATAAATCATGGATGGATCTGATTGGAACAAAGAGTAAAGAATGTGCCCCCAATGTTTTACTAAGGTTAAGGTTAGTAGTCAGTATTATTATGACCAGTGAAGGACCAATGAAATCGGCTGCAGAGCAGGGTTTGCACTTTTTTGTTTTGGATTATACTGTGAAGCTGTACTGATAATTCATGCATTATAAAATGGCGCCGCTGTGTTTGGTCGCCGTTCAGGTCGCTCCGCGAAGACTGTGCTTTTATTTACTATTTTACTTTCTTTTACTCTCAGTTTTTACAAACTTATCATCTGCATTGATCTACTACGACAGCAAAACTCTTTTGGACATTGGTTACCTCTACACTGGACTGTTTCAGGACACTTTCGCCGATCCTCTGTGGCCATCTGAGATTCTTCGCAACGCCGAGTTGAACAATGGACAGAGCCAGCGGCGTAGAACAAAGAAACACCGTGGGAAACGTGCTGGTATCCGTAACAGACTGAGGAAAAGGGCATTCAGACCTCCTCTCCCGAGCATTCTTCTAGCAAATGTTCAGTCCTTGGATAATAAGATGGACGATCTTAGAGCCAGGATAAGTTTTCAACGGGACATGAGAGACTGTAATATCTATTGTTTGTCTGAAACATGGCTCACGCCCGCGGTCCCGGACACAGCTGTGACGCCGCCGGAGAACTTCTCTGTTTTTCGGATGGACAGAACAGCCGAGGCCGGTAAATCCAAAGGCGGTGGAGTGTGTTTCATGATCAACAAGAAATGGTGCGATCCCAGGAACATCACCATTCTCTCGCGGTCCTGCTCACCTCATCTGGAACATTTAACAATCATCTGCCGCCCATTCTATCTGCCTAGGGAGTTTTCTGCGGTTGTCGCGACCGCCGTTTACATCCCACCGCAGGCAGACACAGCGCTGGCTTTATCTGGCCTTCATGATGTTGCCAGCGCCATAAACCAACATCCCGACGCGGCATTCATTGTCGCGGGCGATTTTAACAAAGCAAACCTAAAGAAAGTCCTGCCAAACTTTCACCAGCACGCCTCCTGCCCCACACGAGGAGCAAACACACTGGATCACTGCTACTCTCCGCTTAAGAACGCCTATAAAGCGCGGTCACTTCCAGCGTTTGGCAAATCGGATCATGCCGCCATTTTCCTCACTCCCGAATACAAACAAAAGCTCCTCCAGGAACCCCGGTGAGGCGGGAAGTTAAGCGTTGGTCACCCCACTCAGAGACCGCGCTACAGGCAGCTCTGGGCGATGTGGATTGGGACATGTTCGAGCGAGTTCAGCTGACGTAAGCGAGTTCACAGACGTGGCGCTTTGCTTCATCAACACGCTTACAGAGCAAGCCACGCAAACAATAACAATAACGCCCTTCTCAAATCAGAAACCGTGGGTGGACAATTCAATCCAGCGCGGCAGTGAACGCGACGCACTGCTGCTTACAACGCCGGTCTCCATTCAGGGAATATGAATGAATACAGATCGTCCTGCTATGCTCTCAGACGAGCAGTTAAAGCCAAAAACTCCGTTATAAAGACCGAGTGGAGTCTCATTTCCAACTCAACGACTCGCGCGCGCATGTGGCAAGGTCTGAGGTCCATCTGCTCCTTTGGATCTAAATCCTCTGCAGAGGCAAGCGTTGATCCGTTGCTCGTGAACGAAGTTAAACTCTTTCTATGCTCGCTTTGACTGTAACCGCGTAACGCGACTCCGCCAAGTGGCGCGTTAGAGGAAATTACTCAGAGCAGCAACAATCACGTGATCTCTGTCTCGGAGGATGAAGTTCGGAGAGCACTGCGCGTGTGGACGCCAGGAAAGCTGCTGGGCCGGATGGTATTTCAGGTCGTGTTCTGCGGTCCTGTGCTGATCAGCTCACCGGGTTGTTTACATCTATCTTTAATGAGTCCTCGCTACATCTGTGGTCCCCACCTCCTTCAAAAAATCCACCATCATCCCTGTCCCTAAGAACAGTAAACCCTCTTGCCTAAATGACTATCGTCCAGTGGCTCTCACGTCTATAGTCATGAAGGTCTTTGAGAGACTCATTAAAAACACCATTTGCGCCTTCATTCCTGACACTTTGGACCCTCTTCAGTTTGCCTATCGTCCCAATAGATCGACTGAAGATGCCATCTCTCATGTCCTCCACTCCTCCTCACTCACATCGACAGCAAAAGTGGGAACTACGTAAGACTGCTATTTATTGACTATAGCTCAGCCTTTAACACCATAGTTCCCACCAAGCTAACCTCCAAACTCCTGGATCTCGGCCTGAATCCTTCTCTCTGCCACTGGATTGAGGACTTCCTCACTGGCAGGCCTCAGGTGGTGAGAATAGGCCAGTCCACCTCCACCTCCATCACCCTGAGTGTGGGAGCTCCACAGGGCTGTGTCCTGAGCCCCTGCTCTACTCTCTCTACACGCATGACTGTTTGTCCACACACAGCTCCACCTCTATCATCAAATTTGCTGATGATACTGTTGTCCTGGGCCTCATTTCCAACAACAATGAGACGGCATACTTGGACGAGGTGGAGCATCTAACATCATGGTGCCAGGACAACTGTCTCTCTCTGAATGTTGGCAAGACCAAAGAAATGATTGTGGACTTCAGGAAGAGACAGCAACGGACATACTCCCCTCATGATCAGCGGGTCACCAGTAGAGAGAGTGAGCAGCTTCAAGTACCTGGGAGTAAACATCTCCGAGGACCTGACCTGGACTGCTCACATTCAGACACAGGTGAAAAAAGCCAGGCAAAGACTGTACCACCTGCGCCAGCTGAGGAAATTCAGGGTTTCACCAGCTATCCTGAAAACTTTCTATTTAGGGGCGATAGAAAGTGTTTTAACTCAGTGCATCACAGCGTGGTATGGGAACAGCACCAGTCATGACCGCAAAGCCCTGCAAAGAGTAGTGCGCTTATCCGAGCGTATCTCAGGGTCAGCTCTCCCGTCTCTGCAGGACGTCTACACCAAACGCTGCAAAGGTAGAGCTACCAAGATCATCAAGGACTCGAATCACCCTGCAAACCCTCATTTCACGCTGCTACCATCTGGTAAGCGCTCCAAGCCTGATGGCCAAAACTGAGAGACTCAGGAGGAGCTTCTTCCCCAGGCCATCAGACTCCTGAACTCAGTCACTTAACATCACGTGACTTCACGCCAGGATAAACATCGATACACTGACATTGCACTGCACTTTCTGTTCTCGTTGTTACTGTGTAACAACCTGTCATAAACCTGTTTGCACATTATACTCTTTATACATTTGTTAACCACATATTTATAAGTCTACAGTTTACTCACTGCAAAGTCTACTTCAATTATTTTATTCCACTTTATCCTTATTTGTTACCTTTTTTTTCTCTTGACTTGATTATTTATAATTCTACAGATATAGATATATATATATATATATATATATAGATAGTACTTTTTTTATATCCTATTTCTATTATAATTTCTTCCTTGTGTTTTTAACTGTGAATTTGCACTGTCCATGGAGCGGACCTGTTTACATTTCACTGCCGGTTGTATATTCTGTATATAACTGTGTATGTGACAAATAAAACTCTTGAATCTTGAATCATGCAATGTTGTAATTATGGCTGTCACAATATCAAATTTTCTCACACCACGGTTGTGGCCAAAATAATTAACGGTAATGATATAAATCGCAATATCTATAGAATTTGACTTAAGAAAAATAGAAAAAGCAGAAATTCAGAAACAAAAAACAACCAAAGTGAAAACAAATCCACAAATGTATAAAAATAGATTATACTATAAAATTCATAATAAACATTAATAAAGTGATAAAAGTATGCAAAACCAACCAGGAGATAAAACAGGTCACAAAAAAAGGTACCACGGGGAAGAAGAAAAAAATCCCAACAACCAATCATAGCCCTAACACGACCCATTATCCCTACTTCCCAGAAAGCTTTACAGTTACCTTTAGCCACAGACAGGGCAGCATGGGATAGGAATCCAGGATAAATATGCACATTGTGAGTGTGTGTGCAGGCGGACTAATCTCTGCTTTTGTGGCATCTTTCTAGAAAGCCCCGTGCAGCAGCCATGTGAGCCAGGTTGGCATCAAAGCAGCGTGTGTGCGTGCGTGCGTGTGTGTGTGTGTGTGTGTGTGTGTGTGTGTGTTTAACAGGTGTTGTTTAAGAGGGTATGCAAGGCGAGAGGATTACTGATCTCTAGTGAAGAGTGGAAGGGACAGGGTGACCCAGGTGTATCCTGGGGTCATTAAACAAATCCACTGAGCCTGGAATGATGGCATCCAGCTGCATCACACTTGAGGACAGAGAGACAGTCAGAGCAACTGACAGACTATAAGAAATCTACTATAAATGACAGACAAACAGAAGTGATCTGTGCAACAGAAAAAAAAGGCCTTCAAAAATCAGTTCATTCTATTGCAAATGTTTAGTTGCAGTCCAGAGCACTGCAACACATTTTCTCTGACCTAAGAAAGGTTGCCCTAACATTAGTGACTGACAGGAATGAAAAACCTGCAAAGCATGCCTCATGTCAACAGGGCTACACACTAACTAGTTGACTCTGGTTCTGTGCATACAGTCTCACTCTCACTCAAATTCAGTTGTGAGATTGAAAATTGAAGGGAGTCACTTATTTAATAACACAACTATGTTTGAATATAAGTATTTTAGCACTACAAATAGTGGATAATGATGACTGCTGTACTTCAGACAATTGCCACAGGAGGCAACAAAGCGAAATGAAACAAGTTAAGTCACCTTTATTTATATAACACTTACAATACAGATCGTTTCAAAGCAGCTTTACAGTGATAACAGGAAAATGGTGAATTCCGGCTGTTGTTCAGCTGAAGTAAATTCAAATTCAGTGTTGATTCAGCAAAGAGCTGTGAAGTTTTATACAGAGATTGGAAACTGTCAAGACCAACAAAAACAATACATCTTACATGTGATTTGGTGCTTTGTTACTATGTTATATGGAAAAGTTAGACATTTATAATGTGGCCAATTCCATCCAAAAATGTAACTGTGCTGTGTTTCACAGGAAATAAATACATATACTCACACACAGGCACTCACACCTGTGAAACACACTGAATCACAGCTAAGCCTGTCCTAAAGTTGCACCGCTGATCACCGGAGACCGTCATTCTAAAAATAGATGCTCAGTAAGACATTAGAGTAGTTACATTAAAATCTCAATTCAGGGTTTGTAAACCTCTGGGTGTTTGTGAGTGGAAAACTCGAAAACCTAATCATTATTTAAATTGAATGAAAAATTATTTTCATTTGTTAATGAAATTAACAAATAGGGGTGCACAACAAAGCAAAATAAAACAGATTTTTTTATCAAATTGTGAAATGAAACTGAATAATTTAAGCAGGGCTTGATGCTTCTTAATTACTTAATTCTTAATTACATGTGCTCCTTGGGAAAAAAAAAAAAAGTGCATTAAAAAAACTTAAGGGGAGACATTTAAGAGCAAAAACATTACACTGAATTACATTGAGACTACAATGTTTTTAAATATTTTTGCTTCAAACTATTAATTATAAAATTATGTATATTCCCATGGGCTGGGTGATACAGCAAAAAAAAAAAAATAAAAAATTAATAAATATATATATATATATATATATATATATATATATATATATATATATATATATATATATATATATATATATATATATATATATATAAATCATGATAAGATTTTTAATATCAGTTTATATTAATTAATCACAATTAAATGTCAAAATTTTATTTCTTATTTTATTTTCTCATGGAATGCAATAATTTACAAATCTCATAAATATTTTATTCACAATAGAATATAGATAACATATCAAATGTTGAAAATGACACATTTTGAAATGTCATGCCAAATATTGGCTCATTTTGGATTTCATGAGAGCTACACATTCCAAAAAAGTTGGGACAGGTAGCAATAAGAGGCCCGAAAAGTTAAATGTACATATAAGGAACAGCTGGAGGACCAATTTGCAGCTTATTAGGTCAATTGGCAACATGATTGGGTATGAAAAGAGCCTCTCAGAGTGGCAGTGTCTCTCAGAAGTCAAGATGGGCAGAGGATCACCAATTCCCCCAATGCTGCGGCCAAAAATAGTGGAGCAATATTATAAAGGAGTTTCTCAGAGAAAAACTGCTAAGAGTTTGAAGTTATCATCATCTACAGTGCATAATATCATCCAAAGATTCAGAGAATCTGGAACAATCTCTGTGCGTAAGGGTCAAGGCCGGAAAACCATACTGGATGCCCGTGATCTTCGGCCCTTAGACGGCACTGCATCACATACAGGAATGCTACTGTAATGGAAATCACAACATGGGCTCAGGAATACTTCCAGAAAACATTGTCAGTGAACACAATCCACCGTGCCATTCGCTGTTGCCGGCTAAAACTCTATAGGTCAAAAAAGAAGCCATATCTAAACATGATCCAGAAGCGCAGGCATTTTCTCTGGGCCAAGGCTCATTTAAAATGGACTGTGGCAAAGTGGAAAACTGTTCTGTGGTCAGACGAATCAAAATTTAAAGTTCTTTTTGGAAAACTGGGACGCCATGTCATCCGGACTAAAGAGGACAAGGACAACCCAAGTTGTTATCAGTGCTCAGTTCAGAAGCCTAGATCTGATGGTATGGGGTTGCATGAGTGTGTGTGGCATGGGCAGCTTACACATCTGGAAAGGCACCATCAATGCTGAAAGGTATATCCAAGTTCTAGAACAACATATGCTCCCATCCAGACGTCGTCTCTTTCAGGGAAGACCTTGCATTTTCCAACATGACAATGCCAGACCACATACTGCATCAATTACAACATCATGGCTGCGTAGAAGAAGGATCCGGGTACTGAAATGGCCACCCTGCAGTCCAGATCTTTCACCCATAGAAAACATTTGGCGCATCATAAAGAGGAAGATGCCACAAAGAAGACCTAAGACAGTTGAGCAACTAGAAGCCTGTATTAGACAAGAATGGCACAACATTTCTATTCCTAAACTTGAGCAACTTGTCTCCTCAGTCCCCAGATGTTTGCAGACTGTTATAAAAAGAAGAGGGGATGCCACACAGTGGGAAACATGGCCTTGTCCCAACTTTTTTGAGATGTGTTGATGCCATGAAATTTAAAATCAACTTATTTTTCCCCTTTAAATTATACATTTTCTCAGTTTAAACATTTGATATGTCATCTATGTTGTATTCTGAATAAAATATTGAAATTTGAAACTTTCACATCATTGCATTCTGTTTGTATTCACAATTTGTACAGTCCCAACTTTTTTGGAATCGGGTTTGTAATCCTTTGAAGACAAAATCAAAAATAAAATCAGATTAATATCACAGGCCTAAAGTGTAACCAGACGTTTGAATGTTTAGTTCTCGTCACTCATTAAGCAGGGGCTTTCGTGCTGTGTGCACTGTTGCTCCTCGTGAGAGAGATCGTTCTTCTGGATTGAAAATAGCAAAAATGCATCACAGACAAATGGTGTAATATTATCGCATATAGAAACAGCTGGCAAGATAGAATTTGCAAGACAGCGTCTCTATAACAATAATAAATATTATGTGTAATTTCTTAATTTCTGTAGTTCAGACAGCAGAACCGGTAATGTCAGAGCATATCGATACTGCAGTCTTCCATAATTTAGCCTCGGAGCACGATATCCATCCCTACTCCTTTAATACATTTTACAGTTCACACTAGGGATGCACCGATGTGATCATTTTGGCTTATTCTTTATATTTGACAAATGATAACCGATATATTAGCTGATAAAACTAAATCCAAATTTTTGTATCATTTTTTAAAATGTTAAAGTTTTAAAATTTATTTTACACTCCTGTGGCCAGCTTTCTTTATCAAAAATAAATAAATAAAAATCTATTGCCTTACAAGTAAATAAAATAATGCCTATATAATGTCATTGGACAACATTTAAGTATAAAAATCAAAATGCATGTGCCATTGATAAATAAAATGGAATAGCCTCCAAGCGGACAATAATTAAATTATTTTAATTAAACCACATTGTTGATAAATGATGAGAAAAATAAAAGTTCTAGTTATTATTAATAATACATTAATGTTTTTCTTCTAAAACTGATATTACTGTTTTAAAAAAACAGCATTGCTATTTAAGCTACATGCACTTAATGAACACCAAACTGAAAAGCTTTGCTAGTGGGCTATTTAACTCCACAAAACGCATCCTTTATGAGATTAATCAGATATTTATACAAACATTTGTGCTGCACGTTGCACTGAACTATATTTTCCTTTTCAAAGTGATTCCAATCACATTCCAAGCAATTCAAAACCACCATGGCAAACAGTGCACATCTGAAGTGTGAAGGAAATAATCCATTATTTATTGGCTTTAATATATCTGCCAAATATTTGATAGTGATAACATTAAAAATATACATTTATCGGCCGATTCGGATATGGCAGCCGATATATTGTGCATCCCTAGTTGACACACATCTATTAACTTCCAAATCATTAATACCCATGCAAAAAGATGCATTGTAGAAATCATAACTTCTGATGGTAGCCAATAGTTTTATTTTCCTCATGTCATATACTGAATGTCTAAAATAATTTGTTTGATATGTGCACCATGCACATGTGAACACAGTGTCATTAGATTGCAGTTGGTGTCAGCTTAGTGACTTTTCATATCAAACACATCAAGTTTGTGATTCTTATTCATCCAATATTTTTTTTATTGCGTGTCAGTAACTTTAAGCAGTCCTGAAAGCTGGATATATTTACATACCATGGAACAAACAAAGAAAAATCTACATCGACTGACACAAGTCTCACCCTCATTATATAATGAAGTAACTTCTGCCACTAGCCAGATGTAATGCAAGGGAACTTTGTCATTAAATGTTAGTTTTTATTTGTGTGTGTGTGTGTGTGTGTGTGTGTGTGTGTGTGTGTGTGTGTGTGTGTGTGTGTGTGTGTGTGTGTGTGTGTGTGTGTGTGTGTGTGTGTGTGAGTGAGAGAGAGAGAGTATAGGAGTACTTCAAAGTATATATTTTACATCTCAGGGGTTTGGTTGAAAAAAGTCTCATCTCAAGCAAAATACGTGTTTTGACATACATGTAAGCTCGCTTTTGTGACTGCTGAAGTTAACAGGCAAAAGCAGCGCTGTAACTATGCATGAGTGTTAAACACACAAGGATGAGCTCATGGGCTTAGTGTTTACTCGACAGAGTTAAACCAGGTCCTTAGAGACACACCAAGGCAGGTGGACAGACAGTCAACTGACAAGAAGTGAGGGTTAGAGAAACATAAAAGGGGACACAATGTGAAGGACAAAACTTTTCATATTATGTTGAAAAGACTCGAGAAGAAAGTGTTTTTTTTTTTTTTTTCTGTTACTGTTGTTTTTAGTACTTTAACACATGATTTTGTCTATGGTGCATAAGCATAAGCATAAGCATAAGCATAAGCATGAGTACCACTTTTATGAATGGATTTTTGACCGTGTGGGTGGCTATCATTGGCATGTCATACTATATACAAAGTGACTGTGTGCATGTGTGTGTAGGCGTGCTCTTCTGAAAACAGAGGTGTTCTCTGTAAGAGACCTGACCTATTGCATCATCTCCTGCTCTGTTATATGACACACAGCAAATAATCTTATTCTGTAACCTGCTCCCTCTTTCTGATGTGATGCTGAAAAAAGTGAGAGAAATTGAGCTATTCAATTTCTCAGCCCAGTTTTTTAAATCTCCTTGTTAGGTATCATCGGTTTTCATCCCACATCCCAGTCTACCAAGGACCACATTAGGAGCACTCCAGGAAGCCTTGTCACCACTGACATATGTCCTTGAGGTGGGGGCACTGTAAGGCGATGCTGGTCCATTTGAAGAAGTGGACAGAGAAATGGGGTAGGGGGTGGACATGGGCGACACACAGGAAGTGACAGATAGAAGGGTTAAAATAACATCATCCTCTGGGCTCCTTCCTCGTACCTCCACGCAGAGCCCCAGAGTTGTCGGTCTTGGCTCTTCAGTCTCTCCAGGCATTCGCAACACCACTCCACAAGAAGCACGCTTGTGGCTATTTCCGCACACACAGACATACACTTCCTATGGAGGTAAAAATAGCCACACTTCCCCTGATGGGAGCTAAACCCCCCAACCTCTGTGAGCCTCCCTTCTGTTCTAAAAAAAAAACGCTCAGGGACATATTCTTATCAAGAGCTAGGGTGAACGTCACCGATTGAGTTTATCACCTTGTTACAAAAGAAACCCTAAGACCAACACTTTATCAGAATCAAAATCCCTACAAAAATGGATCAAGAATTCCACTCATAAGCCAGGAGACATGAACTGTGCAACATATGTATAGGGTCACAAACGCTCACACACGCGCAAAGGCATTTAAGCAGGTGTATGTCAGAACTGCTCCACCTACAGAGAAAAATCTAAAAGTGTCAGTAATGAACTCTTTAAAACCCTGTTCTAATTATAGTGCTGTTTGACTGAGATGGGAGCCATGCAGAGCAGATAAGCGTACAGTAATTACACTCAGGCAGAGATAATTTCCTCCCAGCAAACAGTGCTGAAAGCATAGACTGATGTTTTTTACTGACTGCAAAATTTTTGCACCATGACGATATGCCAAGCACATTTAGACAGTCACACACACACATATGCTTTGGGCTTATCTCAACCCAAAACAACACTGTGCAGTCTTTGTGGTGTGTTTTGAGAAAAAATATAGCTCTAAATAGTCATATATATAGGACTGACTGTTTATAAAGAAAACAGACGACCGCAGTGTTCATTTTGTATGACACAGAGTTACCATTATGGCCTGCAATAACACAACAAGCACACCCTTGGGTATGTTTGCACAATGGAGGAGTGTAGTACATCCAAATCAGGTAAAAGAGACTGATCTCGAAGCAACTACAGGGGAGCTACATGGGGAAGCAGGTCAAGGCTACAGACCACACAGAGGGTGTTTGATTCTGGATAACACGGGTGAGCAGAGAGTCAAATGACGGAGCTCCAGGCACTTCAGTACACAGTAATAAGATACAGAGCACTCACCTTCGTTGTCCACTTGACCCTCCGCACAGCTAATGATGGATGGGACAAGGGTAGAGAGCTGCGTGGCATGTGCGCAGTGCAGTGATACATATGCAAGAACATGCACAGACACACAATAGTGCCTGCTGCAAATGCCAGTTCTCTCATAGCTTAAGTCAAAACCAGCTTTCATTCAAAAACAAAACAAAACAAAAAAAATATTCGCTACAACAGAAAATACCCCCTAGACAAAAAAAAACACACTTCAACTCATTTTCAGGTAACGCACCTTTATGATGACATGAGCACAATGCAGAGTGCACTTACCAGCTGTCCGCTATGTAGGACGACTGTTGGTTACTTTAGCTTTATGGGCAGTGCGTGTGTGTGTGTGTGTGTTGCACAGCAATAGGTTCACACACAGCGCGCAGGCAGGCTGTCTGTGCAGTGGCTGACTTCACAGGCTGCTAAGTCCATCACACCATCGTGCACATCTCCGTCCATGGGGATCCACTAAAACAAAAACAAAACAAAAATGGATTAATACAAGACTCCAGACTAACATTTAAGAGCAGTGGCACTGGTGCCTCAAAGTTCTACAGCACCTGATTTGGGAGCACTGCGGTGGCAAAGTGGGTATTAATAATATTACATATTTGTATAGAAAATACACATTTGACAGTAGCTTGGAGCTTGGATACAGATGTACATTTATTTTCATTAACAAAAAAAAAAACAGTAACATCTGTACAACCTCACTTAGCTGACCTAGTTAGGATTATAAAATTAACCATTGGTTTTTCATAGTATCATACATTTGTAGATCATAACCACAGATAAAACCACACATGGCACCTCATTAACATGGCTAACCTTGTGTATTCTATGGTACTGGTTATGAAAAACAGTAGCCTAAAGACATTTAGTATAAATATGGGTGTGACGAGACACTTAGCTTACGAGATGAGACGAGACACGACCCAAGATCGGGTTAACGAGAACGAGACAAGATTTTTGCACAGTATTTTTAATAAATCCTCAATGACAAAATTCATGACTAGAAAAATAATCTGCAGGAGCATTTTGAAATGTTTTAACTCATTTTAGTGAATGTCATTTCAGTTCTAATTTCTGAATTATCAAATGCATTGAAAAACAACAATGCTCAAGCACTGTAAAAGGTTTTGCCACAAAATCAACTGACCGGCTTCTCTCCTGTATGATTTCACATGAGTCTCTTCAGATCTTACTGTACATGAATTGAGTAGGGATGCACCGATTAAAATTTTCTTGGCAGATTCCAATTTCCGATTTTCTTTCAAAGAACTATAATTGAGAGCATATACAAACAAAAATCTACTTTTCTGCAATGCTAAATTTCATTTTCATAAAAAACAAGTAAAACAACAGTAATAAAATAAGAACAAATAAACAAATTTCAAACAGCACAAATAAATGCAATAGAAAAAGAGAGATGTGAAATGAACACAAATTAATAATTTGTTTACAATAATAGGTCCCTATAAAATGCTGTTGTTTTTTTTTTACAGTAATTCTGTTGTGTATCTTAGCTTTCTAGTAATCAAATGAAGGCATAAAACAATCAAATGAAATTTAAATAAACATTAAATTTTTGGCAAACAAAGTGCTGCACAACAGAGGTTTACTGTTAAAATTAATTAAAGATTGTGTGATTTATTCCTTTAAAAATAAAGTTTTTATAATTATTTTATTGTTATTATTAGGCTAGTATTACATTAAAACATACATTATACTGTATAATAGTAATGCAATAGTACATAGTACTATACAATAGTAATAGGCCTGTATTTGTCACAAGTTAAACCAAACTTTTATTTTGACAGGTTACCGAGAAGACCTTGAAGTTTCTGTGTATGATATGACAATAGTTTCTCTCAAATTAAACAGTAAAATGTTCATAAAGTTACTCTCAGAGCAGCCAGAGAAGTTTGTGTTCATGTCGTTATATAGCAACACCGCAAGTGTCACGCGTGCTTTGTGTGTGTTATAAATGTATTTGCGTGTCTGCGCCATTCATTCATTCATACACACACAGAAACGCACAGAACATGTAGGATTCATATTCAAATAGTCTTCTTGGTTTAATATTCACAGACACTAGTCCATATTGCGATGTGATTTAAGTTTACTGACCTACTTTTGATTTATTCATTCAAAATGGACAGATTCTGTGACATTCTGCGTTATACAATAAATTCAATTTTTATGACTGGATTCCATCCGTGTTTTCTGCATTGCAGAAATCATGGAGCCCTGGCTTATGTGCGTTTCACTTATATCAGTGCTGCGCGCTTTTGTTGCGAGCTCGAAACCTGCGGAATTAGTTAAATTATGCACAAACCAAGCACTATTTAACCAGAGCGAATGAGATGAATGAGTGAGAGGATGTGGGTGTGTGTCACGTTCGCAGACAGAGTACTCTCTCAATATTCAAAGTGCAAACAAAGACCAAAACAGAGACCACAGCTAAGAGGAGGTTACAACTGCACAGCCCAGCCTAAGATATCTTTGATACTGGGACTGGGAGACAGGCTATTGTAAAAACTGAAATGTCTGTATAACTTGCACATTAGGTCGTTTTCATAAACACCTACCTCCATAAAAATTTATTATAAGTAAATTTATAAGTAAATAAGCTCATCTCTAGTGTATTTTTATGGCTAACTAACAAACTGTGAACATTGGATAACTTTCCTTAGGTAAATGCAATGTTAAGTGACATTGTTCTCAAGTTGTTTTATTGACGTCTTTCCGCGAGTGAAACTCGGAATCGGCTATTAAAAGTGCGCAAAATCAGGGAGCTTGTATTTGCTTTTGCTTTAGTTTTTCCTCTAGGTATAGAGAGCGGCAGTGCTGAGCGCACATTCTACAAGATAATACATTTATCAGACACTTAGGCTCTGTTGCGTAGGAATCCTCCGCCATGGTCCTGTCAATCATCTCACCTTACTCTTGTCACGTGATCAGTGAACTGCGATTCCTGCTGCACTGTGTGAGACTCCGTAGCTCGCGCTGGCTGAGCAGACGATTGCAATAGTTTACAATTGAAGTGACCGTTATCCAACTAATTCAATGTTTTCTATTTCTATAAAAAAAGCAAAACGACAGTGGAGGATGTAATGTAAACATAAGTAATGTAAATGTAGCGGTGGCATATTCTATGCTAATTTCACCCTCACACTCTGTCATGGTGACATCACAAGACAACTTTTCACTCGATGAGAAATCTAGTCACATTTTAATTTTGCGAGATCTCGTGGCACAATATCTCGTCACACCCCTAGTATAAATACAAATGCACAAAAACTGCTATTGCCTATGTTTACATTATTAATATAATAAAATTTGATGCATCACACATTTCTGCCACAATATCCATGGTAAATGTTCTGCGGTTGAAACACTAATTGACCATGAAAGTTGGACTGTATCTTTCAACATACCTTCTGATGTTCATTAATGTTTATTTTGTGCTGAAACTAGTAGTAAAACGTACTTCACTTGAACTGCTACAGCGATCTGTCTAAGGGTGTCACAATTTTGATTTTAAATTGAAATCGACCGAAATTAAGTCACAATCTCGAACTTTGAATAAAAAAAATGGAATCGTCGATGCTGCCACACCCCCCATGTCACGTCCGGTTGCTTGCAAAGCGGAAAAAAAAAAACACGCGTTTAAGTGCTGCGAGTCAACCTCCTCTAACTTAGCTACAGCCACTCAAAAGATAGCATGGAAACTGCAGATGCAGGAGACCCATCGAGAGAACTTGAACCCCCTCCTCTTCCACTGAAGTCGCCGTGTTAGGAGTATTCATAGCCGCAGACATGCGACCTTATTCGGTGGTGGAAAACTCCGGTTTTAGACATTTAATTAGCATGCTAGAACCTTGCTAAGAAATCCCAAGTAGAACGCATCTCACAGCTATGGTGATTCCCTCCATGTACAATGTAAAGGAGAATGTTATTGAAGGCCTGAGCAGCACACATTTACTTGCTGTTTTATTGTTTTTGTTTGTTTTGTTGTGAACTTGAATGTCATCATCTGTGAAGACTGCACTTATAAAAGAGAAACTAGATAGCAGGTTATTTTGTGCAAGTTTTCAATTGACTGAAGATAAAAGTTATTGTTACATTATGGTGTTAATAAATGTTTTAAATTTAACAATGTAGTGTGGTACATTGCGAACAAAGGTCAGATATTATATTGCATAAAAGTCTAGTCTAAAAATGGCATAGCAACCTGTGCTTAAAAAAAATTAATGTAAAAATCGAGAATCAAATCGAACCGTGACCTTAGAATCGAAAATGTAATCAAATCGAGGATTTGGAGAATTGTGACACCCCTAGATCTGTCACACCACATTAACCCTAAAAGGAGCAACGTATCCTGGGGGATACAAACATGTGAGAGGCTGTGGGGAGAGGAAGGTAAAGTGTAGGTCTCATTTCTTGGTTTCATGTTGAAAGGTTGTTTGTTGTGAATATTTAGATCTGGTGACTGTTCATAAATTCTTATTGATTGGTTTTGCTAAACGCATGCAAACTATAAAAGTGTTTTTAGTTGAGTATCATTTCATACATCAATGATATTATACTTTTATATTATATTATTATTGCAATTCAATGATATTTGAGAGATGGACAAATAAATGTTCCCCAAAAGCCTGTTGTGTCATATTTGACATTTACATTAACATCTTTTTTTTTTTTTTGCATTAAAAAAATGGTATATGAATAATCAAATAAACCCAAGTTGCTTCAGTCCATTAAAATGTTTCTTACATTTACTTTACTTGATTTTTTTAAAAATCAAGGGGATACAAACACTAAAAATAAGAGTCATGTTTTTATAAAAATAAAAATAAAATAATGAAATTGTATTATTTGTGTCCAGATATGATAGCAATACATACATTTTCTGATTTCTCTATCTGAGACTTTGTTTCATATCAAAAGTATGTTACAAAGTTTTGTTCATTCATCAACTGAAAACAGTATAGACTAAAAGATTGATTCTGGCGATTTAAGAAATCGATAACGGTTCATCAAAATGAGAATCAATTAAAATCGAGAAATAAATTTTTTTCACCCAGACCTAGTAAACTAGTACCCTCGCGTATGTGTAAAAAAGTGAAGTACTTTGGCCATTTAACACAGGAAAAAAAAATTTAAAATGTGTAATTTTGGTGATCAAAGATAAGTTTTAAAGGATAAAATTGTTGACTGGGGGCTTTAAGAATTGATACTGGTTCAAAGTGAGAATCGAGTAAAATTGAGAAATCTATATTTTAAACCCAGCCCTAGTCACCACCCTCAAGGTTTCTTCATTGCCTTTAACATGCTCCATATATTTCAAATATTTATAATGTACTCCCTGTAAACTCCTATGAAAGCTGATAGTATCACTACTGCATACTGCTGATTGTACTCTGACGCCAATCTGTATGAATACACTTACACACCCACATACAGCTCAGGCCTGCTGGGAATGAGTGCAGCATTGAATGGCTCACAGCATTTCAAGTTAATTTGAATGTGCTATAATTATGTCACTGAGACCCCATTCAGCTGTGTTTACCATAACCTGCATATATGTTCTTCGGGACGAGCAAAAACAACTGCGAAAAACATCTATCGGGGCTCATCAGAATTTAACTATACTCTCATTCCTGCGTAATAATCAAGGAACTTTGCTGCCGTACCATGGGTGCAGCAGGCGCAATGATATTACACAGCGCCTGAAAATAGTCCCCAGCCATACAGGCGCTGCATAATATCATTGCACCTGCTGCACCCATGGTACGGCAGCAAAGTTCCTTGATTATTACGCAGGAATGAGAGTGTAGTCCCTAGCCATATCTGTCTATAAAATCGTAAATGGGAAATGGTGGTGTTATTTTGTCACTTATTGAGCAGTAGGCTAGCTGGAGCCATTTACCTCCAGTCTTTGTGCTAAGCTAGGCTAGCGGTGGGTGCATCAGACAGAGTTATGACACGCACGGAGATGAGAATGGTATGTATGGACTTATCTAACACTGGGGGATACAGTGAATAAGCTAAAGTCCCAAAAAGTTGGCGTGTTCCTTTCAATTCAAAGACAGACTTTTGGACTGTTTTCAATAAAGCATCTAGTCTCCTATGTGCATGCAGATTTAGCTGACTAAACACTGCTGCTGTTAGTCGACAATAGAAATACTAGCTGTTTATATATTTTTGCACATTTATGTTTTGCTTTATATTTTTACAAACGGCTACATTCAAATTACTGTCATGTTCATGAAAAGTGTATATCTGGAGAGGGAAACCATTTCATTTCACCAAACTCAGACCTTGCATGCATTCATTTTCTCTGTGTAACTCACAACGGGATCAGAGAAATATCCACTCTGAAAGCGCAAGATGAAATATCCACTCTGAAGACGAGAAATTGCTTCACTACATTCACCGGTCTGGCAGTTCTACCAGGTATGTGAAAAGTTCAATAAATTTGCAACATCATTGTGGAGATACTGCAACAACAGCAACTCTTCAGCAACAAAGGGAAATAAGTAATTCCATGCGTTTCAGTATATTGGATCCATGCATTTGGTCTAACATGTTGCTTGCCAATAAATAAAGACTTGTCAATCCATGATACCATCTCATCTTTTTTTATACTTAATATACATTGTTGTTAACAATAGCTAAAAAATATATATAAATGAATACTACTCCTACATTATAAATAGAGGATTCAAATAGACCCATGAGGTATATAATGTTTATATGTGAATAATGGCTTAAATGACTTGGCAGACTTGAATGAAATGAACCATTAGAAATCCAAGATGCTGCGGGCAGACAACGTACGGAAGCCTGTAAGGTTTTAATTTCTCATTCTTACTGAGAAAAATTTTAGTAGGTTGTGACATTTGTTTGAGGTGTTATTGTATTTATTGTTCAGGGGCTGCTACTTATAATATGCTGGGATGGTCAGTTGAGCAACAAGATCGCAGCTCATCTCAATTCTCACAAAGATGCGTTAAGTGTCCTTGCGTCCTTATGAGTTTGTTCTTTCAAGGTCACCTGGCAAGGCCATTCTCCATGAGAATGCAAGTCCATTCTTTGCGTTCTTGGAATTGAGAAACAGCCCTGGATTTGTTTTACAATCTCTTTGTGAACTTTTTGAAGCATCAAAGTGGTAGTTGTGTGGACCTTCAATGGAGGCACAGAAATATCTTAGATTGTATTATAAGGAAGTATGCATTAAAGGGAGGCACAGAAATATCTTAGATTGTATTGTAAGGAAGTATGTATTAAAGGGAGGCACTCCAAGATATCTGCGTAGGCTGCCATAACGGTGTACTGTATATGTATGTGTTTTGATGATGTCAGACATGACGCAGCAGGCGGGCAGTGGCATGGTTGGGAGGGATAGTGGCCGATGGGCGGAGTCTGTGCCCAGTCACCAGTCAGTGGGAAGCTTAGGAATGCCACCAGGCGCCATGCCCTGAATCAGTCTGATTCACATGGCCACCAAACCTCCACCTACAGCAAGGAACAGGCAGTTCAGAGTCAGACACACCAGCCCATTCTACTCTCCAGCACACAAAGAACACTTTTGTCCACACACAAACATACACAGTGGTCCATTTCCTCTGCAGTCCTGGGTAACTTGTGGGGACTGACGGCAGATGACTGACTTTTCCAGCCGAAAGACAAACATTATGTAATTAGAGTTCAGGGAAAGGTCTATGTTTGGGGCGTTGTGGGAGGAAACTGCTTTACCAAACTATCACTAATCATCTCATCTCTGTAGGCGATCACTGTTGGTTCCAAGTTATGACAGCGCGCAACTTCCAGACAAAATGACAACACACAGAGATTGCGTGCCTGTGCACATTTCAAAGCACTGAGTGCCACTGACATCATGGCACCACGATTAGGGCACAGTGCCATGGCGCTCTGCGATCTGCATTCACTGTGCCACAATAACAGCAGCAGTCATTCACTGTACCATGGAGAGTTTTAAGTTCTCTGTAACAGTAAAGAGCCATATCACATCATCACATACAGTATTCATGCAAACAGTGGTTCTCCTCTTTTTTTTGCACTTCCTTTGAATCTAGAAAAACTTTCTTTGCTTTCTGCACCAAACTTTTTACATCAGAATTTTTTTTATAATAAATAAATAAAATGTAGCTGCAGTCAATTGATTCAAAAAAATAATTGCACATTTTTCTGTAATTAATGGCGATTATTTGTACCTAACATTAAAGTTTTTAATATATTTTATATTGTAACAATTTCACATTTAATCTCCAAATGAATGAAGAAACAACATAAAGACAGTAGCCTATATTTAACATTTTTGCTTAATTAAAAAACGCAGCAGCTCGAGCTCTTACTAGAACAAAGAAGTATGACCATATTAGCCCGGTTTTGTCAACACTGCACTGGCTCCCTATTAAACATCGTATAAATTTTAAAATCTTGCTTATTACTTACAAAGCACTAAATGGTTTAGCTCCCCAGTACTTGAGCGAGCTCTTAACGCATTATACTCCATCACCTCTATTGCAGTCTCAAAACTCTGGCCAGTTGATAATACCTAGAATATCAAAATCAACTGCAGGCGGTCGATCCTTTTCCTATTTAGCGCCTAAACTCTGGAACAGTCTTCCTAGCATTGTTCGGGAAGCAGACACACTCTGTCAGTTTAAACCTAGACTAAAAACGCATCTCTTTACTATGGCTTACACATAAAACATTATCAATTTCTATTATTCAAATCAGTAAATGATTGTTAGGCTGCATTAACTAGGTCAGCCGGAACCGGGAACACTTCCCATAACACCTGATGTACTCGTTACATCATAAGAAGAATGGCATCTACGCTAATGTGAGTCTCTCTGTTTATCCCGAGGTTTACTGCAGTCAGCCGGATCCGGGTCGTATCCAGACCAGATGGTGGACCTGCGCCTGGACATGACCAACGCATCCCTGAAGTGTCTGCAGAGAACATGTCAAATAAACTCCCCCCGTGAATGCCGCATCGACACGACATCCTCATTAAACTCGTCTTCGCCGTGACGACTCCAATCTTTTGAATAATCTTACGAATATCTATTTACCTAATATGAATTAAGACCTGCAATGTTGCCAGAATTATAATCATACACTGTTTGTTCGTCGGCCAGAGGAGAACTGGCACCCCGACTGAGCCTGGTTTCTCCCAAGGTTTTTTTCTCCATTCTGACCCTGAAGGAGTTTTGGTTCCTTGCCACCGTTGCCTCTGGCTTTTGGCTTGTTCAGTTGGGGACACCTAAATTTCATCTATATTACCGATCTGCCTGCATTGACACTATATGATAATTGAAATTAGCTGGATAACATCACCGTTTCACCAGAACGGCTGTACAAATTCTGTTGCATTATTTTCCTGTTAACAATGTGAAGCTGCTTTGAAACAATCAGACTTGTTAAAAGCGCTATATAAATAAAGGTGATTTGATTTTGATTTGATAATTGAATTTATGAATGAAGGCCAGTCTCACCGATACCAATACTGTTACAGATGTCTCTATGAAAATCTATGAATTTTAGCCATTAATTATAGCCATTCAGCATTACAGTATAATTGAAAGCTAAACATTTTAACATTTATTAGGCTACATAAACCCATTATAATAAATGCCACATTTAGCTGTGGCCTTCAATATATCAAAGCTCAATTTTTTATTCTATTGGCCCAGTCAGACCAGTTCAGATTTTACTAATCCTTTAAAAATACACAAAAAGTTATTGGTTTTCATTGTTTTTGACCCATGTAAACATGTAACATGTAATAACATGTAATAACCCATGTAAACAGTGCTTTAAGATTTTTAAGTAGGTCTAACAGGTGGGATATATACAGAAATTGAATAAAGTTAATCAAACACTTCACAGTCTTCACTGCATAGGCTAAATTATAAATTAAATGTAGATTAATCATTATTAAAGTTACAAAAGTTATTCAGTCAAGAGCAGTGAGTGATTTTCTAGCAGCGGGTTTATAGGCGCTGTCACTTTAAGACCTGCCACACAGATCTGACACGCATCCCATTTTCTCATTTACATTCAAGACTTCATTTAACTCCTTTCAGACTGTGCTTGCGAGGATACTCGACAAAACAGCCATTTTTGCATAATTTTGTGTTTTTGTCCATTCAAGCACTGTCTGAAGCGGACATGAATTGTACTAAATTTTGTCCAGATCAGGTACCGAAATTATATTATACCAGTGTACTATGCTGGTACAGCATGTAACATATATATACACATATAACACATGACCCTATAAATTAACAATGGTTTCAAAACCATGGCATTTAAATTTTGCCACTGATCAGAAAACCAGAACCAAACTAAACAGAAGATTATAGCAAGTCACTGTTGTTTGAATTTGGTCCATGATGTCACAATTGACAAGTATGAACTGTATGAATCACATAAGGAAGTGAGCATGAACAACAGCTTCACTCATAAGTTAGACACAGGGTTTGAAACTATTGATAGGCAGTGCAGACAAATAAGAAGAAACAGAGCCACAGGCAGGGAGTTGGTTGACAGGGAGCTCATGTATCTGAAAAATGAACTTCAGGCTTAAATAAACACAGAGTGAATGCAGGATTCTGTAACTGTATTGCCTGACTACTCAGACTGTGTGGGACAGCAAGAAATTCATCATCTTTTGGAGGAGGATAGTCAAACATTACACACCTGCTATCAATGCTGAATCATAGGAAGCTGTGCTGAGTAATTCTTTTCACCATTACATCTGTGATGAGCTGCATAACGTCATCTTTACAAGGGAGGAGGACCACTTTCATATGTCAGTTAATGGAAAACTACTGTAATAGACTAATATATATATATATATATATATATATATATATATATATATATATATATATATATATATATATATATATATATATATATATATATATATATATATATATATATTTTTTTTTTTTTTTTTTTTTATCACGGGAGTGTTTGAAAGCAGGCATCTATCAGAGAGTACTGAATATACCTGGTATTCAGTCATACTGGCATACTCTGCAGAAAAACTGGCATCATCAGATTTTTACATTTCAGTAGCGAGTCAACCCTAAACACTATATGCAAAATGAATTCTAAAACACAGAGAAGCAATTAATGCTTTCTGAGTATCATGTTTCAACATGATAGCCTGCATAAGATTACTGCACAAAGGTTATACCTGGATGCCACATCTACAAGCAAAAATTATGACATAGCCAACAACTTTGTGAATATTTTGAATAAAAAAATAAAATAAAAAAAAAACATAATAAGAACGATCTTATTATAGATCTTATTATAGAACTTAGAATATCTGTCATACAGTGCTATTGTGGCTTTGGTGTCACGTGACAAGCATGACGCGTCGCTAGGGCTGGGTGATAAAATGGTATCGGTATTCATCAAAGGTACACCATTGTCAGAAACTATATAAAAATGTTCGATATAGAGCTCGATATTTTCATTCAAAGGCAAGCACGTCGTTAAACAGCCTATCAGATGTTTTGATAAATCAGCCTGCTACACCACTGACAATCAAACAACCAATAAGATCTAAACAGCCAGGTTGCATTGCTCTCGTGTTCGCTTGCGTCCTCGCCATTTGACATCAGAACAGATGCAAGATGAGTGCCGCGCCAGGAGATTGTCAATAAAAAAGGACATGTCAACTGTGTGCCAGTGTGTGCCAGTTTTCGACCAACATCAGAACACCGTTGTGTGTGTAAGCTTTGTAAAAAAAACATCCTGGCCAAGCATGGAAACACAAGCAACTTATTTCCTCACCTTAACCGCTTCCACCCTTTTGAATATGCAGCATTTTTATTTTTTATTTTAAAGGTTAGAAGAAATATTAAAAGAAATAATTATCGATACCGAACGATATGAAACATACATTATATTGTGATACATTTTTTAGCTATAATCGCCCATGTGGCTCAGCTAGAATATTATACACAATCTAATATTCCTGCTGCGCTGCTGTCTATTTTATGTTAATCAAACAACAAAAGATTTTTTTACTTTATTTTTGTACCTGAAAACTGTTAAACCTACCTAAAAAGCACTGCTTATTTCATATGAATCTTTGTTCTGTATTTCTGCATTACTTTGCTGATTTAAAACATGATCAAATCACTATCTATTTTAATGACGAAAGTTCAAATAAGAAAGCAAGTGAATATCGGTATCAAAATCGCCAAAAGTTGTTCGTTAAAATAACGCACCGGTAATGGCACCAAAAAAATCCTATCAGTCCAGTTTGTTTTGTTTTAAATGGTGGCTGTCATAAAAACTTGACGGATTCATTCAAACATACATTAAATATTGAAGAACAGTAAAAAAAAATATTTTACAGATTAGATTAATTTGTGCATTAGCTATTTTTCTGAAGTATGTCACTTGACATTGTTTGCAATACTGAGTGACTGCATAAGACATGATACAGATTTTGGTAAGTTGTACTATATCTTTCAACATATTTTCTGATGTTCATTCGTGTTTATTTCGTTCTGTAACATAGTAAAGAAGAAGGGATGATCGCATTCACTCACGATCCGCTACAACTGTTCAAGATGAAAACTGAAATGGCGCAGTGTTTGTTCAGCTTTTTCATAATATAAATAAATGCATAGTCTATATGCTTGAGTGCTTGTCCTGTAAGTTTGTGAATAAAAATTTAAATGTGAACAAAAACAGAAGCTTTCTTATTTTAATTATATCTTATTATCATTAAAATATAAAAATTATACATGGAATTTTTACAATCCTGTCCATCAAAATGATTGTTCCCTTGGTCAATCAGTCAAAAAGTGACATGACAACCCATTCAAGTGTAAAATTAAATAAAATCAATGCGTTGCCTCATAGTGCAACCAGATATTCATCTCTATTTGGTGACACAATACATGTTCTAAAGGCTAAACACACCCCATATATTTTTGGTTAGTAATACATACCAAGGCTAACTTAAGCTAATGGACAAATAATTACAAAGAACAAATTGTCAGAGGTGAATGATGTAGTCTTTGTTGTAGGTAGGATGTTGTTCTTCCTACCAAACAAATACAACATCTGCACTGCACAGACTGCAACTAGAGGTTTTGTTCACCTAATTACACCTTAAAGACATAATTTCAGCTTTGTGGTTGTATTACAACATGAGATGATAATCTATGTGAATTAGTCAAAATTATGTAAAACAAGTAAACTTAGTTCTGCCTAGCTCTGATTATAACTGCATATTCCCAACCATCCCATCTTCCACCACCAACACAAACTTTTGCCCTGATGTGAAATCTGGATAGCTCTCCATAATGTCCTGCCATTAACGGCCAGTGGCACACAGCATCTGTCATGCCCAGCGGCAGTGTTCAGTGGTTGCATATGAGCTATGGTAGTAGAGATCAAGTCACATCAGGACTAGAAATGTTCTTAGCAGAGGTATTACTCTGCACAAGAGGATACCGTTAATGAAAGCACTCTATTAAAACTCAAGCAAACGACTGACATGAAGTGCACCACTATGAGTAAGCATTGGGGGCTGAGAGCTGGGAGTGGGCACTGCTAAATGTTAACACCACAATTACATCATGGGCATTGGGCAAAGCCTCAAATTATATATGATATATGAAACAGGTTATGAATAAATCTCCACCGCAGACGCAGAGGGAGAAAAACAGGCACAGTCATCACAACGAGCTAATAAATCCAGTAAGGCATTGATCCGTACTGGACTTTGTGCACAAGTCAATGAGCAGTTAGAGTCTGAACTGCTGTGAAATTGACTGGTCTAAATGCTTCACAATAATAACACACTGAATACAAAAATTAGCTGAAGTGTGATTTTCAAAGCCAACAACTCACGCAAGCCGTTTATTCTGTGATCTCTCATCAGAAACTGTTACCAGTTTGGACTCAGCCTGCCATAGAGAAGACTGGCATGTGGCCACATTTCTAAGTGGTGAAGGGATGCTGCCATTAACTTCGGGCACACAGCCAGTGGAGGTAATCCAGGGCTCACTGAGCATGTCAAAATGAAAGCAGTCACCTGAGTCAGCGATCTGATGACTACACAAGCATGGTGTTGCTTATCAGCTTGCATCCTGAATTTCTCTGTATTTCAATCCTCTTTTAAAGACTTATCTCCATGTGATTTTCTTTTTAAATTATGATGCAGTCACTGTGAGGCTGAAACTGATTGATACTTTAAATGGGTCATAAAATTTTTTCCTTGATCTTTTGACATTAAAGAGTTAGCGGTATTAGGGGCATTAAAGGTGGCAGAAAACTGAAACTGAAAATCTTGGAAAATTTCTGGAAACTTTGCAACCCTAATCACGATTCACTCTCGAACGATTCTGAGCTTATTTTTTAACTGCAGATGCTCGATGATGCTGCGTGCTTTAGAAACACCCGTATTCTGCTAGCTTCCAATTCCTCACACACATACACCACTTGAACCTTCCATTAAAATATTCTTTCATAAAGTTCGGAAAGGTTAAAGCAAATTACAAGGACATTCACGGGCTTACTTGCAAAGGATGCACCGTGAGAAGCACGCTTTGCTTGATGTTATGCTTGTAGTGTGCGGTCCTGCCCGTCTGTATTTTCCTTACATCATTCATGTTGTTTGGAATGCAGTGGGCTTATATATTAAAAACAAGAAACACTGACAGAAGGCTACCTTCAATTTCAAATGCTCAGTGCACTTTGTGAAGTGTGCTTGTGCATGCGGCTGTGTAGCCTATGGTTGAATGTACTTGCATCTCAAAATGGTTTTATGATGCAAAGGTTTTTATGATGTAAACAGTCAGTTATGTCTTAAGGGATCAAACAGACAGGACAAACCACATCCTATATTTCAAAATCTGTGCATTAGTGTGAATGCAGCTTATTAGATCTTCCACTGTCTATGTCGTCATCAGTAATAATCAAACAACTAGAAAAAGAGAAATAGAAAAATCACTCACAGCTCTTGAATGGAAAACGTTCAGATACTCTTAAATACTGAAAGCACTCTTCGTGATGGTATTCAGGAAAACAGCACTCTTGGTTCTGCCATGTTGCTTAACTGTAGGCTATCATATGTTATAAATATAAAAACTATGTGTATGTTACGTGTGAGTTTCTTTGTATGAGCGGCGCTCATTTGTTGTGATTTCTCCTCGAGAGGCGTCAACAGCACAACCTTGTTACCATCAGTTCATTATGCATATAAATATTATCCACTATCGATAGCCACTTACACTAAATGAATGCAGAGTCATTCTTGCATTTTGGTGACTCCCTAGTTATTTTTTGACGTTTTTATCAGGATACTTTATTAGATATAGGATAAAAAATCCCTTCAAAAAATGTACTTCAAAAAATCCACTTGTTTTAAGTGTAAGCGCACAAGTGTTAATGTCGAGCCCTGCAGAGTATTAAGGGCCATTCACACAGAATGCATTTTTGAGGTTAAAAACACAAGACGCCGGTCTGGAGATGCGTTTTTTAACTAATAACTGTTTTACTAATAATCATTTCATATGCAAAGATGTTAGCCAATCACAGCAGAGGGCATTTACTGTAGCCTCACAGCAGAAACGCCCCTTCAAATAGAGTGTTCAGAGCAGAGGGCTAAAATCAGGGTATGAAAAATTTCACATTATTTCAATTGTTGATGTAAAAATCATACTAACATTATAAGTCCACCCCAGGAAACATTATAAAATAATAAAATAATGCAGTTCATGACCCCTTTAGCATCTGGTGCTACTCCGTGAGGTCAAGGGAACAACACACACTCAAAAGCATGACACTGAGGGAATGGTGTAGTTCCAGTGAAATTTAGATGCCAAATCAAACCATTGATCCCCAGGTATCATAGAACGAATCTTGCTTGGGGCGAATGGATCGGTGTCTGTCTTCAGTCAGCTCTTTTCTCCATGAGCATAAAAGAAGAGCCGTGCGACAGCGGGTTTTGCAGCCTGGCTTGCCTTTACATGCAGGGATACTTATCACACCTAGACCGAGATACAGGGCCTAGGGGCAGCATTTATTGAACAACAGTGCTTATCTCCTACACACTGAGCACTGGTAGGAAAGGCAGAACCTTACAGAGCCCTACACTCAAAACACGCGAGTGAGAGACTACTGCATATCCATTCACAGGGTTTCTCAGGTCTTATGAAGGTAAAGGAAAGAAAATTGAAGGAATAAATTGAAGGGAACATAACGCATCAATAGGTTCCCTAAACGTAAAAGCACACAATAGAGAGTTATATTAGTGACTTCAAAGTTTAAAATACAATTTCCAACAGATCTCCATAACTTTTAAAACAGCTTAAAGTTTGAGATAAGAAATCTTGGGAAATCTTGTGAAAGTGATTTTATGATTAAAACAAGAACAAATATCTGCCAATGGGTTCATAAAAATCTAAAATAATCTTAATTCAAGTAGAATAAATAATCTTACTTAATTCAATTGTAAATCATTTTCATTCCCAACGACAGGTGTTTGTTCTTGTTTTAAGCATAAACTCACTTAATTTTGTTCAATTTCTCAGAAAACAAGACTTAATTTCTTCATTTTGCATGTCATTAAACGTATATGGAAAACAAAAATCCTGAGGAAGAGATTATTGGATTTAATTTTACTGACTTTATACAGTAAATTAAATTTTTATGAATGCATTCTGCAAATCCATCCACATTTTCTGCATTGCAGAAATCATAGGGCCCTAATTTAATGCCATGATATTGAATTTAAGACTTTCTGATACAATTTAAAACATTGTTAAGGCCTTAAAGGGATAGTTCACCCAAAAAGGAAAATTACCCCATGATTTACTCACCCTCAAGCCATAGGTGTACATGACATTCTTCTTACGAATACAGTCAGAGTTATATAAAAAAAATGTCCTGGCTAATTCAAGCATTATAATGGCAGCCCAAAATTTGAAGCCCAAAAAAAAAGTGCATCCATCCATTAAAAAAGTACTCCACACAGCTCCGGTGGGTTAATAAAGGCCTTCGGAAGTGAATCAATGTTCTGTTTTTTGTTTTTGTAAGAAAAATATCTATATTTAAAACATTATAAAGTAAAATATATAGCTTCCGGTAGACCACCTTCCGTATTCAATTTTCAGAAAAAGCGTAACTCCCATGGTGATGACGCCAGATGTAGCATAAGTGTTTTGAACTACGAGAGGTGTTATACTTTCTTCATAAGTTGAATACAGAAGGCGGTCTGCCGTAAGCTAGATATTTTACTTTATAAAGTTTTAAATATGGATATTTTTCTTACATAAACCCATCAATTCACTTCAGAAGGCTTTTATTAATCCCCTGGAGCCATGTGGAGTATGTATATGATGGATGGATGCACTTTTTTGGGCTTCAAATTTTGGGTTCCCATTCACTGGCATTCTAAAGCTTGGATTAGCCAGGACATTTTTTTAATTTATTTTTTTATATAGAACTCTGATTGTATTCGTCTGAAAGAATGTCATATACGGCTTGAGGGTGAGTAAATCATGGGGTAATTTTAATTTTTGGGTGAATTATCCATTTAAATTGTGGAAGGTCAAATTAAGACTTTTTAAGACCTGCAGAAACCCTTCATTCATCACCTCGCAAACACACTTAAGGTCTGCAACAGGCATCTTCCTCTCTCAGACACACACACACACACACACACACACACACACACACCCCTACCTGCAGGCCTGGATGAGTCACGATGTGCTGCCTGCCATAATACAAATAATGACACTTTTTATGCCAGTCATTACGCAACTTGCTCACACTTAAGTTACATGCAGCTACAATGTAGGTTAAGAGTATAACAGCTGCAGTTATACGTGTGACCCTGAGTAGCCATTCTCCATCTGAATCAACCTTTTGTCCTGCATGACTGTAATTCAGCACTGAGTGAGTCTTTTATTGTTCACAGAAAAGAGTCAGTAATGCAAATAATGCAGTGATGAGGCTGCTGCTGTTGCTTCTAATGTAACAAATTAATGAAGATGCAACAAAAACGATGATCATCTGAGGGGGGGACAAATTAAATGGAGACGGTTTCATCCAGCTCTGCGTGCTGAAGCAGGGGAAGTGACACCAGCAAAAGCCAAACGGTTTAATGTGGATCACTTGACTGTATCTTAGTATCCAAGTACTTAACATTTGAGCCCTCACACAGAAATTAGACACTTTTAAATAAAAAGAGATGGGAATGTCTTCTTTAACTCCATTAAGTTACATGAAGAGTTACACTGTTGTTATGGTAAACCTCTTACTAGACTACAACTGGACGCGTTTTTTGTGAAATCTCAATCATATGAATATAAATAAATACTTACTCCGAGACTGCGGATCAATTTTTAAGCCTTAAGGAACCAAATTCCCGCCACTCACTTTCCTCACGCGCAGGTGAAATCTTAAGATCAGGAAACGTTGTAAACGTTAAAACGATGTCCTCTCTACTTTGTTTTATCCGTTCACATCCAAGCTCTTGTGAAATAGATTTTCACAACAGTGGTAGGTGAGACGTTTTGATTATCTGTGATACACACGCTGCCTTTGAGTCCTACCTGTCAGACTCGGTGTTCACTCGATAACGCCAGGTGTCTGGTGACTGGATAAAAAAACTTCACTCGAAGTTGCTGTCCTGCGTGTGTATACCCAAAGTTCAACGGAATTCTTACGTTTTATGAATTTATTTCAGTGTTTAATAGACTGTGTTCTATAGCCGCTGTCGCATTCTCACTCATTTCTGCCTCGCGTTTGATTACTCAATCTCACTCTCGCGCTGTACATATGCCTCTATTGACAACCCACTCTTAAAGGGACAGGACACTTTTACTATGACAGCACTCCACAAGGCAATGAACGACACTAAACTTCATTTTAAACTCTAGTCCACAGTTTTACCGCCAAATAACTGCTATGATTCTGAGTCTATTTAAAGGATTAGTTCACTTTAAAATGAAATTTTCATTCTCCTGGGTGTGCGTGCGTATGACTTTCTTCTTTCTGATGAACACAAGAGTTATATTAATAAATATCTTGATGTTTCCAAGCTTTATAATGACAGTAAATGGGGCCCACGAGTTTGAACCTCAAAAGTGCACCTGTCCATCATAAAGGTACTCCACACGGCTCAGGGGGGTTAATAAAGACTATCTGAAGCAAATTGATGCGTTTGTCTATGAAAAATATCCATATTTAAAACTTTATAAAGTAAAATATGTAGCTTCCGGAGGACTGCCTTCCGTATGAAAAAGGCATAACTGAGATGACCCGTGACGTCGGTGCGTAGAGCAAGCGTTTTAAACTGCAAGAGGCATTACACTTTCTTCATAAGCTGAATACAGAAGGTGGTCTGGAGGAAACTAGATATTTTACTTTATAAAGTTTTAAATGTGATTTAAATTCAGAAGGCCTTTATTAACCCCCAGAGCCGTGTGGAGTACTTTTATAATGGATGGATGCACTTTTTTGGGCTTCAAATTTTGGGCTGCCATTATAATGCTTGGATTAGCCAGGACATTATTTAATATAATTCAAATTGTATTCGTCTGAAAGAAGGTCATATATACATACATATACACCTAGGATGGCTTTAGAGTGAGTAAATTATGGGGTAATTTTCATTTTAAAGTGAACTACTCCTTTAATATGGCATATTTGTACATTGTTAGGGGAAGATTGCTTTGAAAAGCACCTTCATTATAAAGCCCATAAACAAGAGGCTGCGTTAATAAGAAACAGCATCTATTTGACAGCTGTTAAGGCGAGTTAAATTGACAAAACCTTGGTTTAATAAATGATGGCAGTCATAAGAGCTTCAAAGAGAATTCTTCAAAGTACTCTAGTTCTACCATGTGGTCATTTGAAGAATTGCAGACAGGTCCCCACATGAACGCTGATGATTTTATAATACAATGAAACATCAGTTCAGTGAGTCATATATTCAACAAATTTAAATAGACATGATACGAATTTTACTGGTGTCACTGTCTACTGTTTGTAAATTTAGCTTAAATGTAGCCAATTTCTTTGATGGTATCAGAGATCAGAATTTCTTTTTAATTTCATCTTTAGTTCAATGTAGACGTTTAACTTATTTTGCTTGCAAAATATGATTATAAATAATATTTCAAAAAAAAAAAAAAACATACTAATTGAGTCAGACGTCCTGGTTAAAAAACTTTTTCTGTTGAAAGAACCTACATTTAGTGTCAATATAGTTAGAAATCTTGGATGAGAGTATCTTAACACAAATCCAAAAGAGCCTTCACAGTTTAAATGAGTTGTTCAAACATTTTATTAATCACTTGCAGACTTATCATAAAACTGAGAATCAGTGCATGTGCAATGCTATAAACCAATTATGTCCACAACAAAACTACAGACGTTACATAGCATTCTTCAGAAATTTTTAAAAGATAGGGATATACAGACAATCATGAAACTGCAAGTGATAACTAATAGATGTTGTTAGAATAATCTTTAATCTCCATTTTCATCTCTTCCACATTATTTATGTTCTGTTCAAACATATTTCAAAGTTATACACGAGTGTCTTTCTCTTTATCAGTGCATAAACATTATTTTGCAACCCGATTCATATTGACGGCCAAGATTTGAAGATAAACAGGTGATACTGATAACGAAAAGGTAACCAATTATCTGAATAGCGTTAATTTAATCTCAGTCTGATGAAGCTGAATACAATTTGAGTGAAGTTAAATGCACACAAAGAAAAAAGAAGAAAACCAAAAAGAAAAAGTATTTCAATCTTTAAAGCTTCATCATAATCTACAAGGCACAAACAAGTAAATGATACACCAGAAACAAAACAAATGAAAACCGAATTAGAGAACAGAACAGAAGCCCACGACAGGATTTTACAGAGAAGGTTTCACACAGAGAAGGGTGTCAAAATTGTACATTCAGGGGTACAACAGCTTATCGCTGGGGCAGTACCCTTAAAAGGACATATTAAAGATTCATAGTAGCATCTTAAGGTACACATTTGTACTCTAAGATACTAATATGCACCTTTTAGGAGTTAAAAAAAAAAAAAAAAAGGTACAAAGATGTCCTTTTAAGGGTACTGCCCAAGCGACAAGCTGTTGTACCCCTAAAGGTACAATTTTGACACCCTTTTTCTCTGTGTACAGTTTTCAATCTCTGCTGTGATCCTCACCCACTCCACATTAAATTCATCCAAGGCAGAAAGAAGGTAACAGCATTGATTGTTCATGAGTAACTGACAATAGATTACATGACTCACAACAGACAACTAGTATGGTAGGCGTGTGTGAACATAGAAGATTTGTACATCATCATGGGAAACACTGTTCCCGATAATTACATCCACACCACAGTGAAATATGAGGGGCACTGCCCTCGATATCAACACACGGTAGGCAAAAACTACCATCATCATCTTCGCATTATGGAAGGCACTGCTCCCGATAATGATTCTGGATCAGGTATAACATAGATTCAAAAGAAGGACGCCAGAGACTAATAGACACCAGTCATTTTTTTAAATATTATTATTATTTAAGAAATGCACCATGGCAGTTTCTGGTCTTAGCTTTTGAAAACAAGGTTCTCTCCATAGCAGATGCTGCTTTCACATATCGACAGTATAACTGTCATAATTATGGAAGGCACTGCTTCCGATAATTATATATTTGTTAAAAAAGGCGTTACAAAATGCTATTTATAGTGATCCCTGTCACTGATAAATAAAAAACAAACAAACTAATAAATAGATATTTCAGAGCCACATAGGAAAGCCTCTTTCTACTATTTGACAGAATTGATCTGAAATGCCCCTTGAAAAGCATATCCAACCGGAAAACTGGAAAAATACTGTGCTTTAGAGGTGTGTTATCTTATCACAGGTAAATTAGGTTACAAACATTGCAATGACGATGGCTGATTGTCTAACTATAGCCTGTATAAAACATCCACCTAAATCCAGACTGTTCAGGTATTACGCAAGAAGTTCCTAAAAAGAGTCTGAAAATAATGAAAATAACAAACCAGTAACACATTCCAAATTTCTGTAATCTAAACTAGATCTTAAAGGAACAATTCACCCAAGAATAAAAAATTGTCATTCTAACCCCTTATGAATTTTGTTGTTCTTCACACATAGATATTGGATTGATTCAAAGGACGAATTATAGCACATGACTGATACGAGACACTTTTATAATAATTTTATGGTGCTCATGTCCTGTATTGAAGTTTGAAATCTCCAGTAATTTCATGGAAAAGAGCAACCAGTACATTTTTCAAAATATCTTCTTTTGCGTTTACAGAAGAGGTTTGGAAGGACATGATAACAGAATTGCTATTCTTGGGTCAACTACTGCTTTAAATACTGAGGTAAACCTCCAATCGTAAATGCACGTTAATAGAGCACCAATATAATTTTCTACTTTTCCTTTTTTGTCTTGAGTGTTGGTTCAAAGTGATCAAACAGTTAAAGGTGAGCTGAATCTGTTTGTCTAAATTTCATTATCCATATCCCATACTTCCCCAGCCAATGCATTGGCACAGCCCTGGATGGTCCAGGTGGCAAGAGCAAACTGATTCTTGAATTGATCGACGTCAGCAGATTCAAGACCTCCTTTAATAGCTTCGAGATGATCCACCAGAGCTGCCAGTGTGTGCGAGCCAGAGCCCAGCACAATGTGCCGGAATGGAATCTCCCGTGCAGACACGTAAGGAGAGAGGAGACTGCCTTCCACCTTCCAACAGACACAATGTGTTAACTTGCACATTATAACAATTCTGTCTTTTTCATGTCACAACTGCTGCTCTGAACTGTTTCTAAAATGGTATATCGCTAGAATGCAAGCTGACTTAAAGTGCAGTAAACAGTAAAACTCTTTCCCCTACTAACTAGTGTATTTAGTACATTAATAAATTAAAACAATATGAAAACAAATACTGGTTTACAATGCCAATCACCATAATGAACTGTTTTTGCACAGATGCCTTAAATGGATAGTTTTAGAATTAGAGTTTTAGAGTTTTAAAATTTTAGTTAGCCCATGATTTACTCACCCTCAAGTCATCCTAGGTCAGGACTCAAAATTAACTTTTTTACTTGGTAGCACTGGCGCTCCAAACTTCAAAAAGTTAGGAGCACCAGCAAAAAATTACGAGCACCACAACTAAAATGTTTATGTATTATATTATGTAATGTTTAAATGTGTAAATTGTAAATTGGTCATTTGTCAGAATAAAAAAAAAGTTGCTTGTATAAATAGGATTTTTGTGTTAAAAATATAATTTATTACGAAGCAATATTCTCACTAGTGTTCTAGCAGTTCTATCATAGCCTATTTAAATTTGCATATTTGTGATATTTACCTGTGGTGTATTTTTTTTTTTTACCTTTATAAAAGGGCATTTTTTCCCCTAATCTTATTAAATGAATTTTCAATTAAATATATTATTTCATTTTAAATTCTTAAATTTGATTAATAAATTCAATTAGAATAATAAGAATTAATTGGCTGTTGCCAATCAAATTAAACATTTACACTGAAAAAATTGCACTGAATAATGTTACGAGATTGTTTAAAATATATTTTGAATATACAAATACAGTTTTTTTGTTTTTTGAAAGAATGACACTTTTAAACATTAAACTAAACTGCCAGTAGGTAGCGCAACTGACCGTCTTAATGAGTGAATCATTGAGTCGTTCATTCAAGAATGAGGCAGATGTTTATGAATGGGTCTTTGAAACTTTGACTCAACCGATTCGTTCAAAACGTATGAAATGGAGTGTTGCTTTGAGACACGATATGGTTCTACTGTGATCTTTGTTTGGAACTATTTTCGCTGCTGAAACAGAACAAAAAGAGTCAATATTGTGTCTAAAATGTAAGTGATTTGGTTTAACCGTTGTATGAAATCTTTGTCACATTTTCAATCGTGTGTGCTGCGCTGATTTGTTTTGATTTCTCCTCAGAGGCTGCACGAGCCTCAACAGCTGGTTAGCTCCCTGTCATGTGACAGTGGAGCGCGGTGAGAGGGAGGGATTGACGGCTAATATTAACCAACCTAAAGTCTGCTTTAAAGTTAACAGCGTAAAGATTAAGTTTAATCGGTTATGTGAAATAATGGTGGATCAGTTGCTGACTGTATGAGCTCACAGCGGGCACATATCGTGCAGTAATTAGCGAACGCTTTGTAGAGGAATGAAAACAGGTCGTACCGCAATAATTGACCCTTTGCTAAGCCAGGCCCGAAAACCGCCACAGGCCAATCGTGGCTTAGCAACCGTAACTAGGCGCGGAAAGTCTGTCAAGCTTTCGAGCGAGGGAAACATGCCGAAGCATTGTGTTTAGGGATTGTGCAAATCTGATACCCGGAATCCAATAAGTTTGGACAGGGGGTGGAATTTTTTCCCTTCCCCAAACCTAAAACCCAAGGGGAGAAATGACGGTGTTCTGTCGATTTGTCCTACCTTGTCAGATTTTCCTACCGTAGCGAAAAATTATAGCTACATCTATCGAGCCATGCTACCACATAAAAAATCCAACTGCGTGTTAGCGTTTGTGACTCATTTACGTGAAATAATTCGTGATTCTCATTGGGGAAAACGATTATACAGTGCAAAATACCCCATCATATATTTGTGGATCAAGCAGTGTGGGAGAATATATATAAAATATAAGCGGGAGAATGTTATCATGGCAAAGTGATCAAGTTATTATCTTGCGTTTAATCCACAAGATTTATGGATAAGCTGTTTGATTTATAATTATTAGATTATTTTCTAACTTCACTTACCCTTCTGTGCATGAACATAGCTGCGTTTGAGGCGTCTGCTGCTTCCACTGGGACCTATAGGCTTTAGCTTTAATTTTGACTAAATTATTCTCTAATCGGTTGCATATTATGCCGTGGATATATCCCTCGAATGCATACTGCAGTCCCTTTTGTCTTGCTCTCTCAGATATTTCACCCGTTTGCCAAAAATGACTAATTATCTCCTTGGGAATGTATGACACCGGCACATACATACTGGAATAGACGGGCCAGGTGCGAAAGCTTGTCAGGCGTAGCAACAGTAACTAAGGAGGGCGGGGCTTAGCGAAAGGTCAATTATTTGCACTTGCACAAATGCTCCCAAATACATTTTGAGATCGCACAGATTCAATTTCGGGGCGTATATGTAACTAAAATGGTCGCAATTTCGAGCCTTGTAGGTGTATATGTCATTCTTCTTTCTATACAATTAAAGGCCATCTATCCATCATAAAACTGTTCTACACTGCTCCGGTGGGATAAAGGCCTTCTGAAGCGAAGCAATGCCTTTGTGTAAGAAAAAAATTTAACACTTTACAAACTGTAATCTCTAGCTTCCGCTAATTGTCATATGCACGTTCACGAGAGACTGGCATTCCAGCGTATGACGTAGGGCGCTCCGGTGAGAATATGCTAGTTCTCGCAAGTGCTCAGAGAACCAAGTTTTTTTTTTTGCTTTACGCAATGCGCTTCCTCGTTCGTCACCGGAATTTACGCTACGCCTGCGTCATACACTGGAATGCCAGTCTTTCGTTAAAGTTTTAAATATGGGTATTTTTCATACACAAATGCATCGCTTCGCTTCAGAAGGCATTTAGGCATTGAGTAAATCATGGGCTAATTTTCATTTTTGGGTGAACTATCCCTTTAAGTATTCAAACTTAAAATGCCCTCTTCCACTCTTACATTCAAAATAAGGAGGAAAGACAATAAAAATGTAATCATTTCCATGGGTCTGGTCTTTTCATCTGTTTGTTTTATGTGTAATTCAGGTCTCCTCTGTTGGAGTAGAATTGGCTAGGTGGTGCTGTCACAAAAAACTAGGGTCCTAGAAATGCGGTCCTGAGACTGTAGCATCTGGTATTGCAGGAACATAGTATTGCAAAATTAATTTAAAATGTATCTTCGTCTTATGGGAAAGTGAAATATTAATGACTTACTTTATCATCATATCCAAACTTTGCCCAACAAAATGATCACGAGAATGACCCTCCTTCTAATACCACCATCAATAGCAGCAAAGCAGCAGCCCTTCGGTATACATTTCATCCCAACTTTCTTTTACAATAGGAAATGTGTCAACACAGGAAAGAAAAGAATGGCTTGACGAGTTATTTACCCTCATAATGCGATTGTTGATGATGCGACACTGCTCCATGTCTTCAAGATCGCTGTTCCGGATGGCAGAAACGAGGGCGTTGGCAGCACGATCGTACGACCCCTGAGCTGACAGAAGCCACTGCATCGTTATAGTGGAAGGAAGGCGGCCCGACTTTAAAAGAAAAATGCAAAAAGTGAATTAAAGCTCCTTTCTGTACTTTACAGATATTTACAGAACCCTAAAGGGACATGGTGAAGGACAAAAAAAAAAAAAAAAATAGATGGGAGTCAATACTTTTGAGTTTTCTTGCAAATGTTTTGCATGCCCCTGAGAAACTTTGCGTTTGCAAAGTTTCTTGAGGGAATGCAACACTTTTGCAAGCAAATGCTAAAGCAAATATGTTTTTTCCATCACCATGTCCCATATTCAACAAACACTAAGCCCAAGTTCTTTTGGAGTAAACGTATGCAACCACAAAGACTCACCATTTTCAGTGATTCAACTATAGACCTGATCTGGGACACATAGCTCTGGATGACGCTGGTATACTTTGCCACGTTCAGCTTGAGCAGGTGGTCGTGTACCAGCCGAAGAGTAACCAGCCCAGCCACCTCACCTGCTTTCTTGGCCAGTTTCAGAGTGGAAGAGGAAGTGTACCGTTCCAGATATTGTTCAGTATCCTCAAAAGTGCCAAACGGGTATGACTTTGAACTCTAAAACACATCAGGCAGATGTTTACATACTATCATCTATCAAGAAACAAACTACCTGAATGTATTTTACTTTACATCTTCATTAAAACCTGAATATTTACCGAAGTAAATCGAAAGGAAAGTGACGGGATGCCTGAGAAGCTCTGGAATGGATAAGCAGAGTGAGACAAACCCATAGGCTCCATTCTGCGAAGAAAGAAAAAGTTACAAAGTGTTGATATTGTTAACTAGAACTATGAAAAATAATGTAATTAGTTGAAATAAAGCTGAATAAAATAAAAATAAATATTAGGTTAAAAATATATAACATTGCCTTGGAAACTAACAAATAAAATACATGTTTAAGGTACTAAAATAACTAAAATTGAAAATTTATGAAAATATAAAGACAAGCTAGTTCAAAATATAAAAAAATATTATATAAATTATAGTAAAATTGTCAAGCATGAGCAGGGTGGGACCAACATACACAGACTTCTCCCAGCTGGATCCAGCAAACTGTTCATGCAAGGATTTGGATGCATCAACTGTAGATGAGACCTGCATGAGGAAGAAGTTATTTTTCTTTACAAGACAGCTCAGGACAGGTTATAAGAAGATTAATGACAAAGATTCAGCATTTGTGATACTAGGGGTGTTCGATAATATTGTAATTGTTGTTTTAACGATATGCAATCTGACATTGCATATGTCCCTAACTTCACAAAAACACACCCAGAGAACGCACGCATACTCTACGTGATGTAGTCTAGTAGGTTAGATTAGAGCATGTGAGCATCTAGAGTGCATGCTTTCACTGTGTGATTTAGTCTATTAAAATGCATTTATAATGCCCCCAAAATTCAAGAAACTTTATTCAACAATATCTTCTCTTCCCTGTCACTCTCTTACGCTATTCACTTTGTTGGGCAATTTACAAAGTACAGCGCTTCTGAGTTTTTCGGCAAAACGCCGGCTCATTATTGGCGGAGCACGATCCCATGATTACATGCATGCATTGTGGTGCTTATGTGTAGTCGCATGGACTATTTTAATAATGTCTTTACTACCTTTCAGAACCTTGAAAGTTGCAATTAGGTTCTAAACAAAGCCACAGCACTGTTTTGCATCTCTGAGCAACACTCCGCAAAGTTTCGTTATTGAATGAATCAGCCACTTGAATGAATCAATGTCGCACTCATTAACAGTGACTGCAGTTTTAATTTCATATTTAAAGTACCTTTTCATTTTTAAAATAATTTCAAATATCAATATTCAATGTTTTATGTTTAAAACTTAAAAACATTTATGCATTTGTAACTGCAGGTTAAATGCATTCATGTCGCCTTTCAGCTGTATAAAACAGTCTGTAAATGCATCTAAATGCCACTTCAGATGCAGCTTCTCTGTTTCCTTTGCATTGCAAAGATTAATCTTGTTGAGTAACAGCCCTATCGAGGAGTCTTATTCTAGTTGAATTTGATTAAATGTAAGAATTTTGACAAACGATTATGCATACATTTAATTAGGTTATTAAAAAAATGGCTTTATAAAGCTAATATGCCCATAAAACTAATTGGAAAAGATAATTTTTGTCACTGCTGCAAACTGACCATTGCACAGTGTATGAAGAATATCAAAAACTTTAGGAGTCCGCTGTCCATGGCAGTCCTAAACCTACCAAGTTGCCAGTAAAATAAACACTCAGCAAAATATTGTTTAATAATCATTATCGATAAAATAATTTTTTTGTCAATATCACACACCCCTATGTGATACATTACCTGTTTCATAGTGCTCTCTAGTAAGTCATACAGCAGTGGACTGCCAGATGCTTTGAAAGTGTCAGAGCCTAAACAGAATGTCAGATGATCAGCATCAACTCAAGACCCTCTTCAACTCTTCAAGAAATTTCAAAATCTTTACAAACCTGAAATAATGTCATCAAGGCTGATGTAAGAAAACGTTTTCAAATCCAAGGAGGTCAGGTAGCCCTATGGGTACAAAAAGCACAAAATATATTCATCGAGTTACACTGTAAATTCTATGAGAAACTTACAGTGTTACACTGTAAATTTCCAATTCCAAAGTCTATGTTTGGAATTGGATACTAACATTCTACAGTAGCAGGGCCGGCATTGCCCCCTCAGTCAAGATAATTTGTGAAAATGGATTTTAATGATGAAATAGAATATAACAGACTATACAAAGAGTTGATGGTAGACAGTATATGAAAAAGTATTAGCGTTTGGCATGTGGTTGATGCTTGGTCCCCTCAAAGTTGCATCGGATTTTCTCCTTAGCGTAAAGATTGAGAGGTCCATCCATCACTGTTTTCCATGTTTGTAGAGTAAGTTCGTGGAGTAAATATATTGACTATGAACTGTCGGTGTACACTGCTTTTTTTTTAAAAAGCGGGTGCTGGTGTTTTGCGTGCATTCGAAACAGTCAACGTACACTTGCATCACTGGTAGTTCCTATTGTGCTGGGTTAGACCCTACTCTGGAGTAGGAGCTAATTTAGTTCCCCCAAAAGGAGTTCCTAGAACTAAAATCATTCCCAGTCCCTGTGGTGCGAACACACCAAAAAGTGGGTACTTCTGCCATTAGATCTAGGAACTATGAAAAGGTTCCTCCGGAACAAAAGCCCCTTTTTTTAATGGCTTAAAATGGTATGCTTCTATCCTTGTATTATATTAGTAATTGGTTGTAGCAATTCTAAAAATGTGAAAGTCTGTAATTGGAACTATGTATGGTTACTTGTTTGAGATTATTTGGTCATACAAACAAAGAATTCACTCCCATATTTAACAAGACCATTGTTGAACAGAAGGCAATCAAAGCTGCATCCATACCTCCAACCACTCTGTGGCCCCGACACTACCGAATTCACCAGCACTCCAGCTAGCAAACACTATGCTCCTCTTTGGCTTGAATCCATCTTGGAAGAAAAGAAAGTTGCACTTAAAATCAACAAGATTATTCCCAATTAATAATCATATGAGTCAAGCCCGAAATTATTCATACCCCTGGCAAATTCTGACTTAAAGTTACTTTTATTCAACAGCAAGTTTTTTCTTGATTAGAAATGACCCAGAAGATAAGACGATGTACTAGAGGCATCATTGTGGAAAAACATTACTACTCATCTTTTATTTACATTTGAACAAAAAGTGGCATGTCCAAAATTATTCATACCCTTCTCAATAATCAATAGAAAAGCCTTTATTGGCTATTACAGCAATCAAACGCTTGCTATAATTGCTGACCAGCTTTTTGCATGTTTCCACTGGTATTTTTGCCCATTCATCTTTAGCGATGAGCTCCAACTCTTTCAGGTTGGAGGGTCTCCTTGCCATCACCCTGATCTTTAGCTCCCTCCACAGTTTCTCAATGGGATTTAAGCCACGACTCTGGCTGAGCCACTGCAAAACGTTAATGTTTTTGTCTGTTAACCATTTCTTCACCACTTTTACTGTGTGTTTTGGGTCGTTGTCATGCTGAAAAATCCACTGGTGCCCAAGGCCAAGTTTCTCTGCCGACTGCCTGATGTTGTTGTTGAGAATTTTGATGTATTGCTCCTTTTTCATGGTGCCGTTTACTGTGATTAGGTTCCCTGGTCCACCGGCTGAAAAACACCCCCAAAACATTAGGTTCCCACCACCACGTTTGATAGTGGGGATGGTGTTCTTAGGGTTGAAGGCTTCTCCATTTTACGCCAAATGAAGGCTACATCATTGTGGCCAAACAATTACATTTTTGTTTCATCTGACCATAAAACAGAAGATGAGCATTTGCAAAGGCCAAGCGGGCTTTTGTGTGCCTTATCTGGAGAAGTGGTGTCCTCCTTTGTCTACGTCCGTTGAACCCAGCAGTGTGTAGTGTCCGTTGGACTGTCTGCCTTGAGATGTTGCCACCAGCAGAGCCCAGACTCATCAAGATGGCCTTGGTGGTGATCCTTGGATTCTTTTTTACCTCTCTCACTAACCTCCTGACCAGAACAGGTGTCACTTTTGGCTTCCGACCACGTCTTCTGAGATTTTTCACAGTGTGGAACATCTTGTATTTTTTAATAATACTTTGCACTGTAGCCACTGGAACTTCAAAACATTTAGATATGGTCGTATAGCCCTTTCCTAACTTGTGAGCAGCCACAATACGCAGCCGCAGGTCCTCAGTGAGCTCCTTTGTCTTAGCCATGACTGTCCACAAACCAACAGCAGAGAGCTTCTGTTTTTCACCTGTTGAGTTGATTAAAACAGCTGTTCCCAATGAATCAGGGTAATTAGGGGGTAATGCTTTAGATTTGGGATGGTATAGATCTTTAGATTTTCCCATAGACTGTGATAGTTTGCAAAGGGTATGAATAATTTTGGACATGCTACTTTTTGTTCAAATCTAAATAAAAGATGAGTAATAATTTTTTTCCACAATGATGCCTCTTGTACATCGTCTTATCTTCTGGGAGACGCCCGTGTCATTTCTAATCAAGAAAAAACTTGCTGGTTGAATAAAAGTAACTTAAGTAAGAATTTTCCAGGGGTATGAATCATTTCGGGCTTGACTATATGATATTATAAAGTGTATATGATATTACAAAGTGATGTGAAATAAATGTATGTCTTTAAAATTAATTCACTCTACTTATTTGCAATGTACCATTCTTGATCATGTCTGTGATAGTTCTGGCCAACTCCACCAGTAAACTAGTGCCAACTGTGCTTCTAGCGAATCCAGGTCCCCATGCATCTCGCTGGGCTCCGATCACCATATAACGATCTAAAGCAAAGGATGAAGACAAAAACCAAGTGATCAGGGACTGGGACCAATTACTTGATTGATGTCCACTGTTTAAAGCCCAGTGTAACAGAATACAGTACCTGCATCCATATAACCTTTAATGACTCCAAACACGTTGTGGATTTTTTTCTGAATAAGGACATTGTTCACTTCCACGGTAATGTTGTCGTCATCATCGCCGAGCTTGTACATGGTACCCCAGAGCAACCCATCACTCCAGCCATTAGGCGAAGACCGACCGCCTAACTTACTGTTTGAGGACAGGGGCAAACAAATGTGACAAATACGTAAATAAAGGGAATAATAACAAACCACATTGACAGAAAACTGATATAGTGGTTCTTGTTGCCAGGATGCTTTTGCGTGTTTTTGGTGCATTGTCATGGGGTTGACAGATGGTTGCTAGGGTGTTCTGTGTGGTTGCTACTGTAGGTTGTTGCTGCCTCAAGTCAAAACAGCCCAACTCCATCACTTTATTATATTCTAGGGCCAGATTCACAAAACAATCTTAAAAATAAAACTCTAACTGCTATTTTATACTATAACTATATAACTAAATAAAGTTAAGATTATTTTGTATTTCCAAAAAGCATTTCTTAAGCCTTTCTCATTTTTTGTTGCAATATTGTTCCAAAGACAAAATTTAAGAACAATGTAAATTCCAAAAAAACAAATGTTCTTAGAATCATAAAATAACCTCTTAAAGTTAAGATAACCAAAGGTAAATGGTTTAATAAATGTTTTGGGTTGTTTAAAACATTAAGCATTACAATAAACACTAGCGTGGTATGGGAACAGCACCAGTCATGACTGCAAAGCCCTGCAAAGAGTCGTGCGCTTATCCGAGCGTATCTCAGGGTCAGCTCTCCCGTCTCTACAGGACGTCTACACCAAACGCTGCAAAGGTAGAGCTACTAAAATCATCAAGGACTCTAATCACCCTGCAAACCCTCATTTCACGCTGCTGCCATCTGGGAAGTGCTTCCGAAGCCTGATGGCCAAAACTGAGAGACTCAGGAGGAGCTTCTTCCCCCAGGCCATCAGACTCCTGAACTCAGTCACTTAACATCACGTGACCATCGACATACTGACATTGCACTGCACTTTCTGTTCTCGTTGTTACTGTGTAACAGCCTGTTATAAACCTGTTTGCACATTATACTTCTTTGTACATTTGTTAACCACATATTTATAAGTCTACAGTTTACTCACTGCACAGTTTACTTCACTTATTTTATTCCACTTCTTTTTCTTATTTTTTTACTTTGTTCTTCTACTTGACTTGATTATTTATAATTCTACATATATATATATATATATATATATATATATATATATATTACTTTTTTATCCTATTTCTATTATAATTTCCTCCTTGTGTTTTTACTGTGAATTTGCACTGTCCATGGAGCGGACCTGTTTACATTTCACTGCCGGTTGTATATTCTGTATATAACGGTGTATGTGACAAATAAAACTCTTGAATCTTGAGCTACATATAATGCATGTTACTATTGCTAGGGATGTGCATGAGTACTCTGAAGTGACACTATTGACTGATAATGTAAATCAATGATCGTCATTAAACGTGATGTGATATTTTTCTGAATTAAAATCAGTTACAACTCAAAAACAAGTCAAATAGGCAACAAGTATTATAGTTATACAATTCTGATATAATGTTTGGCAACATTCAGCACACATGAAAGTGCACACACACACACAGAGATACAAAACTCTAGCGAGAGTGCAAATGAATGCAACCGATTCAGCTCTTTATAAAAATATATATGCGTTTTGCTTGTAGGGGCCTGTCTTGGACATTAATAGTCACCATGAAATCAAAATTGAAGTTTGTTGGCTTTTAGTATGAATATGTTAGTTTTACTGTTATCTACAAGCTAGTGTGCTCCGAAACAATGACAAAATTCGCTTTTACAAGATATAAGCATTCCAAAACTTACAGTTTCTCACACATCCCTAGTCTAGCGTAGCTAGATCTTCAGACTGACGGCAGAAGGTCTGGACTATAACAGCTTTAATTGGTCGAAGAGGACGTTTGACTGATGTGTAAAGCAACCAATCACATTTTGTTTTGTTCTGCGTCATGTTTAGGGGCGTGAAAATATAAAGTCTATCTATAAATTATTCATTCAAGAACAATGTGCAAATGTACTGCACCAATGGAGGCATGGACCTCACATACTTTTGAAAATCCAGCGTTTAGTTGATCCTGATAAACTCTCATTGTTACAGTTGTAAACACGACAGCGTTCTCCTTTCATGAGGGAGCTTGGCGTTACGGCATTTATTTCCAGGCGGACCGTTAAAAGAACGCAACACACTCGTCTCGTAGACATCCTGTAGAATTCAACCAATCAGATTGCGACTTCGAAACTCCTGAAGCGTTTCCAGACAAATGGGCGTTGTGATGTCTGAGGCTGAGACAAACACATCCCCAATATGGATCAATGATTCATGACATCACTCTGCACTTCAGCTTCTCATCAGATTTTCTGTCCAATCAAATGCTCTCTAGAATCTACAGGGTGCTAAAATCGGTCAGTTCACACATTTACTATTTTCTACATGGTGAATGGCACATAGTGCACTATGTCTGAATCATTCCCTATCCCATATAATGTAGACATGCTTTCCATTGGGGCAAATGAAGTCTGGTTTTACGTTAGTGTCACACAAACATGAAAATGTATCGGACTCATTTGAATTCTGCATAGAACGCTACATTTTAAAGCAATATGGAGGAGATTAAGAGGGGAAACAGTTAAAGCCTATGCAGCTTTACCAAGCTCAACGGCTCTGGCAGAGCTGTGATATAAACTAAATGCTATTGGCTATTTTAAAAAAGGGGAGGAGCTGCTCCATATGTCCCACCCTGTCTTCCTGTTTCAGTGGAAATTACATCAACACATTGAATAATGCTGTGCATTTCAAGGCACTTCAGTGGGCCTTTAAATCCCTGGCTGAAAATGGGTCCCGCTCCAGCCCCATCTCGGAGAGATCAGAAACAGTGTTCACTGATATAGAGAATAGCTCCCTTTGGGGTGACTTGAAGGTGAAAAAGGTGAAGCATAGCTAGTTGATAGATTAAACTTTTGTCGCAACTCTGCCGTCATTATGTTAAGCCCGCCCACCGACTCTGTACACAATGTGATTGGCCTGACTAGAGTTTGGTTTTGGTTCAAGCTCGCAAGCCAACGGAGAGACGACCCTGGCTGCAAATTACATTTGCTGCCACTAGGGTGCATCTAGATTTCTAGGCTACAATTTTCATGCTCAAACAGCAACATTACACACTAAAGAAAGTGATGATGTGACACATTGAAAATGTATCTATGGGAATCTTTGCCTGCTTTTTCATCCAAAAGGCAGAAAAACATGTCAAACACTTAACTATTAGTCATATTAGTCCCCTTGGCAATAGAATTGCCATTGGCTAGTAAATTTTTTTGTTTAGTCGCCAGACTAAAATATATATATATATATATATATCAATTGTATCAATATCTTTGTAAAATGGCACAGCTTTTTAAACATCTGAACGTACACTCTTAATATCAGTCAATCAAGCATTAGACTATGTTATGATATTATGATAATCAAGCACTATTTAATGATTTAACTTTAGTAATTAGAACTAAAACTGTTGGTAAACATGTATGAATGCATATTTGTCATTTAATTGAACTTTGGACTGGTGGTGGTGCTTAAGATATTGTTGGTCATTTCAGTGTTTCTAAAAAAAAAAAAAAAAAAAAAAAAAAAGGATAATAGTAATTATATTATATTATAAAAAGATAATAATACTACTACTAATTATGCTACTAATAACAATATACAACGCACTAAGGATTGATGGGCTGGCGGGTTCATGAATATTAATCACGTTGACAGCATTCGCTCAAACTAATTTGCTGAAATCAATTGTAGAGGTTGGAGTATATCAGTAACAGCAACAGTGATAGTAAATAGCAAGAGAAATGTCACTTGTGGTCACAACTGCACCTCATGATCTCAGTAGCCTGCTTTTTGGTGATAGTTTGGGCCGGAATGGTGGGTAAGTCAGAAGACTTAGTCGGGGGAAACTGGGTATGATTGAAGGAAGGGAATCCTGGAGTGTAGGGATCACCAGTGCCAAGATGGACCTATGAAAAGAGTTTTTCAAAAGATCATGAATCAACTGTACATTAAACTTTACAACAACTTTAAACAAAAACAAAAAAATGATCTGATAAGAGAAAGGTTCCACAACTTACATGGCAAAAAAAGCAGTGTTTTCATTAACGCTGTAGTTAACAGGATCTGGATAAATTAGCACAGCACTAGCATTCAAGCTAGCAGCATTAGCAACCTGTAATAAAACAAATGAAAACCATAGGATAAATAAGTAAATTGTAATATTAACAGTATATGTCAAAATATGAGAGAGTGAGAGCACCAACCTTTTCAGCGAAACTTAGTAGTCCAGCTCTGACCAAGACAACCTTTCCATTCACATCAACATTCAGCTCTCGGAGGCGTCTGAAGTCCTCTGCTCGTCCATAATGGGCATACAGAGCTGCTCCCTATACAACAGAATCAGTGTAACTTTAAGTAATAACAAAGTGTCTGAAACGTATTAAATGAGTACACGTTTTGATGTCACTGATGTTAAGCAATACAGTTTGAATATGCAAAAGTGCAAATGAGATACGAGAACTATGGAAGTGGGTAATATTGTTCAAAAAGCTATCACGGCTGTATGTAATGTGCGAAACACCAGCACTCCGACTGACCTGAGAAACCTTTTTTTGCAGTTATTACTGTACACTCACCTAAAGGATTATTAGGAACACCATACTAATACTGTGTTTGACCCCCTTTCGCCTTCAGAACTGCCTTAATTCTACATGGCTTATCACGATGCTGAAAGCATTCTTTAGGATAGCATCTTGCAGTTGATGGAGATTTGTGGGATGCACATCCAGGGCACGAAGCTCCCTTTCCACCACATCCCAAAGATGCTCTATTGGGTTGAGATCTGGTGACTGTGGGGGCCATTTTAGTACAGTGAACTCATTGTCATGTTCAAGAAACCAATTTGAAATGATTCGAGCTTTGTGACATGGTGCATTATCCTGCTGGAAGTAGCCATCAGAGAATGGGTACATGGTGGTCATAAAGGGATGGACATGGTCAGAAACAATGCTCAGGTAGGCCGTGGCATTTAAACGATTCCCAATTGGCACTAAGGGGCCTAAAGTGTGCCAAGAAAACATCCCCCACACCATTACACCACCACCACCAGCCTGCACAGTGGTAACAAGGCATGATGGATCCATGTTCTCATTCAGTTTACGCCAAATTCTGACTCTACCATCTGAATGTCTCAACAGAAATTGAGACTCATCAGACCAGGAAACATTTTTCCAGTCTTCAACTGTCCAATTTTGGTGAGCTCGTGCAAATTGTAGCCTCTTTTTCCTATTTGTAGTGGAGATGAGTGGTACCCGGTGGGGTCTTCTGCTGTTGTAGCCCATCCGCCTCAAGGTTGTGCGTGTTGTGGCTTCACAAATGCTTTGCTGCATACCTCGGTTGTAACGAGTGGTTACTTCAGTCAAAGTTGCTCTTCTATCAGCTTGAATCAGTCAGCCCATTCTCCTCTGACCTCTAGCATCAACAAGGCATTTTCACCCACAGGACTGCCACATACTGGATGTTTTACCCTTTTCACACCATTCTTTGTAAACCCTAGAAATGGTTGTTCGTGAAAATCCCAGTAACTGAGCAGATTGTGAAATACTCAGACCGGCCGTCTGGCACCAACAACCATGCCACGCTCAAAATTGCTTAAATCACCTTTCTTTCCCATTCCGACATTCAGTTTGGAGTTCAGGAGATTGTCTTGACCAGGACCACACCCCTAAATGCATTGAAGCAACTGCCATGTGATTGGTTGATTATATAATTGCATTAATGAGAAATTGAACAGGTGTTCCTAATAATCCTTTAGGTGAGTATATGTGCATTCTGAAGTTCTTTTGTGATGCCAATCATTCATTCATTAATCATTATTTTGAGCCAGTTCTTTCTTTTCAGTGAATTGGCCAAATGGGTTTGCAAAACGATCTGAATTGATTCACATTCGTTTGGACCACTCTCTCAGTCCATAAAACAAACAGTAGGGCCTATTGAGATACCTCAGAACTGTTTGTTCTCTGTGTCCTTAAGTAGATATTCACCTATAACCAATTTAAACAAAAGGCTACCGAGTGTTTTTGTGTCCGACCCATGGTGTTGTTTTCCTATGTGAATATGCGCTAGATGTATGCTTTTGATCATATTGTTGCTTTTTCATATAGAAGTGTGTATGCTAGACATAAGCCCTATTCGAATGGTAATTATTTCTCATGTGGACGTCTGTAAAAATACATTTTCATGGCACCTCAGTGATAAAACTCATGCATCCGGACAGCAATTTATTCACGGTGGAGGAGCGAGTTTTGTGATTCTACGAACCTGGGAATGCGTGGTCATGATTGTCTGCTGTAAATAAAAATGTCATATGCTTGGAACAATACGAATAAATTAATATTTAATTGAATTATAGGAAAATTATTTATAATTTAACTGTTTTAATATCCCGTTCAAAAATAGGAATCTAGACACGCTATATCTGAAATGGTTTTCTGATCTTGCATTTTATTTCCAAATGATGGATGTCATTTTAAAAAAGGGTGGACGGACGCTTATGGGTGTTTAAGAAATTCGTGTTTCACAGAATCTGCCAAGTCTGTCCAAATCTGGTCTGTATTTCTCTCACACAACCTCTGTAAAAATTCCAGATCAAATTCATTTCATTGGATGGTATCCGACAAAAAAAATTCTCATAAAATTAATAAATAGTGCTAAATCATGGAAACTGCAAAGACTACCAATTTTAATATCAGGTAAGAGTGTCAGGTAAGAGTAAGATACTAGTCTAGATTTCAGTGCTCCCTTTTGTGGGTTTAATTATAAACAGACACTTCTATAAACTTGTGAAATTTACTTAAATAGGGTTTTTATAGTAAAAGGATACACGTATACGTCACGCGTAATGCACGCAAGCACAGCACATCTAGAAAACACACACTCCCACACTGAGTCTGAATCGGTACATAAAATCACAGATGTCAAATGATAAGAATTGTAACTCAAACGTTTAGAAAACTAGTCCTATCTGAATAGGGCTTTAGTGTTGTTTTTGCAAAAACAAAGTGCATACCCTAAACACAAATCCAGCATGGCTTTAAAAGACTTGGAATATTACATGAGTTTTATGAACTACTTTTATGATACTTTTACGGTGCTCTTTTGTCAGCTGGTTGTCAACATACATGCCCATCCAAAACTAACCTGCGCTGTAGTAACTGCACTGTAGGCCAAATATCCCTCAGTTGTTCCCACAATGTTACCACGAAACAGCACTCTGTTATTTGAGGAACCACGATCGTGGACTTTCACATAGTGCTCGTCGGTCCAGGGGGCCATTCCAAAAGTTCTGAATTTTCCCATGATTTTATTAGCAAGCGCCTCATCACCTGTGCTTCCCGCCTGGTGACTGGCACTAGAGAATTCCCTGCAACAGGGAGAAAGCGAAACAGAAACATGTTTAACTTGAGTACTTTGAGTACTCAACTTAGCGTATGGAAAAGCAAAAGAGCAGTTGTGTGTATTTACTTGAGGTTGCTCTTAATATTGTCGGTTGTCAGTTTCTTTTTCAGCAGTTCCCTGAGATCGCTCCAGTCCAACGAATAAACTGCTTCTGGTATCTCTGGGACAATCGCACTAAAAACGGGGCAATCTGACTTAATTTCAGTTTTGTCTGTGCTTCTAGACAGGTAACCAATGAGGTATCCTGAAAGCCAAAAATATGAACATTATTTTTATGCTCAGAAATGGTTACAGTTTTATGTAAGCTTTTATTCCACAGAATAAAAAAAAAGGTAAAAAGGTAATTGTGACTTTTTATCTCACAATTCTGACTTTATAGCCCAGTTTCACAAACGGGGTTTAGGCTAAACTAGGATTAGGCATTAGTTCAATTAGGATATTTAAGTAACTTTTATAAACATGCCCTAGAAAAAAACATTACTGGTGTGCATCTTAATACAAAACTATATCTCACAATTCTGACTTTCTATCTCTAAATTCTGACTTTCTATCTCACAATTCTGACTTTCTGACTTTATATCTCTCAATTCTGACTTTATATCTCACGATTATGAAGTTTTCAAATTACGAGATGTAAATTCACAATTGTGAGACAAAAAGTTGCAATTATCTTTTAAAATGTTATATTCTGTGGCAGAAACAAACTTCCATACAGTTTAGTGGTCATTACATGAAAACATTTGACCGCATAATTCTACGACTGACCAATCAGAATTAAGTATTCCAGAGAGCCATGAAATAAGATTGAAAATATCAGCTTACCAATAATGAAGAGGAACAGAATAACAATGACATATCCACAGATGGTTTTGGGAGAATGCTGGTTCAGCTTGCTTGGGTAATATGGACGATTATGTTGGTTTATGTTTTCCCCAACACCATTAGCCTCCACTTCATCATCCATGTCAGATGACAGCTTCATCTCCACATGGCTGTTGTCACCCTCCATGTTCTGGGTCAGGTTGAAACGAGTATAGGAGCGTGGCTCCCCATTGAACTGGGAAAATACAGTTGCAAGACACCAAGATGAAACACTGTCCTGGGTTCCCGTCAATCTGAAAACACTTAAGGGCCTCAAGTCATGAAGTTTGAGCGTTTCTCTTCAATATAGAAGATTTTCAGCAAGAAGTAAAAAGTAATATCAGGAACATTAAGGAGCTGAAGTGCCTAAAATCTGCTTGATTAAAGAGACATTTAACAATGTCGGTGTAAACAAACCCTATGCTATATTATAAAGAAAATATGATTTCTTTGTTATCTCTCAAATGGTAAATGATTGGCTCAGATAACTCCGTTATAATGCCACGGCAAAACAAATTTGCATGAGAAGAGCGTCTTACGATTTTTGAAATTGTTGTCCTGGCTTGATCCATCATGGCCTCAAATAACTGCAGCAAGAGAATGAGAAATGTTCAGTGGAACACACAAAATCACACACTGATCACTGTGTAGGAGATACATCTATCATAAAACGAAGACAAAAATCAAACACATGTCAACAAAAAAAAAGGTCTGTATAATGAGCTGCAATAACAGATATAATATCGTAATGTTGGTGCACTACACAATGTTTTGTTAATGTTTCTCTGGCTGATATGACAGTGGTCTTGTACTTTGACTGTAACTTGACACCTGTATGTGTGAAGATACTCTATTCACCAGGGAAGATTCAGCGAATACATCGGTTTATCTGACTGTTTTAATCTGAGCTAAAACTTGGATTATTGCACATTAGTCATATTGATTGTATTTTGGGGGCTTGACAGAACTGTGAACTGTCATGAAGATTCATAAAAATGTTCCTTTGTTAATGAAAAACGTACAGATTTAGAACTAAATCTTTATAGTTGCCAATACAGCGGGCGCACGCATGTAATAAATACAATGTTCTAAAATTCAAACAAAACAAAAAATACTTAAGTTTATTTTATTTCTATCGAGTGCAATAGTCTAGTTCCGGAAGTAAAAAATGTATAAACCTTTAAAGACAGCCCTGCCGTGAGCGAGCTCGATGCTATTTGCTTCTGTTGAAGCCGTCAGCCTGCATTACTTCAGCTTATTTTTCAAATAATAGTGTTCAGGATTCATGGTGAAACACTACATTACACATGATGATGTACAAAAATATTACACCAACCAGAGAGTAGAAAAAAACAACACGTGCCAAAATAGCTCTTTAACTCCACCCACCCCATGAAGCAATGCAAATGAAGGAATTATGTCGATTTCTCAATGCTCTAAAAATACTTAAATGTTTGCATATATATGCATATTTTGCAATCAACTTAAAATATATTGTTTTTATATATAAAATCAACATTTTTAAATGAGTTGTTGTATATTTCTTCATTGTTTTTAATTCAATGATGCGGTTTGCAATGCTTCATGGGACTGTAGTTCTTTCCCTCACTAAAGTCATTAAGTCATTTTCAAATTTTCATATCAAAGTTTGTATTGTTGCGAATCAACTCATAATAGTGGATTGGCTTGGTTCATGGATTGTAACTCTTTAACAAAGACTTTTTTTTTATGGGAGAAATAAATGGAAAAAAATACTCTGAACCAGTGCCGCTGAAAAACAGGACAGCCACTGTTGTACTCTATTGCTTTTTCTTTATATATTTCTTGTACATGATTCATAAATTTAATTTGCCAATGAAAATAAAAATAATTACAATTATATGGGAGTCGGTAGTGAAGCACAGCTATTTTTACTTATTTGATAATTACGAAGTATTTTCATGGTCATTATTGTTGTGTTAAATTTGCTCTCTATTTTACATCGAGTGGAAAGTTTACATATGTATTATCGATTTTTTTTTTTTTTTTTTACTCAAATGACAGAATTTTTATTTTGGATTGAACTATTGAATTAAAATAGTCTGGTGGAGTGATAATATTTTATTTAAATTACAAATTTCCCATATAGTCCATAGTACACAAGAAAAGTGTCGTTTAAAACAAATTTAGATGAAATCTAGCCTGTCACACCACTGGAAACTGCTAGAAATTTCACATCAACCTTAATCTTTTTATTAAGATTAGATAATATATCATTTATAAAAATTAACAAACAGGACTATGGAATAAGAAGGACTGGATCTGTTTTTTCATGAGTTGAAGGTTACAAGAAATATAATAATCCAAAGCACAAGAGACAGACACGGCAGGCAGTTTCATTCAGCAAAGAGTAAAAGTTGTTCTGAAATAACTAATAGACACCAAAAGAAAAGTCACACTGAAGCAGTGCGACAAAATGTACTGCGAGCGCTTACTTGGACACATGCATGCTAGAGATAGGACAAAGCATTCGGGCTACACCCTACCAGGAAAGAACGTGCCGTACCACAATCAGATCAAACCAATCCTCACGTCCGTTGGGGCCTGCCTGGCGTTTAACCTCATACAGTCTTTCCTCAGAAACCCAGAGGTCTGGTGAGCTCTTTCAGGACCGCCCACTAATCCTCATACCTTGTCTAATGCTGCCTTCGCGTGCTATTGGAAATGTCCTACTCCCCACTTCTGAAGTCGTGATTAGGAGCTCATCACATTCAAATTTTGACTTGTAGGGTTTTTTTTTTTTTAACCTAGGAAACTAGACAATAATTCCAATAGCATGTGAAGGTATGCAGCGTAAGTCTATGGTGCTTAACTATACGAGTTCCTGTGGGAACAACGAGAGCCCAATAAACCTGGGGGGTGACAATCACAACAGGAGAGGAACTAAACTAAAGTTCACTGGCAGTCAAATTTTATATTATGGAGAATAAGAAAACTCTCCATGACCAGCTTCTCTGGCCTCTGCTGGTTTAATCCATTCATGCAATAAAGTGCAAGCAACTTTATCATGTGACTGTGCCACCACCACTTGAATCATATTTTCTAAGAAGTAAATAGATGAATTAGTCTAAACCTGTGTCATTTACTCACATTTTAAAATAACCTCTCTAGACGCATACGTCAATAATGCATAACTGTACTTTTCTGGCCCTACAGATTAACGTCAAACTATTTTGGATCACAATCGAAGTTCTCAAGAATGTGCCACATTGTAGATTAATCTTTACAGAACTGGCAGAGAGGATTAAAAATTGCTGTAGCGAATCATGTGATGGTCACACGGTGTAAAAACACGGTACACTCCAATAATGTTTTGTTAGGTAACCTCAAAATGTGATAATAGTTAAATTAACCAAAGTTAAATATAACTTAGTATATTTGCGAGTCATTTTTTAGGTTCAGATTAGCTTGTAACAAATGCATATTTTCAAAATGTATCACCACCAAACTCTACTTGTAAGCGAGACTCCCTGTAATGTAGGCTTAAAAAAATATTGAGCATTTCAAACTAGTAGCGACAGTTTAGATGCGCGAGCTTGGCAACAGGTGGCAAGCGCACAACCCAGCAAAATATTTGGGTTGACTGGGAAGGACAAGGGTTCAGAGCTGATCCTAAAGAAAACGTCACATCCATCTGCCGTCAAATCACAATGCAAAAATACAATTTAGTTATACAAAAAAAAAATAAAAAAATGTGGAAATCGCAAGCACGGCAACGTTAGAACAATTATTTAATATTAAAATTGTTTCAAATTAAAACTTTTATGAGGCCATTTAAGTTAAATTATCACCAAAAAGTCATGCAACTAATTTTTTTAAGTAAAAAAAAAACATCTCATATCAGTTTGACACAATCAGTGTGAAGGTCAGTACACGAGGGTTTGCAAAGCACGTGCTCTGTAGTAAATGTCTATCCACACCTGCTCTGTACATAAGCATTTACAGTAGCCACCACACACATTTCAGTTCGATTATAATTCTAATCTTTCACTTATAATTCAATACTGTGAGGAATAAGAATAACTTCAATGGTTCAGAAAGCTGTGCACCCCTATTTCTACACTATTACAGTAGAAATGTCCGAGAGTTAACATTCTGCAGACAACGCATTTGTATTAGAAGACCATAAGTCTGTGATGAGGCTTACCAATGCTCTCAAGCTCCTGCCTTACTGAAGGTGAGGTAAAGTCACGACCACCGCGATCGCCTCACATGCACATAATAACCTTGGAGAACCAGCAGGACTGCTAAGTGTTCATATTACAGGAGGGCGGGTGCTGTTTTGGTGTCACTTCCGGGCTTCTATATTAGAGAATTATTCAGTATGGATCTGGGTTCAGAGCAGAGGAAGATTTAGGCTATTTTCTATTAAATACAAGTTAACCTCCTATGACCCAGGAGTATTTTAGTGGGGTTTTTTTGTTTGTTTTGTTTTTCTCGTGTCATTACATTGTTTAGAGCATAAGAAACAAATGGATTTTTTTTTTTTTTTTTTTTTTTTTTGTGAAAAATTATATTTTATTCATATGTATGTCCTCATAAGTGGACACTGGAAATGACATGTAGGCCTATAGGCAAAAACAATGGATTTTTTTTTTAAACTAAACTTTGTTGAAAGATGATTCTCAGCTATGTTATGAAAGATATAACGGGATGAATTGATATACCATTTTACTTTATGTAATGTGGGTAAAATGGCCATACATGGGTTTTCCCATTCAATGCAATGTATCTATACACTGTCTCTAATTTGCATATTAATATGTTCTTGGAGTAACATGTAATAAAAAAACATAAAAACAAAAAGTGTAATAATGGGAGTAATAGTTGGCAAAATTTACATAATAATATCTAATATTTTATAGGAACATAAATGCCTGATAAACGTGCTTTAATAGAGAGTCCTATATTGAGGACATGTATGAAATCAATGCCGTTTTGTAACAGAAAGTCATATTTTGATTAGAAACCCCATAACATTTTCCTGGGAAGTTTCCATAGTGCTAAATTTAATCATTCAGTGATTTGTCATTGCCCTGGTGAAGCCTCAATGGAAACCTCAACAAATGGCATCTCTCAAAATCCCTGAATGTGCTCTTTACAAGACATCCAGACTTGTATGGTGTCAGAGAAATTCCGAAAAAAAAAAATAATTTTATTATTGCTGTTATAATTAATGTAACCATTTACCAACCTTCTCCCCCAATAAGGAAGGTCTTGAATGTTTATTCTTATTTTTGTAAGTAATGAAAAGATTGCTTTGTTTTCAAAGTGCCTGTTCAGCAGACTCATACGCCAACATCTGTACTGAAGATTTGGGCCAAAGTAATCTAACCTGGGAGACATTTTCCAGGAGGAGCTCAGGAAAGTACAGGACACAACCAATGTGGGTTTTCATCAAAATTCAGCAGCACCTGTGCAAATACTGAGAATAATATGGTAACTCAGATTTAGTTTTTACTGTGCATGTGTGCAAATGTTGGAGAGACACTTCATTCTCTGAACGCTGAAGCACATTTAAGCAACTGTATGTTTCTTACCTGTATAATACAGATGAACATATGATAAAGCTCGGGTTGCTGAATATTCAATCCCTTTCCCCAAAAGCGCTTATTGTTAATGATATGATTACAGATAATAATCTAGATGTGCTGTGTTTGACAGAAACCTGGCTAAAACCTGACGACTACATTACTTTAAATGAGTCCACCCCACAAGATTATTGTTATAAACACGAGCCGCATCTGAAAGGTAAAGGGGGAGGGGTTGCTGTAATTTATAATAATATCTTCAGTATTACTCAGAAGTCTAGTTTCAGATATAATTCCTTTGAAATCTTGGTGCTTTATGTAGCGTTATGTAATGTAATTGATAAATCCCATTTGACATTTGTGTTGGCTACTGTATACAGGCCACCAGGGCACAAAACGTGTGTCAGGACCCACTCATCGTCATAATCATACTTTAGACCTAATACTGTCACATGGTATAGATGTTGATAATGTTGGAATTCTGCAATGACATCTCAGATCATTACCTAGTATCATGTATACTTAATTTAGCTAAGGCTGCAAAGCCGTCCCCTCGCTTCAAATATGGCAGGACTATCACTGTAGCACAAAGCACTAAAGATTGCTTTATAAATAATCTTCCTCATCAGTTTCATCTCCTCAGCATCCCCAGATAGCTTAGAAGAACTCAATGTTGCAACAGAAACTATTGACTCTCTTTTTTCCAGCACTTTAGACACAGTTGCTCCCCTGTGCTTAAAGAAGATTAAAGAAAATAGTCCAACGCCTTGGTACAAACAAGCACACTCGGGCCCTCAAAACAGCAGCCAGAAAAATGGAGTGCAGCTGGAAACAAAACTAGAGGTTTTTCGCAATTTGTGGAAAGAGAGCATGATCGCATCCAGAAAGACCGTAAAAACTGCTAGATCTGCTTATTTGTCTCGACTCTCTTAGAAGAAAACGAACACAACTCTAGGTATTTATTCGATACAGTGGCTAAGTTAACCAAAAATAAAGCTTCTACTTCTGATGGTTGTAAACAGCACAGCAGTAATGACTATATGAACTTCTTTACGTGTAAGATTGATAATATTAGAAAGAAAATTATAACCATGCAACCGTCTACTACAGTATCATGTCAGACAGAGCATTGTAGTGTCACTGAGGAAAAATTACATTCATTCACTGCTATAGAAGAGGAAGAATTGGCTAAACTCATTAAATCATCTAAATCAACAACATGTATGCTCGGCCCTATACCGACTAAGCTACTAAAAGAGATGCTACCAGAGGTCATAGATCCTCTTCTTAATGTCATTAATTCATCTTTGTCATTAGGATATGTACCGAAAACTTTTAAGTTGGCTATTATTAAACCACTTATTAAAAAAACGCAACTTGATCCTACAGAATTAGTCAATTATAGGCCGATCTCAAATCTACCCTTTCTGTCAAAAATACTAGAAAAGGCAGTGTCGTCACAATTATGTTCCTTTTTAGAAAGAAATTATATCTCTGAGGATTTCCAGTCAGGATTTAGACCGTATCATAGTACTGAGACTGCTCTCATCAGAGTTACAAATGATTTACTCTTATCATCTGATCGTGGTTGTATCTCTCTATTAGTGTTACTCGATCTTAGCGCTGCATTCGATACTATCGACCACAATATTCTTTTGAATAGACTCGAAAATTACGTTGGCATTAGTGGAATTGCATTGACATGGTTTAAATCATACTTATCTGACCGTTATCAGTTTGTAGCAGTAAATGAAGAGATGTCACACCGATCACAAGTTCAGTATGGAGTACCGCAAAGCTCAGTGCTAGGACCGTTGCTCTTCACCCTGTACATGCTACCACTGGGAGATATCATTAGGAAGCATGGTGTTAGTTTTCATTGCTGTGCTGACGATACTCAGCTCTATATTTCTTCATGCCCTGACGAAACTTACCAATTCACAAGATTAACGGAATGCATAGCTGATATAAAAAAATTGGATGACTAGTAATTTCCTGCAACTTAATTCAGAAAAAAAATAATTTTTAATTATTGGACAAAAAAGCTCCACAAGTAGTAACCTAGAATACTGTCTAACACTTCATGGCTGCTCTGTCAAGTCCTCGTCGTCAGTTAGGAACCTGGGTGTGCTCTTTGATACCAATCTTTCATTTGAAAGCCACATTTCTAGCATTTGTAAAACTGCATTCTTTAAACATCTTTAAAATATATCTAAATTACGGCGCATGCTTTCAATGCAAAATGTGTTCATGACCTCAAGGCTAGATTATTGTAATGCTCTACTGGGTGGTTGCCCTGCTCGCTTAATAAACAAACTCCAGCTGGTCCAAAATGCAGCAGTTCAAGCTCTTACTAGAACCAGGAAGTATGACCATATTAGCCCGGTTCTGTCAACACTGCACTGGCTCCTTATTAAACATTGTATACATTTTAAAATCTTGCTTATTACTTGCATAGCACTAAATAGTTTAGCTCCCCAGTACTTGAGCGAGCTCTTAACACATTATACTCCATCACGTCTAATGCGGTCTCAAAACTCTGGCCAGTTGATAATACCTAGAATATCAAAATCAACTGCAGGCGGTCGATCCTTTTCCTATTTAGCACCTAAACTCTGGAACAGTCTTCCTAGCATTGTTCGGGAAGCAGACACACTCTGTCAGTTTAAATCTAGACTAAAAACGCATCTCTTTACTATGGCATACACATAGAAAATGATCAATCTCTATTATTCAAATCAGTTAAATTATTGTTAGGCTGCATTAACTAGGTCAGCCGGAACCGGGAACACTTCCCAAAACACCTGATGTACTCGTTACATCATGAGAAGAATGGCATCTATGCTAATGTTAGTCTCTCTGTTTATCCCGAGGTTTACTGCAGTCAGCCGGATCTGGGCCGTATCCAGACCAGATGGTGGACCTGCACCTGAACATGACCAACACTAAGAGTAAATCATTTGTAACTCTAATGAGAGCAGTCTCAGTACTATGATATCCTCACAGATATAATTTATTTCTAAAAAAGGAGCATAGTTGTGAAGATACTGCCGTTTCTAGTATTTTTGACAGAAAGGGTAGATTTGAGATTGGCCTGTAATTTACTAATTCTGTAGGATCAAATTTTTTTTTTTTTTTTTTTTTTTGTGGTTTAATAATAGCTAACTTAAGTTTTTGGTACATATCCTAAGACATGACAAAGATGAATTAATTATATTAAGAAGAGGATCTATGACCTCTGGCAGCATCTCTTTTAGTAGCTTAGTCGGTATAGGGTTGAGCATACATGTTGTTGATTTAGATGATTTAATGAGTTTAGCCAATTCTTCCTCTCCTATAGCAGTGAATGAGTGGAATTTTTCCTGAGTGACACAACAATGCACTGTCTCCACTATTGCACTATTGTAGTAGATGGTTGCATAATTATAATTTTCTTCCTAATATTATCAACTGTTCAGCATTTTGCATTGAAAGCATGTGCCGTAATTTAGATATATTTTTAAGATGGTAGAATGCAGTTTTACAGATGTTAGAAACATGGCTTTCAAATGAAAGATTGGTATCAAAGAGCACACCCAGGTTCCTAACTGACGACGAGGACTTGACAGAGCAGCCATTGAGTGTTACTCAAAATCACTACTTGCAGAGTTTTTTTGTCCAATAATTAAAAATTCTGAAGTTGCAGGAAATTACTAGACATCCAATGTTTTATATCAGCTATGCATTCCGTTAATCTTGTGAATTGGTAAGTTTCGTCAGGGCGTGAAGAAATATATCTGAGTTGAGTATCGTCAGCATAACAATGAAAACTAACGCCATGCTTCCTAATGATAATGAGTTCAATAACTGTGTAAAGATCAATTATGAAATGTTCATCTATAAAGCATCTATGAAATCATTCAGCTCAGTTCAGTTCAAATCAATAATATTGCTGAATATTAAAGGGATAGTTCAACGAAAAATGTAAATTCTGTCATCATTTACTCACCCTCAAGTTGTTCCAAACCTGTATGAATGTCTGTCTTCTGCTGAACACAAAAGAATATATTTTGAACCAACAGTTAATGGACCTCACTGATTTCCAGACTATGGAAGTCAATGAGGCCCATCAACTGTTTGGTTACCAACATTCTTCAAAATATCTTCTTTTGTGTTTACGCCAGAATTTGGTGGGAGGAGAGTTGAAGATGACCATAAAGTCTGTTTAATATATTCACTGCACACACGTTTCCAAGTTCATGATAACAACTTGCTTTTTAGCCAAAACAACTTACGACAGGGACAGTCACCATGATGTTATTAGATCTTGCTCAAGGGCACAATGAAATGAGAGCTTGTGTGAGTGTGGGTGAGTGAGTGAGTGAGTGAGTAGAGGGGTCAGAGTTAGTGAGAGAGTGAGTGGTGGTGAGTGAGTGAGTGAGTGAGTGAGTGAGTGAGTGGTGGTGAGTGAGTGAGTGAGTGAGTGAGTGAGTGAGTGAGTGAGTGAGTGAGTGAGTGGTGGAGTGAGTGGGTGGGTGGGTGAGTGGGTGGGTGGGTGAGTGGGTGGGTGGGTGGGTGGTGGTGAGTGGTGAGTGAGTGGGTGAGTGAGTGGGTGGGTGGGTGAGTGAGTGAGTGAGTGGTGAGTGGGTGGTGGTGGAGTGAGTGGTGTGAGGTGAGTGGTGGTGAGTGAGTGAGTGGAGTGAGTGAGTGAGTGGTTTTGAGTGAGTGAGTGGTTTGAGAGTGAGTGAGTGGTTTGAGAGTGAGTGAGTGGTGGTGGTGAGTGAGTGGTGGTGAGTGAGTGAGTGAGTGAGTGAGTGAGTGAGTGAGTGGGTGGGTGGGTGGGTGGGTGGGTGGGTGGGTGGGTGGGTGAGTGGTGGAGTGAGTGAGTGAGTGAGTGAGTGAGTGAGTGGGTGGGTGGGTGGGTGGGTGGGTGAGTGGGTGGTTGGGTGGTTGGGTGAGTGGGTGAGTGAGTTTATGCTGGCTACAGGTTATGCCAGTACTATAGCCAAGGAGAAATAGGAACAGAGCTGCACTTCCTAACCACCTGCCCTAATGACATTTGAAAACACTTCTTTCCCAAATTAGAAATGATTTGCCCCAACTTCAAAATGTTGAAGAATGATGCACAACCTCAATAAGCTTACTTGACGAAAAGAGAGACTGCATTTCACTAGCAGCAAAATACATCAATTCCTGCCACAAAAAGGGGGAAGAGTCAACCATTTATGCATCCATTTACACACACACACACACACACATCATATGCTTTGGCAATACAATGTACAATTTGTCATGCCAATAAAGCTCTTTTGAATTTGAATTTGAATCTGATTTTGAAAATGTAAAAATGCAGAAAGTTTTGTGTTATGAGTTTAGGGGTAGATCTAGTGTAAGGGGAGAGAATATACAGTTTGAACAGTATAAAAACCATTACATCTGGTTTTCAGAGTCCCCACAAAGATAGTGAACCAGACGTGTGTGTGTGTGTGTGTGTGTGTGTGTGTGTGTGTGTGTGTGTGTGTGTGTGTGTGTGTGTGTGTGTGTGTGTGTGTGTGTGTAACAATAATTATACTATTTCCTGATTATTGTTTAGTGTGACTTATGTTTCATAAGCATCTTTTAACCACTATTATGTTGCTAGTATTAAGGAAACCCTATTTTTCAAGACACCAAAACAGTTTTCTTTACAATCTCTGACACAATGGGTGGTCTCTGATTTATGGCTCTATAATGAACCATTACTGTGTTTCAGAGCAAATCCTCCACCTCTGCTGCTGGGCTGAGACATTTCTTACAACCTTTATAATCAACTCAGGTATGATAACTTTAGACTTTTCTTTATATTGATCATCACTGTAAAGAAATTTTGTAATGTTCTTCTTCAGTGCAAGAGAGAGGGTAACAAATGTTCTGTGAGTCGACGTCTTTTGCTTCATCTCTGTGCAACAAATCTCCACAGAACAAGACGACAATGAAATGTTATTTAAAGCTTCATTAACTTGGTCTTTTTCTTTTGCCTAGACTGAATTAGTTTCAGTAAATCACTGATATACAGACTGCAAGAACTGCCCTACTGATCAACTGCAAGCTGGTTTGCTTTTCTCATTTCTTTACCTTTTCCCATGAAATAAAATTCATGTCCACACAAGTACTACTGACATTCTCATGGTTCCACTGTAATTCTTCATTCTAGTGAAAACAATTCGATATCTGCTGTTAGACAAGCAGATCAATGGATAAATAATTATAAACAAATACTACCCCCACTGCAGCCTGTTTGATAGTAAATATCGCTGCATAGTATGTGTGAGTCCTGAGACAGGATATCAGTCAGAGGAACTCATAACAAAGTCTCACCCTCATCCACCTGTGCAACGTTCACACACTGATCGCATAAACATCTGCCCACAAATCCTGCTGAGCAACACAAACGGTTCTCATTCTCACTCTGTGAACATCAGCGTGTCCTGACAACAAACAGTCATTATGAAGAAGTATTCCTTTTTCATGCCAGTTTATAAGGGAAAAGGGAGTTGCTGTTTGGATTTAAATAGGCAAATGCTTAAGAGTCAATGATTTGGGTCATTATTGCAGTGATTATTTTGTTTCTAGCAACATGTTTGGCAACAGTTCTTCTAACCCTAATTGGAGTGTGTAGCTTTTCATTTCTTAAACAACCATGTAGGAAGACACATCATGGCCATATTCCAGGATCACAATGTCAAGATTCATCAGGATCAGACTGTGAAAGAATGGTTGGGAGGAGAATGATGAATCATTTTCATGATAAAAATTTGTCTCCTTTTCTTTATTAAAGTGATAGTTGGCCCAAAGGCTATTTAAAACAGGTTGTTTCAAACCTGTATGATTTTCTTTCTTCGGTGAAAGAGAGAAAGAAGATATTTTGAAGAATGTCGTTAACCAAACAGTGTCAGTTTCCATTGACTTCCATTATATGGACAATAAATAAGTAAATAAATAAATAAAAAGGGAAGTCAATGGGAACCAAAACTATCCTATAATCTATAAACATTCTTTAAATATCTTCTAAATATCTTCAGTTTCAAACAAGTTTTGGAACAATATGAGGGTGAGAAATTGATAATAGAATTTTCTTTTCTTTTCCCCTTTTTGTGAACTCTCTCTTTATACCTATAATGCATTTTGATTACTGAATGCTTTGGCAATGGTAACTGACTATAACATTATATTATTTTACTTTTTTTGCATAAAAATCAAATCAGAGGGAAATGATGGCGCAGGTCATAATACATACATAACATATTAGCATAATAATTGTTTATAATTTATAATATACTATATTATGTGTATGGCTGGCTACACTTGGTTTACTCTTTCCACATTTCATTGTGTTATGAAATGTCATCTTTTGTTTTTGGACGTTTGGTGTACTGAGAAACCCATCTTTCTTTACTAAACCATGAATGGCGTTCTTTGTGTCTTTTGAAGGCTACAGCAGTCAGACTGTTGTCTCCTGCGCTGCATGTGATGCACAGCTGCGGCAGACTCTTTTCAAGGCCTTTGTGTACTGGATATGGGCAGCAGATTCTGCTGACATGGTGCAGAACACCACGACCTCAACGAGGAGCTTCAGATACTCGCCATGGCCGCACACCTCAAGTATTAACTTTTCCTACAGCTGCTGCGCACATACACACGTCTCTGCACACAATCCTTTGGCGCATCTTTCTTTCTGGTGAGGCACACACCCAAGGCCTGAAAGGACTTCCTCACTTTCTCAGAAGATCCTGTTATCAGGGTCCCACACGCAGGGGGAGAGGTCTGGCACGCCACGAGAGTGAGATCAGAGAGGGAGAATAATGGAAGATATGCAGGTTTGCCCTTCACTGACCCCTTAATTCCACCTTAACTGCAGTTTTCTCATATTACAATCTAATCTATTATTTAACAGCATTAGCAGGAGCTACAGAAATACCAAGCAGAAAAAAATGCAGGTCTGACTAAAACCTAATACATTGCTTAAAGGGACATTTCATGAAAAAAAAAAAAAAAAAAAAAACATTTACTCACCCTGATATCATCCAAACCTGCATGATTGTATGAATTAGCACACAAGCGGTATGAACTACTTTTATGATATTTTATTGGTGCTTTTATTGTGTCCTTTTTTAAAATCTCTGGTATTTTCATGAAAAAAATACTTCCAAAATACTTCCTTTTGTGTGCCACAGAAGAAAGAAAGTCTGACAAGTTTGGAACAACATGAAGCAAATAATTAGTAAATAATTACTGAATTACATTTTTTTTTTTTTTTTTTTATCAACTACACTCAATTGTGAGAAAAGTCAGAATTACGAGTTATAAAATCAGACTTGCATGATATAAAATCAGAATTGCAAGATATACACTCACCTAAAGGATTATTAGGAACACCTGTTCAATTTCTCATTAATGCAATTATCTAATCAACCAATCACATGGCAGTTGCTTCAATGCATTTAGGGGTGTGGTCCTGGTCAAGACAATCTCCTGAACTCCAAACTGAATGTCAGAATGGGAAAGAAAGGTGATTTAAGCAATTTTGAGCGTGGCATGGTTGTTGGTGCCAGACGGCCGGTCTGAGTATTTCACAATCTGCTCAGTTACTGGGATTTTCACGCACAACCATTTCTAGGGTTTACAAAGAATGGTGTGAAAAGGGAAAAACATCCCAGTATCGGCAGTCCTGTTGGGCGAAAATGCCTTGTTGATGCTAGAGGTCAGAGGAGAATGGGCCGACTGATTCAAGCTGATAGAAGAGCAACTTTGACTGAAATAACCACTCGTTACAACAGAGGTATGCAGCAAAGCATTTGTGAAGCCACAACACGCACAACCTTGAGGCAGATGGGCTACAACAGCAGAAGACCCCACCGGGTACCACTCATCTCCACTACAAATAGGAAAAAGAGGCTACAATTTGCACAAGCTCACCAAAATTGGACAGTTGGAGTCTGGAAAAATGATTCCTGGTCTGAAGAGTCTTGATTTCTGTTGAGACATTCAGATGGTAGAGTCAGAATTTGGCGTAAACAGAATGAGAACATGGATCCATCATGCCTGGTTACCACTGTGCAGGCTGGTGGTGGTGGTGTAATGGTGTGGGGGATGTTTTCTTGGCACACTTTAGACCCCTTAGTGCCAATTGGGCATCGTTTAAATGCCACGGCCTACCTGAGCATTGTTTCTGACCATGTCCATCCCTTTATGACCACCATGTACCCATTCTCTGATGGCTACTTCCAGCAGGATAATGCACCATGTCACAAAGCTCAAATCATTTCTAAGTGGTTTCTTGAACATGACAATGAGTTTACTGTACTAAAATGGCCCCCACAGTCACCAGATCTCAACCCAATAGAGCATCTTTGGGATGTGGTGGAACGGGAGCTTTGTGCCCTGGATGTGCATCCCACAAATCTCCATCAACTGCAAGATGCTATCCTATCAATATGGGCCAACATTTCTAAAGAATGCTTTCAGCACCTTCTTGAATCAATGCCACGTAGAATTAAGGCAATTCTGAAGGTGAAAGGGGGTCTGCTAAAACAGCCCTGACCCGTCGAGGCATGGACTCCACTAGACCCCTGAAGGTGTGCTGTGGTATCTGGAACCAAGATGTTAGCAGCAGATCCTTTAAGTCCTGTAAGTTGTGAAGTGGGGCCTCCATGGATCGGTCTTGTTTGTTCAGCACATCCCACAGATGCTCGATTGGATTGAGATCTAGGGAAGTTGGAGGCCAAGTCTACACCTCAAACTCGTGCTGCTCAAACCATTCCTGAACTATTTTTGCTTTGTTGCAGGGCGCATTATCCTGCTGAAAGAGGCACCAGGGAATACCGTTTCCATGAAAGGGTGCACATGCACTGTCAGAAATAAAGGTACATTGCTGTCACTGGAGCTGTACCCTAAGGTACAAAACCTTTAAGGTACTAATACGCACTCTTAAAGTACTGGTTTAAGAATTAATATGTACCATTTAGGGGTGAGTAAGGTACAAAGATGTACCTTTTCACTTTTGTACCTCAGGGTACTGCCCCAGTGACAGCACTGTACCTTTTTTTTTCTGAGAGTGTGGTCTGCAAAAATGTTTAGGTAGGTGGTGTGTCAAAGTAACATCCATATGGATGGCAGGACCCAAGGTTCCCCAGCAGGGAACCCTGACTGGTCTGCGGCTATGCAGCCCCATACACAACAAACTGTGATGCATTGTGTATTCTGACACCTTTCTATCAGAACCAGCATTAACTTCTTGAGCAATTTGAGCTACACTAGCTCGTCTGTTTGATCGAAACACACAGGCCAGCCTTCTCTCTCCATGTGCATCAATGAGCCGTGGCCACCCATGACCCTGTCGCCGCTTCACCATTGTTACTTCCTTGGACCACTGATAGATACTGACCACTGCAGACCAGGAACACAGAGCTGCAGATTTGGAGATACTCTGACCCATTCGACTAGCCATCACAATTTGGCCCTTGTCAAACTCGCTCAAATCCTTACGCTTGCCCATTTTTCCTGCTTCTAACACATCAACTTTGAGGACAAAATTTTCACTTGCTGCCTAATATAACCCACCCACTAACAGTTGCTGTGATGAAGAGATAATGAGTGTTATTCACTTCACCGGTCATAATGTTATGCCTGATTGATGTAAACTCGCAATTGCGAGAAAAAAAAGCCAGCATACGCGGAGACAAGCTTCCATAAAGAACCAATTTGTGGTTAGAAGAAGAACATGTTTTCTTAGAGTGAAGAACATTAGACTAACAATCTGAAGAACCTTTAACCACTGTGAAGATCCTTGAATTGAAAGGTTCAATGGATGTTAAAGGTTCTTTATGGAACCATCGATGACAATAAAGAACCTTTATTTTTAAGAGTGTAGTGGATTAAGGGGCTATTCACACAGTGCGTTTTTGCTTTAAAAAAATGTGAGACGCGGGCAGTGGATGGGGAAAAACGCAAGGTCTCAAGACACATTTTTAAAAGTTAAATTTATTTCAACTTTAGCACTGTGTTTTTAGAACGCAGCGTCATGCGCGAGACACTACAAAAGATGCGCGACGTGATTACACTGAAAAACAATGGAAAAACATGTTCTGTGTGAACGGCCATAAGACCTACAAGTAACAAATTAAAGTGTGGCAAGTTGACGCATATTGTTCTTTGAGAATATTGTAATCTAAACATTTTATTCTGTGAAAACAAAGGAAGAAACAGTGTTGCAGTGAAGTCAGTGTGTTACATGAGAGGAGTGATTCTATTAAGCGATATTGTTGTGTTAAGAACGTTTAGATTTCTTTATGTTTGGTTTGGTCAGAGGTGAATCCGTGAGAGTGTTTTACTCACAGCAGAAAGTGTTGTTGTTACAGTAAATGTGAGACCATAATGACCAGCTGAAACTTCACATGGAGTTCATGGAGTTTAATGGAAAGTGCGTGTGAATTCAGACATTCAGTGGTAAAATGATTCTTATTTAAAGGTTTTCCTGTTTGGCTGTGGCAGCTGAAGTAGGCAGAAATCCATCTTAAGCATTCACTTACACTCTCTTTGTCTCTCTCTCACACACTCGTCTTTTTACTCTTTATCTAGCCATGCCAACAATTCATTCAATAGTTGAGTGCTTATTAGTGTTCGAGAATATCACTACTGTTGCTCATACTTAAAGGGATAATTCACCCAAAAATGAAACTTCTGTTATGATTTATTCATCCTCAACCTGTATGAGTTTCTTTCTTCTGCTGAACACAAAATAAGATATTTTGAAGGATGTTGGTAGCCAAACAGTTGATGGACCCCATTGACTTCCAAAATATATATATATTTTTTTCCATCTATACCATGGAAGTCAATGAGGTCCATCAACTGTTTGGTTACCAACATTCTTCAAAATATCTTCTTTTGTGTTCAACAGAAGAAAGAAATTCAACTGAACACAGCAGTAAGCTACATCGATATTAGGCATGGTAAAACATGGTACTCGCAGTACATCAAGAAAACATTTATTTTACAATAAGACTAAAGGCCCAAGGACGATAACTATAAAGATAACGATAAAGATATAGTTCTAAAAATCATTCTCAGTATTAATGAACAGCAGAGTTCACACCACAGCTATAATGATGATGGCACAGAGAAACGATATTGTTGGAATCACTTTCAGAACTTTTTTTTTCCAGGTGATGAACGATAAAAAACATTGACAGCCAATCAGAATCCATCCTGCTGTAACAAACTCGAGCATTTAAAGGGTTAGTTCACCCAAAAATGAAAATTACCCCATGATTTACTCACCCTCAAGCCATCCTAGGTGTGTATGACATTCCTCTTTCAGACGAATACAATCGGAGTTATATTAAAAAATGTCCTGGCTCGTCCAAGCTTTATAATGGCAGTGACTGTTGCTCTTCGCCTTTGGCTTTTGGCTTGCTCAGATGGGGACACTTAAATTTCAACTATATTACTGATCTGTCCGCATTGACACTGTATGATCATGCAATCATTTACAAATCTCATAAACTTACATTTTATTCACAATAGAATATAGATAACATATCAAATGTTGAAAATGACACATTTTGAAATGTCATGCCAAATATTGGCTCATTTTGGATTTTATGAGAGCTACACATTCCAAAAAAGTTGGGACAAGTAGCAATAAGAGGCCGGAAAAGTTAAATGTACATATAAGAAACAGCTGGAGGACCGATTTGCAACTTATTAGGTCAATTGGCAACGTGATTGGGTATAAAAAGAGCCTCTCAGAGTGGCAGTGTCTCTCAGAAGTCAAGATGGGCAGAGGATCACCAATTGCCCCAATGCGAAAGGAGTTTCTCAGAGAAAAATTGCAAAGAGTTTGAAGTTATCATCATCTACAGTGTATAATATCATCCAAAGATTCAGAGAATCTGGAACAATCTCTGTGCGTAAGGGTCAAGGCCGGAAAACCATATGGATGCCCGTGATCTTCGGGCCCTTAGACTGCATCACATACAGGAATGCTACTGTAATGGAAATCACAACATGGGCTCAGGAATACTTCCAGAAAACATTGTCGGTGAACACAATCCACCGTGCCATTCGCCATTGCCGGCTAAAACTCTATAGGTCAAAAAAGAAGCCATATCTAAACATGATCCAGAAGCGCAGGCATTTTCTCTGGGCCAAGGCTCATTTAAAATGGACTGTGGCAAAGTGGAAAACTGTTCTGTGGTCAGACGAATCAAAATTTAAAGTTCTTTTTGGAAAACTGGGACGCCATGTCATCCGGACTAAAGAGGACAAGGACAACCCAAGCTGTTATCAGCGCTCAGTTCAGAAGCCTGCATCTCTGATGGTATGGGGTTGCATGAGTGCGTGTGGCATGGGCAGCTTACACATCTGGAAAGGCACCATCAATGCTGAAAGGTATATCCAAGTTCTAGAACAACATATGCTCCCATCCAGACGTCGTCTCTTTCAGGGAAGACCTTGCATTTTCCAACATGACAATGCCAGACCACATACTGCATCAATTACAACATCATGGCTGCGTAGAAGAAGGATCCGGGTACTGAAATGGCCAGCCTGCAGTCCAGATCTTTCATCCAGAGAAAACATTTGGAACTTCCACATCATTGCATTCTGTTTTTATTCACAATTTGTACAGTGTCCCAACTTTTTTGGAATCGGGTTTGTAAAAAGCGCTATATAAATAAAGGTGACTTGACTCTGTTTTTGAAGTCCATAAAAGTGCACCTATATCCATCATAAAATTGCTCCACACGGCTGTGGGGGGTTAATAAAGGCCTTCTGAAGTGAACTGATGCGTTTGTGCAAGAAAAATATCCATATTTAAAACTTTATAAAGTAAATTATCTAGCTTCTGGCGAATTGCCTTCCATATTCAACTTGCGGGAAAAGTGTAGCGCCCGCGCCTCTCGCAGTTCAAAATGCTTACACTACGTCTGACGACAATGCACACCAGTTACGCTCATCAGATGAAGCGTAAGCATTTTGAACCGCGAGAGGCGTGGGCGCTACGCTTTTTTCCAACATTGTTAATATAACTCTGATTTTATTCGTCTGAAAGAAGAATGTCATATACACCTAGGGTTTAAGGGTGAGTAAATCATGGGGTAATTTACATTTTTGGGTGAACTAACCTTTTAAAGTGGAAGACAAGCACGCGCTTAGAATGAATTGAACGATATTGTCTGCTGGTGTGGATGCTAATATAGTTATCCTTATAGTTATCTTTAAAGTTATTGTTCTTGGTGTGAACGGGCCTTAACTGTGTTGAGCTATATAACAAGGATTAGTTTTCTGTCGATTAACGTCTCCAAACAGTTGCTCTCACCTGTCTAATAAAACACATTATATATTAAAGCGTCTTTAGTGTTTCCATGGTTTCTACAAAATAAAGTCTGTGTCCTGGTTAAAATTGCTTATTTCTCTGGATTTAAATATTCTTGGAAACATTTGGGATAAAGTAGTAGTACAACAAGTAAACACAATATATTACATTGATCTAGTGGTTTTAATCCATAAATCTTACATATTGTGCCTTTAATTGTATTAAATGTACACTTGTACTGTACTTTAAATCTTTATATATATATATTAAATTGTACTTATAATTTTGATAATAATGCTACTGAAATAAATGTCACTACTGAGAGTAATCGTTTTTATGATTGTTTCTTAAGTCACTTAAGTACACTTTGTAAATTGTTTAACTTAAAGTACATTTTAAATTGTTTTAATAATCTTTTGTCCTGCTTTAAAGTGCACTTATTTTGACTAAAGCAAATGTAATAATAATTTTAACTGTTGCACGTTAGGCTATTCTATATATTTTAAATGCACTAAACTGCAACCATCCACACATATTTAAACGTATGACACAGGCCTACACATTTCAATAAAAAAATGACATTAAAGTATATTTTAGTTTACCATAAATGCTTGTCAGTACATTCGACAGTACAACAGAAATAACTGAAAATATGAAAAATATGAATATTAAATAACATATAAAGATGTACTTTAAACCTTGGGTTCAGATAATTGCATTCAATATCAATTTAAACTATACTACTTTTTTTCATTAATTTACATTTACTTGCAAATTACATGCAGTTAAAACAAAACATTTGGTTCACACAGTATATTCACTTCAACTGTATTATTTCTGTAATAAAAGCATGCTAAAGTGTACTTCAAAGCCGTTGTAATGCTGTAAGGCATGAAGAAAACACTGAGAGGAATGACTTTTACATAAATAGGCTACTGTTATGAGGAAAAACTAAAAATAAAGATGGAGGATAAACTAAGCTTCCGTCAATGCTGAAGACCAAGTATGTTGATTATTTCGGGCCAACCTCAACGTAAAAAAGACACCCGCCCAACCAGAGATGATGCAATAATCCCCATCAAGAGTAAAGGAGCAAGTGTTTCAAGGAAATACACTATCAGCTCTTCACAGACTGACCTCAGTCACAAAGACAGCTTTTTATCATTTAAAGTGTGGTCCTCCAATGTAAAACGGACAGTTTGGTATTCACAATAATTCTAATACATTGGTAGTAGAAATGAAAGAAATCCTATGACTATACAGATTATTCGTTGTCCTAGTAGTTATCACAGTGATTTTTATATTGCCTTTAAAGCCACAATATGTATTTTCTTTAAAACAAAGGTGTAGCTTGATGACACCGCTTCCGCTACTTTCCGCTGTGTGGGGTAAACGCAGCGCTGTTTTATCATATTACATTAGATACATTTGAGGGTGTTGAAAGTTATGTTATAATGCTATTGTGTGTTCGCTTAGCGGCTACTATGAGACACTTGTTGCACCCAAGTGTGCCGCACATGTCCTGAAAAGTGTAGCCCAAGCGTCTCGCTCACCCCCGGGTGGTTGGTCCCAGTATAGGTCATAAACCCCGCCCCTCCATGTATTCTAACGTGACGCGAGACAGATTACACTTGAAAAAAAATCAGATTACACTTCAAATATATAAAAAAATCTGATTACACTTCAAATAATTTTTTACAAAGATGGTTTCTTTCATTTTAGGTCGTTTTTATCACGCTGATGTAAGTTCAAGTGTTCGTTTGGTTTTAGTTAGTTATTTGATGCTATTATTGACAGCTATGAGTACATAATGAGTTGTTCTGCAGCTAACAGATACTGCGGGCGTGTGGGCGGGGTCTTGATACCGCGGCTCTACTTCCTGCTCTCTACTGCGCAGACTCGTGTCCCAAATCAGTGCAAGTCAGCGTCATATTCGGATATTGATGGCTTCACTTTTCTCCAATAGAAGATAGTAAAAGGGCATCGTCCATCTTTTTTACAGTCTATGTTTGCACACTGCAGTAAGCTAGATCGATATTAGGCATGGTAAAACATGGTACTCACGGTAAATCAAGAAAATGAGATTTAAACAATAAGGCTTACTGTGTTGAGATGATTCATTTTCTGTCAATGAATGTCTACAAACAGTTTCTCACTAATAAAACACGTCATATATTAAAGCACCTTTGGTGTTTCCATGGTTTCTACAAAAAAAAAATAATAATAATCGAAGGATAAATCGAGGATAATGCGGGTATGATGGCGGGTATGGCGACACACGGACACGATCCGTGTCCTGGTTAAAATTGGTTATTTCTCCGGATTTAAAGATTTTTGGAAACATTTGGGATAATGTAAGTACACAAGTTAACAAAATATATAACACTGTTCTATTTAAAAGCAGCCACTCGACTGAGACTGCCCTGCTCTCGGTTACTGAAGCACTGAGACAGGCAAGGGCAGTTTCCAAATCCACAGTACTCATCCTACTGGATTTGTCTGCAGCTTTTTACACAGTTAACCACCAGATCCTCCTGTCAACTCTCGTGAAGATGGGCATCTCAGGAACTGCTCTCCAGTGGATCAAGTCTTACCTCTCAGGTAGGTCCTTCAGGGTGTCATGGAGAGGTGAAGTGTCTAAGTCACATCATCTAGCTACTGGAGTTGCCCAGGGCTCAGTGCTTGGACCACTTCTCTTCTCCATCTACATGTCGTCACTGGGATCTGTCATCCAGAAACATGGCTTTTCCTATCACTGCTATGCTGATGACACTCAACTCTACTTCTCATTTCAATCAGATGATCCCACAGTTGGTGTTCGTATCGCTGCCTGCCTGACAGATATTTCTGCCTGGATGAAGGAAATATCTCTAAATATCCCTTCAACTCAATCTGGCAAAGACAGAACTCCTTGTGGTCTCAGCCAACCCAGCACTTCACCATACTCTCTCCATTCAGCTTGGTTCATCATCCATAACTCCGTCCAGGACAGCCAGGAACCTTGGAGTTATGTTTGATGATCAGCTATAATTCACTGACCACATCACTGCAACAACCCGGTCCTGCCGATTTGCTTTATACAACATTAGGAAGATTAGACCCTTCCTATCAGAACAGGCCACACAACTCCTGGTACAAGCTCTTGTTCTCTCCAGACTGGACTACTGTAATGCTCTTCTAGCGGACATTCCAGCATGCACTAACAAACCCTTGCAACTGATCCAGAATGCAGCTGTGAGAGTGGTCTTTAATGAGCCGATGAGAGTACACATCACGCCTCTCTTCATCAGTCTGCACTGGCTGCCAATAGCCGCTCAAATCAAATTCAAGGCACTGGTGCTACAAGGCAACCACTGGCTCTGCACCAACATACCTAAACTCACTTGTTCAGACTTACACACCCTCCAGAAGCTTGTGTTCTGCAAGTGAACGGCGCCTTGTGGCGCCATCCCAAAGAGGCATGAAATGCCTCACAAGGACCTTTTCCTGGACCGTTCCCACCTGGTGGAATGACCTGCCTGTCTCAATTCGAGCAGCCGAGTCAGTAGCCATTTTCAAAAAATATCTTAAAACACAAAGCAGCACCTGACCAATAAAGAATAGCACTTATCACTCTATTCGTTTTCTGTTATATATTATATATATATATATATATATATATATATATATATATATATATATATATATATATATATATATATATATATATATATATATATATATATATATATATATATAAATTGTTCTGTCCTGTGTTCTGTGCTAGATTACCTATGTGTTCTGTGCTAGATTAATTGAGACTTGTTACAGCACTTGCATATTGTTGCCCTTGACTGTTTTTAGTTGCTTCTATTGCTCTCATTTGTAAGTCGCTTTGGATAAAAGCGTCTGCTAAATGTAAATGTATTTCTGGATATTTTAATCCAAAAATCTTACATATTGTGCCTTTAAATCATAGTTCTAATCATTAATCTTATTGTTAAAGCAATAATGAGGTTCGGGGAGAATATTAAAAACAAATAAATATTTGTCATAACACAATAACCTGCATGTTCACGTTTGTAAACTTGAACTTGAGCTAATGACATGTCTGTCTGTTTAAAATGCATTACTCCACGCCTGTAGAGTGCGCTGTGGCGTGTAAACCCTTACGATGAAGCAAATCCTACATCACATTGAAAAAGACCCGGTCAGTAGAGTGCAGAGTAGTCGATTGGGGACCTTTGAAGGTAATTTACTATTTACATAACGAAACATCAGTTGAACGATATAAACTTTACATATGAACGTGGTTAAGATCATTAAAATCTAATGTAGACATCTGTAACAGGTTAAAAATGGTGTTGCGGCGGATCTTTCATGCCTTGATAAATAATTCTCAAGTGGTGGAGAAGCTCGCGGAGTCTCGACCCATCAGACGGGCGGCGCAAATCACGGCCTTCGCCATCACTAAAGCACAGATCGCCGGGAAAGACGCATCGACCAAGCTACTCAGATCCGACACCTTTCGCCAGATACGCGAGGAGACGTCAAAGATGCCCAGGGATGTGGGAGAGTTGGGTCGAAGAGCTACAAGACTGCGACAAACGTTTGTAAAGGAGGTGAAAGAGGGAATGAGGGACGCCAACCGACAGATAAAAGACAGAAAGTGACTGATGACGCGCTGAATGAGTGAACAGAGACCTATATATAATACAAGGACACCGTCATTAAAGACTCAGAACTGTCTGTCAGACTGGAGTTCTATGGCCCTTATTTAAACGAATACCACTGTAAAGATTGCTTGTATGACCGGATGTGCCCTATGTTGTTTGAGAAATAAATGGTTGAAATTAGTATTTGGGATTGGTTATGTCACGTTATTTAATGTCAGATTATTTAATAAAGACATTACAAAGCTACAATGGTTTATTGAACTCATGAGGACCAGCGCACGCGCAGAAGCGCCATTAAAAAAAAATGATAATTGTGTAGTTCATTTATGTCTATAGCACTTCATCACAAAGGTTACACATTGACGTGATTCTGATTTAGAGTTTAAAAAAAGAGAGAGAAGCTTTTGCGACTATATCTCAGAATATGGCTATTTCAATTTTCTCAAGTTTTTACTTTTACTTTGAGGCAATGGATTTCCATAATACATAAAGGCCTGGTTTCACTGACAGGGTTTAGATTATGCCTTAGTTCAATTGTGGCATCCAAGTAGCTTTTATAAACATGCCTTAGAAAAAAGAAGAAAAAAATAAACAATTACTGGTGTGTATCTTAAGACAAAACTATTTTTAAGATATGTCAATGCAACTTGCTTTAGATTAAAACAGCTCAATATTGCATTTAAGTCCAGGACTATTTTAACGGTGCATTGTGTTGTTTTTATGAGGATCTACTGACAGAAATGCAATGTAATATACATAACCATGTTTTCAGTGGTGTATAAAGACCTTACATAATGTACCATTATGATTTTATTACCTTAGAATGAGCCATTTCTATCTACATACACCGCAGGTCCCCTTACAATGAAACCGTCATTTTGTGCCGTCATGTTTTTACAGTAGCCCTTCTCTACAGAGCTAGCTACTCTCAGCTGACAATTTTGTCCTGTGTCGGCTCCCATTAGCTTCTCTATGAGCTTCGGAAGGGAGTGGTGTGTGGTGGGTGATTACAATTCACAACCTCACCACTAGATGCTGCTAAAATTCACACACTGCACCTTTAAGCCTCGTCTGAAACCGGGGGACTGTCATCAAGAGCTAAACGAATGCTAAGACATCTTTATACAGCTGAGTTAAAGGTGCACTGGGCAAATTTTAGCGGTAAGGTTGCAAATTGCAACTGCCCACCCCTCACCCCTCCCTTTCAAAGCACATAGAGAAGCTAGCGGCATCTAGTGGTGAGGTTGTGAATTGTAATCACCCACTGCTCACCACTCCCTTTCGAAGCACATAGAGAAGCTATGGGGGCCGACACAGGACAAAATTGTCGTTGTTGGAGACAGCAGAGAGTAGCTAGCGCTCTGTAGAGAAGTTTGTCCGTTTATGGCTACTGTAGAAACATGACGGCACAAAATGGCGACTTCACTGTAATGGGACCCAGGCTGTAAATAGATAGAAATGACTCATTCTAAAGTAATAAAAACATAACGGTACATTATGTAAGGTCTTTATACACTACTGAAAACATAGTTATGCATATTATATTGCATTTCTGTCAAAAGATCCTCATAAATATTACACACTGCACCTTTAAGGCTGCGCTGCTCATAATTCTATGTAAAGACACAATGCAGCATAAAAGCCAGACTAAATTATGCCTGCACTGACCCCCTAGTATAACAATATGCAGTTAAAATGGTTGATGTAAATACATTAAAGCCATCTCTCAGCAGCATTAAACAGTGTGTGTAAAGACACCGAACTGCCACTTCAGAAGCGCTTCTGTGCCACCTTTACGGTCTAATTTTGGCATTAGAAGTCTAACTGCATGTAATGTCAAACAAATATACAATTGGGGTGAAAAGAGGTTCTCTTTAGAAGCTAATGTCTAAAAAGCTTCCTCTTTACAAATGTAACTGGACAAGCAGCGTTCCAAATATTGCAGATATTTTGTCAAAAGAAGCAATGGAATGTTTCACTGTTCTTCACAATGTTTGTTAATTGCAATTCTCTGGTTCACAACAACACTGTAAACAAATTATTTTTGTTAGTGAAAAAAAAAAAAAAAAAAGCAATCTATATCAATAAATGCATCACCACACTTGCTCTTGTACTGAACTGATATTAAACTGAATCAGTTTAATATCAGTTCCTCCTGTGACATTGCTTCAACACTTAAGGGATAGTTAACCCAAAAATAAAAAATCCAACCCATTCTCATGAAAAAATACAACTTTTATGAGGTGATTTGTTTTGAATGAAAACGTCTGGTTTCAAGAAGATCCACCCCTAAACCTAACCGTCAGTGGGGCTGATAAGAAAACCAAAAAATGAGATTGTATGAATTTATACGAATCGGCCACAAATTCGACACAATTGTAAAATAGGTAAAAATTGGCAGTGTTGGAAAATTGTCATCATTTACTAACCCTAATGTCGTTCCAAACCTGTATGATTTTCTTCTGTGGAACACAAAAGTCGATATTTTAAAGAATGTCGGTAACCATTTTGATGACCGCAGAATTCCATTGTATGGACGAAAAGTCTCAAAATATCTTTTACATTCCACAGAAGAAATAAAACCGTACAGGTTTGGAACAACATGAGAGTGAATAAATGATGACAGAAACTCAGGGTGAAAAGGGTGAACTATCCCTTTAATGTGTTGAGATGGCCTTTTGTAATAATAGCTGTACCATAATCACTAATGAAAGCTCGTTTTCATCACAGAATAAACCACCTTTTTTCTCAGAATCGCAACTTTATATCATGCAATTCTGACTTTATATCATCTCGCAATCCTGACTTTATATCATCTCGCGATTCTAACTCTATATCTCTCAATTCTGACTTTATATCATTTCGCAATTCTGACTTCTATATCATCTCTCAATCCTGACTTTATATCATCTCTCAGTTCTGACTTTATATCATCTCGCGATCCTGACTTTATATCTCTCAATTCTGACTTTATATCATCTCGCGATCCTGACTTATATATCATCTCTCAATTCTGACTTTATATCATCACTCAATTCTGACTTTATATCTCTCAATTCTGATTTTATATCATCTCGCGATCCTGACTTTATATCTCTCAATTCTGACTTTATATCTCTCAATTCTGACTTTATATCTCTCAATTCTGACTTTATATCTCTCAATTCTGACTTTATATCATCTCATGATCCTGACTTATATATCATCTCTCAATTCTGACTTTATATCATCACTCAATTCTGACTTTATATCTCTCAATTCTGATTTTATATCATTCTCGCGATCCTGACTTTATATCTCTCAATCCTGACTTTATATCTCTCAATCCTGACTTTATATCATCTCGCGATCCTGACTTTATATCATTTCGCGATTCTGACTTTATATCTCTCAATTCTGACTTTATATCTCTCAATTCTGACTTTATATCATCTACTTTATATAATCCTGACTTTATATCATCTCGCAATTCTGACTTTATATCTCTCAATCCTGACTTTATATCATCTCGCAATTCTGACTTTATATCTCTCAATCCTGACTTTATATCATCTCGCAATCCTGACTTTTATATATCATCTCGCAATTCTGACTTTATATCTCTCAATCCTGACTTTATATCATCTCGCAATTCTGACTTTATATCTCTCAATCCTGACTTTATATCATCTCGCAATTCTGACTTTATATCTCTCAATTCTGACTTTATATCATCTCAATCCTGACTTTATATCATCACTCAATTCTGACTTTATATCTCTCAATTCTGACTTTATATCATCACTCAATTCTGACTTTATATCATCACTCAATTCTGACTTTATATCATCTCGCAATCCTGACTTTATATCATCACTCAATTCTGACTTTATATCTCTCAATTCTGACTTTATATCATCTCGCTGATCCTGACTTTATATCTCTCAATCCTGACTTTATATCTCTCAATTCTGACTTTATATCTCTCAATTCTGACTTTATATCTCTCAATTCTGACTTTATATCTCTCAATTCTGACTTTATATCATCTCACGATCCTGACTTATATATCATCTCTCAATCCTGACTTATATATCATCTCTCAATTCTGACTTTATAACTCTCAATCCTGACTTTATATCATCTCTCAATTCTGACTTTATATCTCTCAATCCTGACTTTATATCATCTCTCAGTTCTGACTTTATATCATCTCGTAATCCTGACTTTATATCTCGCAATTCTGACTTTATATCTCGCAATTCTGACTTCATATCTCGCAATTCTGATAAAATAAGTCACAATTGCAAGATGTAAACAACTGTGAGATAAAGTCGCAATTATCTTTTTAAATGTTTTATTCTGTGGTGGAAAGAAGCTTCCATACTAATGTGACAACTTTCATAAGTGTATCAAAGTTTCCATCGCTGCAGATGGCACACCTTCTAAATATACTTCAGCCCTCCATCTGAAGGAAGACTCACACCAGCACTGTGCTGTATGAGAAAGTTTTTGTTTTATTGTTCTTGAATTAACCATTCTCTTGTTCGTTTTGATCAATGGAATGAATCAGATCAGTAGGTTATATACATGTTTCTTTTTTTTTCCAGTCCCAAAATGTCCCTAAAAAGCAGAGGTGTTGAGGTGGTAGAACAAGCAGTCTTAGTATAGAAAACAATCATGTCGTAGGAAGAGCAGGCAGGACCCCCTCTCTCCAGGACGGCTTTAGAAAAAAAGGAGTCTCTGTGGAGCTTCCTGCCGACCAGCGTCAGCCCTGTGAAGCTCTTCATCCAACTGAGACGGTTTGTGTCTGAGAGGGGGGACGGACAAAGCGTTCTTCTCCACACATGATGACTCTGACGCAGCACACTTGTAGCAGATGATGTTGAAATGGTGGGCAGAGAGGAGGAAGAGACAGAACTAACTTTAAATATTGTGTCAATAATCGGCTTGGCTCTGTTTTCTCTGCTGTCTCCTCGCTGCCCTGCATCCTGTCGTTTGTTTCAGGAAAATAAAGGGTGGTAACAGAAAAGGGAAAAAAATATATTCATACTTCTTCTGTTAAATATCTTGCTCTAATATACATTTTACAATGTCAAGAAAATAAGTCCCATCATAATAGTGCTTAAGTAAAGCTCAATATAGACTTTTATTATAACAAAATAGGCAGTTTATGGAGGGTTAAATATCTGTTAAGATCTCATTGTACAATAAATTTCTTCCACATATGCGGTGGCATTTTATTGCCTCTTAAAAATAGCAGTTCCTTACAAATGGCAGACTTTCCTAAATGTAAATCAAAGAGTTGAAAACATGTACTCTGTGTAAGACACTGATTGTAGACTCCGACATTCTAACGGTGGCGGCGCACGGATGTCTCGCACCTGTGCAGCGGGACATCATCTACACACAATGGCTCTGTATCGCAGACAATTAGAATGAGGAGAACAATAAGCATGCCAATACAACAGTCGAGGGACGAAAAGAAGTAAATCGATGATGACGAATGTACAAAACGTACGAGAAAGAAGGGCCGAAGAACACCTGGTCTTAAAAGCTACAACGTGCAAACTTTTGCCTTTTTGTGTGTTTCTCACCATTTCAACAAAACCGTGCCTGAGACTCCACGTTACACAAAAACAACACGGAAACGAACGGGTAAAACGAAAAGAGACTTGTCGGAAAATCCAGATCGCTGTCTTTGTCCTTACAAAGTAACCTCCCTTAAACATTAAGGAACTGTACCGTTTCCAAACCCCTGGTAAACAGATGCTGGTCTGGCATAGTTTTGCTTTCTGCAAGCATGGAAGCAGTGGGGATCTGAGGAGGACAGATCACCGTCTCTTGAAATAGCTACTGAGGAGCTCAAAGTCAGGAGGTGAAGATGTAGGACTGAACAGAGATCGAAGTACGTTGGATTAAGGAATTAATCTGTTGAGTGTATACTGTCGGTTGGAGAAGCCCAACTGAGATTATCAAAAAGAAAAACAAAAATGACAGAATCAATAAATAAATCAGGCAGAGAAGAGGGGACGATCAACTCCTGAAGGCGCTCATAGTTTCTCCTTGGACTGTACCCATATGTATGGCCCAGACTGTTCCTCAATGATCTGCTTGACTTGATCGTAGATCTCTTCCAAAGTGTCCCCAAGAACAATGGCTGCAATGCAGAGATGATCACAGTCAGGTGACAGCAGAAAGAAACAAACAGCCAATAAATACGTGCATACAACAGTCATATAGACAAGTCAAGATTCTTACAGTTGGAATGGTGGAACAGTCATCCAGTGAGCCAATTAGTATGTTTATATTTTGTTGTCATTTTTTAGTTTTAACATTTTAGCAGTGGTGCTTTAAAAGGGTTGATTCAACTTCTTGGAGAGCAGAAGAGTCACATGGCCTTCTAGATTTATGAAACAACTGCATTTTAAATGCAACTTCCAAAAAAAAGAAATGTCCTCTCACTTTCAACTGCTTTTTTCATCACATTTCTTAACATCTAAAAATAAAAAAAGATGTAACAACTGACATAAACTGAACAAATTTCTCAGACGTTTCGCATCTGCAGTCCTCATGCCTCCTGCAGCAGAACTGTGGCATGTTCACGCAGAAGATCAGGGACCCTGGTCGTCTTTCTCCTGGTGTTTTTCAGAACCAGTAGAAAAGTCTATTTAGTGCCCTAAGTTATTGTAAGTGTGACCTTAATAGTCTAAACCGTTTACTCTTGTCAGAGGTTCTCTCATGCTTACTGTGTTCTAACAGTCTAACAGTAACTGATGGTAAAACCCTCTTTTAGAAATGACATTTCTTAAATCATCTCTTTTGAAGCACCGCTGCTACAGCCATCCAAATTCATAGCTTGCTGTGAGCAGTTATGCATAATCCATAGGTCTCTGGATTTGTGTGAAGACTACATGTGCATTTATATTTATTTATTTATTATTTATTCATTATTATGCAGGCACGTTGATCCAAAGCAAAATACATTTTATCAGTTTGTATGTAAAAAAAAAAAAAAAAAAAAAAAAAAAAAAAAAAAAATTATATATATATATATATATATATATATTCAATCTATTCACTCTGAGCAGAACTAGTATTTCATGCGTTGCTTCTGCAACATTACTGTTCCAAAAATAAATTAATAATGGTTAATAAAGTTAATTTTTTGTTTATGTCTATACAATATACAAGAGCTTGAATTGAACTTTATACTAAGAGCTTGTCGAGTGGATCCTCAATCTGTTGGCAAAACCTCATACAGCAGCGCCATCTGCCTCAATGACGCGCCACACACATTTTGGAGACTTTTTGCTTCTTTGCAGTGCAAGCACAAAGAACTGCTTCATTGAATAAATACAGAATTTTCTTTATTTAAAAAAACAATAATTTTAAGGCTAATGTTTTATGTATTTGAGGAGTGGAGAAGAGAGTCTTAGTCTATTTTTTGCCATCTAGTCATAGTTAATACAGCCTATGCATAGCACTTCATCTTTTATAACAAGATTTTTCTTTTATAAGATTTTGGCCAAATGTATTAAACGACAGTAAAAACTGAATGCCCATTTGGCTACAATAAACTTTATAACCTGTAAGTTGATGAAAACCTAATGCGATGCAGTTAGTGCCGTTGTAATGACAGACAAAACACAAATCTCTGACACTCGCTGATGAAAAACCTTGTAGCCCGGATTTTTTTAGCTTAATTTTGGTACATTTGTTAATAATGTAATGAGGGTGTCTGAACATACACAAAGTCGCAATACTAACTTTGACAGCATGATTTTTATTTATAAAAAAAAATAAGTTATTTAAAAATTATTTTAAGTTTTTGTTCCTGAAAAGTAGCGGTTCTACACTAACATGCAATTTTTGCAGGTTTAAACACACACACACACACACACACACACACACACACACACACACACACACACACACACACACACACACACACACACACACACACACACACACACACACACACACACACACACACACACACACACAACACTGGATATAACCTGCCAGTAATTTTCACTTAAATGTAATGCTTTAACAGTTGGTCACATATCCTCGGAAAAACTCTTGAGATCCAAATGCTAATTGCCAGCGTATTGCCATGACGACGTACATAGGATGACTTGACAACGCGGCCATTTTACTCACGTTGGCTGCATCAATGTCACATTTGCATAGGCTGTACTATTTGAATTCATTAAAATAATAAACAGAATGATAAAATAACATTATTAACCGGTCAATGGTAATTTCAAATAAGCATTTCTGTTCAGAACAATTAAACTTGATTTAGTTTTCATTTATGTTTTTGTTAAAAATGTTGTTAGTTTCTGGTTTTTGTTTTCATTTCTTGAACTGGTTTAAGAGTCCTGGTTTCCTGAGAATCTAACAAATTACTTTGCCATTGCTACATTAATATGATATAATACAATAAAGAATTGTAATATCAGAAATGTGAGTTGTGGTAGGCTGATGCCTGTATGAGAGACACACACAGAATGAGCAAACAGACCTGTGAAGTGCTCCATGAACTCCTGTTCCAGCTTCATGGCTCTGTCGTATGTCTTCCTGCCTTGTTCATCCGTCAGTCTTTTATTCATCTCCCTGAAGAGAGAGCAAACAGCATCTAATTACACACTGGGTTATATTACATTGCTTGTGGGGGACAGAAAAACCTTTACGGATTAATGATCCAGATTCCACTATTAAAAAAGATTTGAGAAATAAATATATTTGACAGCGCCCCAATGCATTTGACTGGGTACAGCTTACAACATATGACACAATGGCAAATAGGGTAGAGAACAGACATCCCACCCTTTTTATCAGCACCATAGTAATGCAGGAGTTATCGATAGTGTGACATTGTTTTTGAGTTCTTTGTGAATACTAGTTTGATTTCTTGTCTTTTACTCACATGATGTTCTCCACTGATTTTGGTTTGATGAAAATAGCGATGGGGTAAAGAACAGCCACTTGCAGCCTCTTGATGGCGTTGCCTGATACATCTAGAATGCAGTGTTTGCCCTGAAGAGAGTATCACAGACTGGGTTTTCATCTGGTTAGCAATAAGGATGCATATTATGCATTATACTCCCGTGTTGTCAGCAAGTATGCAGGTGTATCATGCATATTGTGCTTATTTCTCCAGAAATAATGCTACACTCCAATTCCTAAATAACATCTTATATAAACATTGAGTAATGACATTCAGATTTTTTTTGTAGCCTGTTAAATGTAATGTATGTAGACTATGTGTTGGTGATAAGGGCCCGGTTTCACAAACAGGGCTTAGATTAAGCCAGCATTAGGCCTTAGTTCAATTAGGGCATTTAAGTAGCATTTATAAATGTGCCTTAGAAAAAAAAAAAACATTACTGGTGTACATCTTGAGACAAAACAATGGCACTGACATATTTTAAGATACAATATATTGCCAAAAGTATTGGGACACCCCTCCAAATCATTAAATTCAGGTGTTCAAATCACTTCCATTGCCAAAAGTGTATAAAATCAAGCACCTAGGCATGCAGACTGCTTCTACAAACATTTGTGAAAGAATGGTATGCTCTCAGGAGCTCAGTGAATTCAAGCGTGGCACTGTGATAGGTTGCCACCGTGATAGGTTGCCATCTGAGCAATAAGTCCATTCGTAAAATTTCCTCACTACTAAATATTCTACGGTCAACTGTTAGTGGTATGATAACAAAGTGATTGGGAACAACAGCAACTCAGCCACGAAGTGGTAGACCATGTAAAAAAAAAAAAAAAAAAAAAAAAAAACGCATGCTGAGGAGCACAGTGTGAATAGCTACAGACTTCCAAACTTTGTGTGGTCTTCAGATTAGCTCAAGAACAGTGCGTAGAGAGCTTCATGGATTGGGTTTCCATGGCCGAGCAGGTGCATCCAAGCCTTACATCAAGTGTAATGCAAAGCGTCGGTGTATTTGCAGTGGTGTAAAGCACGCTGCCACTGGAGCAGTGGAGACGTGTTCTCTGGAGTGATGAATCATGCTTCTCTGTCTGGCAACAGTCTGGGTTTGGTGGTTGCCAGGAGAATGGTACTTCCCTGACTGCATCGTTCCAAGTGTACATTTTGGTGGAGGGGAGATTATGGTGTGAGGCTGTTTTTCAGGGGTTGGGCAATTTTGGGACAATTTCATGCTCCCAAACTTTGTGGGAACAGTTTGGGGATGGCCCCTTCCTGTTCCAACATGACTGCGCACCATTGCACAAAGCAAGGTCCATAAAGACATGGTTGAGTGAGTTTGGTGTGGAGAACCTTGACTGGCCTGCAGTCCTGACCTCAACCCGATAGAACTCCTTTGGGATGAATTAGAGCGAAGACTGCGAGCCAGGCCTTCTCGTCCAACATCAGTGCCTGACCTCATAAATGTGCTTCTAGAAGAATGGTTAAAATCCCCATAAACACACTCCTAAACCTTGTGGAAAGCCTTCCCAGAAGAGCTGAAGTTGTTATAGCTGCAAAGGGTGGGCCAACTCCATATTAAACCCTACGGATTAAGAATGGGATGTCATTAAAGTTCCTGTGCATGTAAAGGCAGGCGTCCCAAAACTTTTGGCAATATAGTGTATGTCAGTGCAAGTTGCTTTCAGTTAAGACAGCTTAAACATGCAATTTAGTCTGGGACTAGTTCTAAGCCTTGTCTGTGAAACCAGGAGATGATTTAATAACCTCACCTTTTCTGCCACCTCTCTGACAGACTGCACACTGGTTCCATACAGGTGGTTGTTGTACTGGCCTGCCTCGATGAACTTGTGCTCCTGTATATCTTTCTCCATCTGCTCTCTGGACACAACAAAGTGGTAGTCTCTCCCGTCCACCTCATAATCTCGTTTCGGTCTCGTTGTATCTGACATGGAGAGGAGCACATGCTACATTATTATGATTATTATTATTGTGGGTCTCAGTACACAGCCACCAGTTTATGCTGTACAACAATATTTAAAGGCCCATGAGTTTTAAGAGATTTATTCTATAAGGATGCCCTCAATGACTTTTTTGGAACCTATTGCAGTGCTTCTCAAACTTGTCCTACCACTGCACATTTTGGATGTCTCCCTCATCAAAAGCCCAGGACACACCAAGCCAACATCAAAGAAACTAGCGGCAATGAAAGCAGATTGTGTTTCCGCCTCTCACCGGCTGTGTCTCGGTTAAAAAGCTGCACTTGTTCTGCGCCTGCGTGTGAGTAAATATCTGTCTATATCAACAGGTATCAATAGTCTATTTTCATTCAAAAAGGGAAACCGAAACTAGGACTGCAGATATACAAACAGTAAACAAGGCAGCAATTGCTTAACCATTTTGAATATCAATCATGCTGATCACTTCCAGGTGACTCATGTTGAAATTATATGTGCATTTGAATGCTCTGCAAGATTATGTAAAATTATAAATCTTCTGTCTGTACCGTCTTGACTTTGCTCGCTTTCATCACTTTCTCTTTTATTCTTGTGCACAGACTCATTCGATAAAGCTGAATAGCTAATCAGAGTTCTCTCTCTCAGCGATGGCCTGAGACCAATTCAACATACCGAATCGGGCCAAAAAAAAAAAACAGAGTCTGATTAAAGCGGCCCGACATTGCCCGATGGCCAGCCGTCGGCTTGGTGTGTCCCAGCCTCTTTCCGTTTCCATCATCTTCAGCATATGTAAATTGCAAAAGCTTATTTTTGTCCATGTCCCAAAAGATATGAAAAAACCTGTACATTTACCCGCCCATAGACCCTACCCTCCAAGACATCATGACAGAAGTGGTTGAAAGTGGACAAAAGAGATGGATTAAAACACCAGGAAATGTGTCTCATTCACATGTATATACCTTAACTAAACAATTTAATAATCCCATTAAAAAGGAATTTATACCTGTATGATATTATGCTGTAGCCACATTGGATCAGCAGTTTGGAAAATGGATGGATGGATGGATGATTCAGCCGTTGCGTGTACATCAGTTGTACACTCGTTACTGTGGTGCATTGTGGGATTGAATGAGCACACTTAATAATGTCCACTATGGTTTCAGACACCATTACAAATGGCTGTCCACTCAAATAGTGCCTTATTTAAGGATATGGGGGGAGATTTCTGACACAGAATGGGTGTGTTCAATGAGGAAGTGGTGTGCAGAGGTGGGGGTGTCTCCAGGACAGGTTTGAGAAGCAGTGAGCTATAGTAATACGTGGAATCTACTATCAGCTGTTCAACAAACTTGCTTGCATATTTTATTTGTTTATCTGAACATGTAAGAATATTTGGAACTGTGAAAATGTCAAAATAAGGTGAGCATGGGGTGTATTCTGTATTCTTAATGCATGTTTTAATCAAACTGCTGCATTTTGAATGGGAAATTAATTAAATCACAGACATTCACAGTTTAATAACCTCCCTTGACCATATGGTCAGATTCATTGTGCTGCTAAGCAGACCTCTATGAATAATTAACATTACTCACTAGTAGAATTGTATTATAATATAATATAAAAAATAAAAAAAATCCACTGCAGACACTGTCCCTCATCATATCTCGTCAGCTCATACACACGGTGTACAGATACTCACGGGGAACACAGGACCCAAATTTGTCAGGGAACTCCGATATCAGGTCATCGTTTACTCTGTCTTTCATCGGACCCAAGATAATCACTGGTCGTGAGTAGTTCACTGTGGAAGGACCATTCATGAAATCATTTACATTTGCCTAATCATAATTGTTCATATTCAGTCTCATGAGTTAATATTACTGTTGTAGAGAATCATTAGCATTTACCTTCCTGCTGACAGACTGGCTCATAAGACAGCACGTATTCCTCTTGACCACCTGAGAAATGAACACACATACACGGCTAAGCTTAGAAAAAACATCTCTTTGTACAATTCATGGTTTATGTTATCATTTTTTAGACAAACAACTTCAGCCAAGCATATTAATTGACTAAAATCAATGCAATGTTTTATGCTCATGCATTATTATTGAGTGTGTGAAATTGCAGCAATACAGCTATGCGTGATCCAATTGTGGCCGCTAGAGGTCCTTTATGCCACACAAATGAATAGCATTAAGGCAATGGAGTCCTCCGTCATGGTTGGTATGAGACTGTCATAATGATTAAAGTGGAGCTCTTTCTGTGGATCTCAGCAGGCCTGATTGCCTAAGGCTCACTGCCCGCCTGGGCACTATGAGTTAGAGGCAGATAAATGAATGAACATTGTCCTTTAAAGTTAAGGGCAGAATTTGTAAGGGCCTGTGACATGCTTGTGCTGTTTACTGCATCATGTTATAGTGTACCGTGTACTTAAAATATTAAATCTTATGCATTTATTCCCTACCCGCAAGAAAACAATGTAAAATAAGTTAGTGCAGAATTAACTGGCTGTTTTTGTTAGTTATTCACATGTATGAAAGATCACAAAAAAACAGGAAACAAACAAACTATACAGCTGTAGACTTGATTCACAGGACAAGCCTTTGTACTGTAGGGCTGTGCTGATACAATCAAATACTGATTATACTATTACAATTCTCAACATTGACAGTACAGGTCTGCATTGTATGACATCATTCTCCAGCAAAAAATTATTTATGAATGAATCGCTATCATGGAGCTACATTGCACTGTACCGCAGCTATATGATTTCCGCATCATTCCGTCGCCTTTGGCTTTTGGCTTGCTCAGTTGGGGACACCTAAATTTCATCTATATTACCGATCTGCCCGCATTGACACTATATGATACTTGAAATTAGCTGGATAACATCACCGTTTCACCAGAACGGCTGTACAGCCGAATAAAATTCTGTTGCATTATTTTCCTGTTAACACTGTGAAGCTGCTTTGAAAGTGGACTTGGAAAAAGCGCTATATAAATAAAGGTGATTTGATTTGATCATTGCAAACTACACAAGTGCTTAAGTAATGACAACTTAACATTTACTAAAATATCAGTATAAAATAAATTGCTACAAAATTAAATATATTTATTTACTTGTACTGCTGTTCAAAAGTTTGGGGTCATAGAGGTTTGTTAAAAATGAATAACTCTCTTTATGCTCACCAAGGCTGCATTTATTTGATCAAAAAATAACAATCTTCTATTTTAATACGTCACAGAAATTAATTTATTCCTGTGATGAAGTCCCCCCCATTATAAATGTCTTTACTGTCACATTTGAATGTAATAAATCTTTATATAATTTAATACATCCTTGCTGAATAAAGGAATTAATTTCTTTCAAGTCCCCAATATAGTGAATGATGATATAGCAGAAGCAGTGAAAACCTGGTCTAGAAAAATGTTTATATTGAGTCCTGTTTGTATCAATTTTTAATAGTTTATATTTGCATTCATAACTGACTGTTACAGATGCAGCTTGTCCACATACTTGCATATTCTGTGATCAAAGACACTTTTATGTGGTGCCATAGTGGACAAAAGCGTTGACCAGACACCCCCAGCCCCCCACTCCCCAGCCCCCACTCCCTGTTTTGCGCCTTTGCCAAATTTTCATTGACAATCCCATTATGATGCTGTGATGTATAGAATTGTGACTCACAGTGTCTTGTATCATGCAGTAGCTGGTGATGCCCTGCTCTAATGCACTGTAGTGCTGATCACAGCAGTGTGTAATATCTGGCCCCCACAAGACAGCATAGTAATATCTTTAGAAAGGTTTTGATATAGTACCACTGTGACTCTGACTGTCTCTGACAGAGAGAGGGCAAGGGCAGTGAAGTGATGGGGGTGCACTGTTGCTATGGAAACTGGCGGAGGGCTCACTGATTGATTTTGGTATTGTATCTGTATGGCTTCTGGAACATTACCCAGCCTGCCTCACTGCAGTGCTGCTCTGTTGAAGGGGGTGATGTCAATTCTTAAAAAGTCCAGGATAACACTGCTTGGTAATTTATTTACTTTCATATTGTATTATTAAATGGATCTCCCATACACGTTAATTCACAGCAGAGAGTAAGAGAGAGAGAGAACAGTGTTAAATGTGAAAGACAAGCAGACGAGACCGACGGATGAAGGACACAATGGAAAGAAGAACTTACGGTAACTACTCTCACTATCACTGGCATTAGAGGTGACATGCTCTGAAATCATAGAGGGAGAATGGATGATGAAAACCAAAAACAGGAGCACATGATGCCTGAGATGACTTCAAATAAGAGAGGAAGAGCAACCCTGAGTCTCAGCAAAGTGGAGGAGTACAGACACACACCACTGAGGGACACTGTACACCTTCTGAGAATTCTGAAAACGGTGTTGCCTTAATTTAAAGACCACATGAAATCAAATTGTTTGTCCATATAAGTTTAGAGGCCATTGACAAAGTTAACTAGCACAGGGGTTTTCAAACTGTGATCCCCAGGGGAATGCAAGCTTGTGCTTTGTAGAAAAGTTCATGAAAAAATAGTGTAAAAATGTTTATTAATAATAATAATAATACAAATAATATCAAATAAAACAATATAATGTTTCATTCTGCTTTCTAAACACTGGTCAGAAATAGTCACAATAATTTTTTCTATTATCAGAGATAGCGTCATGTTTCTTATCAGGTTTATTATACATCTAAAATTAGTGTTAATAAAATGCCCTATAAATTAGAATGAAAATATATAAAAAAAAACAGTAAACAAATTAATCCTTCCTAGCAGCAAATGTTAATCTAAATAACAGAAACAGGGTATTAAGCACACGCTTACGCACTACTGCCGTCTTCACCGACTAATGCAGATTTAAAATACTGACTACCCATCTTGCATACGCAGGCACATTCAAAGTTTTGCCAAAAAATGCTCTAGATTGAGAATGAATTTCCTTTCTGAAGGTGTCTTCATCCATATTAGTGTGGTTTTATTGAGTTGGAGTGTAAACTAAAAGCTACTGTATGACACACAATGTCCTGATTCAAAGCAAAATCTGTCAACAGGGTCATTCCTCAGTTGCAGTGGCAGTGGTGTTCCCCTAATTAGCAACAGTTAAAATAAACTTTAAAAACCAAGAAATCATAAAATGTTTGCATTTAGTTTTTTTATTCTGTAGGGTGAAAACAATTTGTGCACTTAAAAAATGTTTTTATGCACATTTATTTGATAGATTTCATTTGTAACAGAATCTGCATGTCCCCACCATGCCTCAAAGAGGTAGTGCCCTGGGATGTAACTGCAATTTTTTAATTTTTAAACATAAAATGGTTGTATTGTGTGATTTAGATTTATAATTTCATGATATTGTTTTACTAAAAACATTTTTGTCCCCCAACTTCACATCAGTGGTACATACTGTATAATGGATGTTGCCCATTTAAGAAAAGGGGGAATTGTAATTGGACTACTTCCTGTGTGTAAAGGTCATTGCAGGTGGTGGTTGATCTGAGGGGTGCATGGTGAGTTCATTCTCTCTTATTAATTTGCGTAAATGTTGCTAAAGTTCTAACAATTTCATGTGTCACACTTTATCAGCAGTGTTACACTGATAACTTGCAGATTTTTACATATTTTAATACATTTTTATTAATATTTCTAAAACATCCCCAGATGTTGAAACCATAATGATGACAGCCTCCATTTTAGAAAAGTCTAGATCTGTACTAATTGTGGTGTTACATTTTTATTAAAAATCACAGAATTAGCTTTAGGACATTCATCATATAATTTTACCACTTTTATCAGGTATGGCAAAATTATGTTCTGCTGAAAAGCGTCGTCTTTATAGACAGCGAGACATGCAGACCTTGTTTTAAGTCTATGGTGTTACATTACGTCTGTGGTGTTACTTCAATTTAAGGTTTTGAGACCTTAAAGTGGTTTTAACCTTTTGGAATAAACACTATAAAAGGTTACCAAAGACCATTTTTCATGTCTTTTTTTATTTTTTTTTAAATTTATTTCTCTTGTTGGAAATAGGGGCCAAGATGAAAACTTAAACACTTTTAAAAACTGTAATTTTAATAAAGCAGTTAAACTCAATTCACAGTTATTTATCTTAATTATTCCTTAAAGTTGCATATTCCTACTCATTTTAGAACCAGAAAAACAAATCGAAATGTACTTCAAATAATGGTAAAACCACAGACATAAATGGTTGTGGCACCAGTATTTGATTTAAATTCCTGTTTGTTTATTTTTCTGGTTAAGTCATTAAGCTTTCATTTTACTAGATATAGCATGTTAAACAAATTTTTAATACATAGCACTACATTTTATTATTTAAAAGTAAAACATGATTTTTACAAATGTTGTGTCTTGTTTGCCCCTGCATTTGAAGAATGACCCAACACAGAAAAGAAAACCACATCCGTCAAGCCATTACATAGGCTACTAGAGGAGTTAACAGTAATTAGATAATAGCTTTACTATCTAGAGTGTATTAGGGCAAATAAATATCAGATCAACAGATCTCAGTAGAACATCATGAGGGGAGGTTCTATAGAGAACAGTGAGAAAGAGAGTAGAAAACATCCTTTTATCTCCACCATCAACAGCAGAAAGAGAAAATGGTTTTATTCTTGCACTTTAAGTGTGTCTGGAGAAGCTCTTGAGCTTTGGGACAAACTAAATGTGCCCTCTAAAGAAAGATCAGTGTGAATTATGAGAGTGAGGAATGAGAGATGCGAGAGGAAGAGAGATAGAATGGAGGTCTGGTCCAAAGGTGACCAAGTGGACATCTACATGGGGAACTTACTCTGGCCTTTGGATAGCATGTCATCTGGGTTGTCCTGTGGAGCGGTCAGGAAGGGAGCAACGAGAGAGACAACAACCACAAGAGTACATGGGTTACTGAGACACTCTAAGGCCTGGTCCAGCCACTGGACACAGCAGGCACCAAGCTTTCTCTGTCCACTGTCTAAAGTAGGCTCTGATGCCTGCTGTGTCCAGTGGAGCAGTGCCCACCTCTGTCCTTATGACCTGCTGTCCTATTCTTGCCCAACATTGCGCTGGAGTGCTGCTTTCTGTACTTACGGTCCACATCGCTTGTTTCCTGCTCACTCGCCTCCTTGTTCTTGTAGAAGGGGAACTTGCGGGAAAAGAGGTTCTTTTTACGCTTGTCATTGAGGGACTGCTGAGGAAGAGAAGGAAGAGGAGGGCAAAAGAAAAGAAGGGAAGGGGAAAAGGGCTGTCTAATGTCCATATGGAAAAAATAAAAGATGACTGTTTTACTCTTGGCTTTGTGGACCTCTGATGGTTTGATCAAATGCCACTGGCATTGTAAGATATATTTGACGATCAATTTCTTATTGATAGGTGTTAACTCAATTAATGGAGGACATCACAAAGTAAGAATTGTACATGAAATGCATGATAAAGTGAAGTGGACAAATAAATGGATTTGAGTCAAAGACTCAAAAAAAGCTAGCAGCAGGAAATCTCCAAGCATTCAGATTTGCATGCAGAGGGTAAGAAGCGTTGTGAGTGTGCCAGAAGCATGTGGAGGCCTAAAACTGCTTTGGCTGTGGCTGCTTCCTTCTTAGCAGCAACACGCCACAAAACAGAGCAAGTTGGGATGATTTCTTTTTCAAAATATAGTATGAAATCCTTTGCTGTCAACAGAGCCAGTATGTGAAATGATCCAAGTAATGCTAACTACATGGCTCTGTTCTGTTCATGGCTCAGTGATGATGCACCAGGACTATAGGTGCATTTTCATTCTTATGCAGTGATTAGTTATAAGCCTGGTTGTTTGCACTGCAACACTGTGAGTTACTGGAGAGAATTGCATGGTAGGCAGAAGGAGGAGAGTGTGAGGATGAAGGACAGGAGAGGAGGAGGTGTGTAATACAGGAGCAGTCCGGCATCAATGGCAAGCGTATTTGTCCTTCGTTTTCCTATCATGCATGTTTTGTTGGGCTGTTAGATAATCTGGTGTTTTGACTTCTATGCCTTATATATGTATTACAGTATTGTTATATGTGTTATATAAGATATGGCCGTTTTTGGGTCTGCAACACTTGCAGCTACGCATGCTGTTAATTTAGACCGGACCATTCACATGGCAGACTGATTAGTAAACGTCATCCAGAATATTACATTCCACTGAATGCACTGACTGAGCATTATTAAATGTGAGTTAATATAAAATGGTCGAACTTTCACAGAGGTAGGAAGATTATCAAACACTAATTTGTAAAGTAATTTAAAATGCATTTCAATGTCATTCTAGATACACAATATAAGCAACAAAGAAGCTTTGTTCTAATCCCTAGCGAGTTGCCTACTCTTTTTTTTTTTTTTTTTTTTTTACAGCATTTTAGGCATCATAATCCTAGGGTTGCTCCATAAGGAAGGAAACAACATTATGCTGCTTTCTAAGATACCTCGTCTTGGCCAAAATCTACAGCAGCATCACATGTACATCACATTGTAATTAATAATATTTTTGGGGTCAGTAATTATTATTTTTTTAAGAAATTAAAGCATTTATTTAGCGTGGATGCATTAAATTAACATTTATGTTACAAAAGATATTTTTTCATCAAAAAATTAAGTATCATAATATATTATGCAGCACATCTGTTTTCTACATTGATGATAAGAAATATTTCTCAGCATAGAAAGATTTCTGAGGATCATGTGATTGAAGACTGGAGTAATGGCTTTGCCAGTCCAGAAATAAATTACATTACAAAATACATTAAAAACGGAAAGAGTTAGTAATAATATTTCACAAGATTACGGTTTTTATTTTATTTTATTTTATTTTCAAAAACGGTAAAAAAATCTTACCAACCCCAAACTTTTGAACAGTAGTGTCTGATTTGCAAAGAATACAATCCCAGAACACACTGTGAGCTCAAAACTTTATTCAAGATGGCAAACAAGTTGAGAGAAATGTTGATTAACAGTAAAGAAAATCCTAACACAACTATACCCAATAACCTTGACCCAAATTTACCAAATATTTGTGTGTTATTTTCTCTTAATTAAACTCTTGTCTGCTAACAACGAAATTGAAGTGTCAAGTTTCTTGTGGTTCTTTATTAATGGGACACTGAAAAGTGTTGCAAGTCAGTGACAAAGTTCAGGTTCAGTCAGAATTTGTTCTCAGAAGTCAAAGCAACTCGCTAGGTTTTAGAACAGAATATTGTTCATATCTTAATAGGTACTGTATGCATGTATGAAATGGTTCACTCACCCCTTTTTCTCGTGACTTGGAGTTAAATTTAACTGTCTTTAACCTGGCTCTCTCCTTCTTCTCCACTCTAGAGAGAAAACACAAGGATCTTGTATAACAATAGCTGTTATCCACTTTTTATTCAATCTTCTTCATCAGGACATCTCTAAAGCCCGGTTTACACCAGGGATTAGAATGCGTTTTGGGTGATCGGAACACAAGTGGACAACCTCTTGCAGAGATTTTACTTTTGTTACTTGTTTATTTACTCATTTATTTAATAATTTACTTAATTTTATTATCACAGAAAATTAAATCATTGTCTTTCATTTTGGATGAAAAATGGCATGGCGCAATATTGAAAATATTTCCATTTTAAACCATGAAGGTGGATATCACACAAGCAATGTGCAAACTTTGCACTAGATTTATGCTGGTGGAGAAGTCTCAAGCCAATTATTCACTACAGAAAGTGAAAGTAAAAACTGACCGAGCTTATCATCGATACACAATATAATAATCTATCGGTGCAACCCAGCATGGTGGGTTCGCGACTACGCCACTGTGAAGGGCTAAATGATGTCCACCAGGCACGCCATCAGAGCGATTAACTGTTTTATCCAAATCCATATGAATGGCCCATTTAATGTTCAGTACTGCAATGTCCGAGAGTCTCATGGTGTTTCTCATGTATGTTTTCAGTCGGCGCAAGCAACAAAATTTTCTTTCACACGATGCAGTGTTCATCGGCACAGTCAAGAATAACTTGGAGGTTGCTAACGTTTACTGGACTGTGGACTAGCTCCGACGCTCTGAACAGTGATTTTTCTTGCTTGAGCCATTGAACGGGCCATTGATGTGGATTTGGATATATTGCTCAGGACGCGTGCTGTCTGTGGAGGCCAGACTAACTGCTCCAAATTGCAGTGGAGCTGATGGCTCACATTGAGAATTTTCATCCTCTCAATGAGTGACACTTGTCTACTCAGTTACCTGTCCAATTTTTGTCAAAATCTGAAACTCTATGACTACAATAAATAGATATGGGGGGCATGCTTTCGTATTGTAAACACTCATGTGGTTGAATGCATTTGAACAGCCACAAAAGACTGTCTACTCTCTAATGTGAACGCATTAAGGGAAGCGCACTAGCCAGACGGGATTTAAACTTTGTCAGATTAAGACCCAAGTTTGATTTGAAGACGAAAAACGTACCAAGCACAATGCTCTCTCACCATTCCTGATGTGTGATGTAAAAGAAAAACCTGATTCCAGTGTTCGGCGTGATCTTGTGGCTGTCAGAGCAGAAAGGAAACTGCTGCTCTCTGTATGTCGTATCTGGTCGTGTTCATATGTAAATTGAGCTTTTTTTCATCTTTTAAATCGAAAGATCTGAAAAAGCTCATATATTTACCCTCCCATAGACCATCCCCTCAAAGAAATCAGGACAAAAGTGGTTGAAAGTGGACAAAAAGAGACCGATTAAAACAAGTATGTCTCCCTCGTCTACTGGTGATCCGATTGACCAAAACCCATTTAATACCAGGTGTATTTTGCACTATTTATGCACTTTAGGCTACAGAGGGTGAGTTATAAGCTAAACACACAGGTCCAGTCAAAACATTCTTGAGGATTTCATGAGGAATGGTGCTGGAGGACCTGTGACTGTGATATTATTTGGTATAAAGCTTACAAAGTAAACCATAACATACCTGTGTGCGTTTATTTGTTTGTTTTTTTTAATTTTATAAGCTTCAATCTCTCACCTTCTCTTGCTGGGGATAACTCCCATTTCCTCCACCTCTCCTTGAGGAGTGACCTGCCGTGCCTGCCACCACTCATCATCTGAAGCATTCACGACGTGCAGGATGTCCCCAAATTTGAAGTTCAGGCCCTGGCTAGGCAGTCCTGAATCCTTAGTTTTATCATAATCAAACAGTGCCCTGCAGAAAACAGTCAAAATAAGACAACAGGAAAATCAGACTAGATACATGATACATGTAGTGAAGTCTGACAAGAAGATTTAAAAATGGCTAAACCATTTAAATCAGGAGTGTCACACTACATTTAAGTCCTGTTCACACCAAAGATGATAATTATAACCCCACCGCCCCTCGGGGATTTTATCAAAAAGAGAAATAGCGAGACTAGTACTGGGTCAATTATTCGCGGGGATTGTGAAGTACAATTTAGAAAGTCTACTTTTGCACAAAATGTCCTTTCTATTAAAGGGTGCACAAGTTGGAACACCTTACCAACGGTAATTAGAGGAAGCCCCACTTTTATTTCGTTTAAGAAACAGCTTAAAAGATGGCTGAATAACAACCAAAACTGTGAACATTAGGTAAGAACTATGCATTGTCACTTTAAGTTATACACTATAAAATAGGTACATTTATAATAAGCACTTTAGGATGTCTATGCATAGGAAGTTTTAAATATGCATCTTAAACTATTATGATAACAAGTATTTTATCTAAGCATGGACACTTTTTATCTCTATATGTCTGTTTGGTATTATGTTTGCTTATTGTCTATTCTTTTTTAGTTTGTCTGTTTATTCATGTCTGGGACTATGGATGGAAATTAGCTCTGTGCTAAATCCGGCGTGTTTACATCAAATTATATTGTACGTTCATCAATATGCATTGTCCCACCCAAATAATAAATTAAAAAAAAAAAGAATAAAAATAAAAATAACAATAACAATAAAGATGTAGTTCTAATTGTTCTAAATATAAAACAATAGCAGAGTTCACACCACAACTATACCAATAACAGCACAGAGAAACTAAACTATATCAGAATCCATCCCTGCTTTAAAGAGATTCAAGATTCAAGAGTTTTATTTGTCACATACACAGTTATATACAGAATATACAACCGGCAGTGAAATGTAAACAGGTCCGCTCCATGGACAGTGCAAATTCACAGTTAAAAACACAAGGAGGAAATTATAATAGAAATAAAAATAAAAAAGTACTATATATATATATATATATATATAGTAGTATATAGTATATATATATAGTATAGTATATATATCTGTAGAATTATAAATAATCAAGTCAAGTAGAAGAAAAAAGTAAAAAAAATAAAAATAAAGAAGTGGAATAAAATAAGTGAAATAAACTGTGCAGTGAGTAAACTGTAGACTTATAAATATGTGGTTAACAAATGTATAAGAGTATAATGTGCAAGCAGGTTTATAACAGGTTGTTACACAGTAACAACGAGAACAGAAAGTGCAGTGCAATGACAGTGTATCGATGTTTATCCTGAAGTGAAGTCACGTGATGTTAAGTGACTGAGTTCAGGAGTCTGATGGCCTGGGGGAAGAAGCTCCTCCCGAGTCTCTCAGTTTTGGCCATCAGGCTTCGGAAGCGCTTACCAGATGGCAGATGAGCAAAAATTTAATATGGGGCGGGGGGTGATGTGCACAAATAAATTATTTATAATAAATACTGCAATATTCCGGAAAAATAAGAATTGTCAATTTTGATTTCATCGTCTATAAGAATTGTCAGTTTTGCTGGTGACCAGTCCCTTGTAGCATATTGGTGAATATTTGTCCAGTACCTGACGTATAGTGATCTCTTCTGATTGGTCCTCAGGGATCCTGAGCCCGAACTGATGCTACTGTTCATCATCTGCTCTCTTAGGTCATGGATCTTGGCTTCAAATCGGCTGTACTCTGAAACACAAGGCCACAAACATCAATACTACCCATCTCCCAGAATGCTGCTGTTGAATGCAGTCATAAGACTGCACTGTTTTATCATATTAGATACATTATTTGAGTGTGTTGAACGTTATGTTATAATGCTTCTCTGTGCGTTCGCTTGGCGGCTACTATGAGATACTTGTTGCACACTGCAGTAAGCCAGATCGATATTAAGCATGGTGAAACTTGGTACTTGCGGTAAATCATGAAAACAAGATTTAAACAAATAAGACTAATCGTGTTGAATTATATAACAATGATTTGTTTTCTATCGATGAATGTATCCAAACAGTTTCTCACCTGTCTAATAAACACATCATATATTAAAGTGTCTTTGGTGTTTCCATGGTTTCTGCAAAATCCGTAAATGCGGATGTGGGTAATGCGGGTATGATGGGTAATGCGGGTATGATGTCATTGATAGGTAATGCACAGACACGCTCCGTGTCCTTGTTACAATTGCTAATTTCTCTGGATTTAAACATTATGGAAAAATTTGGGATAATGTAAGTACACACAAGTCAACAAAATATATAACAGTGTTCTAGTGTTTTTTGGAAATTTTAATTGAAAATTCGTACATTTTGTGCCTTTAACCAATTCAACTCTGCGCACCACCTGTGGGTCCAATATTGCATAATCATAATCATTCAAAATATGCTGCAGAGCTGAAGTGGTTAAAAGCACAACTTCTCAAAAATTGTTTATCAAGAGGAATGCAGGAAAGATCATCACAAATTTACTGGCATTGTTAACAGTATAATAATGGTCTGTAGGACGAGTTGTACAGTCAGCCTTGGATGATTCAATATCCAAATCTAATTTTTTATGAGTTCTATTCAAGACCCTAACCTGACTTGGATGGCTATAAAACTGGAGTATTGGTTTATTGGCTTTTTACTTCTCGCAATAACACAGCTAAGAGACTCCTGCTGATCGTTGATTGATTTCTGGTTTGTGTTTAATGGGTGATCAAAATGATTGACATGGCACTGTCTTACATTGAGAAAGACTCACCCTCAGGTCTATACTGGGCAACGATGGTGACTGTTTGTCCGGCGTTCTTCAGGGCTGCAGCAGCCTGTTCGTGAGTGGCACTGCGTAGGTCTATTCCATTCACCTAAGAAAGGGACAGTCGTTTTTACCTCAATAGGGCAAGCGGTATGAAAGTTGTCTGTTCAGCCCAAAGCTCAGTATGTCTGATGAATACTGTAAAGGTGATGATACATGGGGCAACTTTTTGAACAATGTTGCCATCAACGGGCAACCAGATGAGACACAGGGCCCACGACCGATCTAAAGTATACAGATAGAAATTTGTTGCCCATTCTCAATGGGTGCCCAAGCAACATTGCCCAGCTACATTGCTCAAAAAGTTGCCCCATGTATCATCACCTTAAGAAATACTTCTGATTAGAAACTCATCTTCAATGTAACAGGGTAAGGTTTCAAGTGGCCACTAAAAATACTTACAGACACCAAGCGGTCTCCTTTCCTCAGCTCTCCACACAGGTCTGCAGGACCTCCGGCCAGGATGAAGGAAATAAATATGCCCTCTCCATCCTCTCCACCCACTATGTTGAAGCCAAGCCCTGTAGAGCCTCGATGCAGCACCACCTTCCTGGGTTCCCTGCATAACCAAAAAAAAACAAAAAAAAACAAAACATGTCCTTATATAGACTGACATAAATACTAAATGTACAGACTCATATAGCACCGTACAAAAACTAAATCAGGAAAATGATGTGCAAAATAACTGATTTCCATTTTAATATACACTGCCCTGCCAAATAAAAAGCCGCTGTTAGGCAAATCCTTAAGAGTCAATGATTGGATCATTATTGCAGTGATTATTTTGTTTCTAGCATGTTATATGTTTGGCAGCAATTCTTCTAATCCTAATTGATGGAGTGTGTAGCTTTTCAATTCTTAAACAACCACGTAGGAAAACACATCATAGCCATATTCCAGGATGACAATGTCAAGATTCATCAGGCTCAGACTGTGAAAGAATAGTTGGGAGGGAACATGAAGAATCATTTTCACACATGAATTGGCACCTCTGAGTCCAGACCTTTAAAATTAATTTAAAGTCTTTGGGATGTGCTGGAGGAGATCAAAAATGTATGCAGCTCTTGATGGAAATAACATCGCAGCATTTATTTTCATCAAGAGGTGCATTCATTTTTGCTCAAGATCATGTATTGACAATGCAAGAGTCAAGCACTCTGTAAAGTCTCCTCCAGCACATCCCAAAGACTTTCAATTAATTTAAGGTCTGGACTCAAAGTGTGTGAAAATGATCCTTCATGCTCCCTCCCAACCATTCTTTCTCAATTTGATCCTGATGAATCTTGATATTGTCATCCTGGAATATGGTCATAATGTGTCTTCCTCATGGTTGTTTAAGAAATGAAAAGCTACACACTCCATCAATTAGGGTTAGAAGAACTGAAGAACTGTTGCCAAACATAACATGCTAGAAACAAAATAATCACTGCAATAGTGAACCAATCATAGACTCTTAAGGACTTGCCAATTTAAATCCAAACAGCAACTTTTTTTTTTTTGGCCAGACAGAAGTCGTCTCCAGTGTCATGTTACAACACAAATCATTCTAATATGCTGATTTGCGCTTCTGTTCTGACTTTGAAATAGGTTATTCACGTAAAACACAAGGCCACAAACGTCAATACTGTCCATCTTCCAGAATGCTGCTGTTGAATGCAGTCATAATACATGTGTGTATGAAGGAATAACAGACTTCACAGGAGATTTTCAACAAAACACATGATCGGTTTTATACCAGTATACACACGGATGGTGTTGTCATGATACCATTTTATGGCTAATACATTTATTTAACCTATTGAATAGTTCTATCTCTAAAGAACATGGGATTTCTGCCTTGTAATAAAAGTAATGGGACACTAATTTATGCCTTTGTAATTTGTGTGCGCTGTAAACTATAGTCTTCTTTTCCAATCTTTCCCAAAGAATTCACAGGATCTGTAGATGTTTTACAAATGATGCAAAACAACCACTGATTCAAAGCAGAAATTTTTAATTGATCAGAATCAATACTTTCAAAGTCCCTTTAAATGCAATGAATCCACACCATCTACTATGTGTGAGTCTGTTACGGTTATAAGCACACCTTATCAAAAGTGGGAATGCAGGAGTACACCCTGTCATTTTTGTATAATGCATGCAAGAATCTCCGAATTTTATTTTTATTTTTTATATGGAGCAAAATATGTGTGCTATAAATATGCTTTAACATATAATAATAATATACAAGCATCATATTTCTTGTATGTCCATAGTACATTACTGTATATGTGATTTACAAACTGAGAGGAAATTGAAATTATTTTCTGTGGTAATCGGTATTATGCCACAATAAATGTCCCTCTAAGAGTGTAGGATCAATGTATATAAATGGCCTCTTGGAGGCACTGCTGGTCAAGTTCTACTCTACTGCACACAGCCTTGTTCTACTAACTACACCATCAAAAATTCCTGTGGCTATCTTACAATACTGATATTTTACAATACAATACTGTAAAGTCAAACACCATTTTATCACATCTGCTTTTGCCTATTAAATAGAACAAAAACAACACTGAACAAGGACATCTAGAATGGCACACAAGCGCTTTTCAGGCTACTTTGTACTATATGCTTGATTGTTGTGCTAAAAATCAAATCCTCCTGTGCACCTAAATGGTCAGATTAATAGAATCGTTTGTTCTGTTGGATTACAACAATCTTGTTTATTCATTTTCTGGCAAGCTGGCTAAGAGGCTTGATGACGTGCTGCGGTTCTTATGAAAATGAACCAACACGTGATGTGGATGGGCTAAATTTGGAGCTTATCAAATCGCTAAATCGGCACTGACGTGTCATTTTAGGTCGGATTTCTCTAAAAGGTCTGCTGTTGCATCTGGATAAATGTTGTAACCACACCTTTTTTGCATCCAGTTTGATTTTTGACGGTGCCCTCTTCAAGTAGGGCAATTCTAATATCAAAATGGATTTAACCTTGTAAAATCAACACATATATTTATCGGACAAAGAGGGAGGTGCTGAAAGGGGAACTGCCATCTGCCCTAACATTTGACAAGTCCTTCAGTGAAGCACTGCAGATTGGGTCAGGTGAACTGAGAAAAAGTAAATAGCCATTTGATATTCCAGTGAACTATGTCAAAGTTCATAGAGCCTCTCATCCATTCATGACATTATCCTGAACATCCCAGGTGAGCATCAGAGCACTGACCTGCTCTGGCATCACATTATAAAAATAATCATGAACAGCTTGAAGCTTCCAATTTGTTGAACTAACAAACAATAAGATTAGAAGTACAGGATTTATCTGGTATTCAACTGGTGATAGCACCATTGTTGCGGTCTGATAAATTAATAATATGAACTGGCCCTTTTAATGAATCACTGAAAAAGACAAACTCACAAACTCTTCTATCATTTTACTATTCTAATATAATATTAAAATAACTTTACACATTGTTATGTTTTTGGTTGTAATTATTGTTAAACAGCGTATTTTACTGTTGCTAATTATATTTCTGTAGTTTTACCAAGGTTCCTACATAATAAAAAAACATTAGATGACAGGAATTTTTCTGCAGAATCGGAATTGAATAAGGAAATCTGTATTGATACCCAGCCCTAGTAAGGACTATGATTAGATTTGGGTAATAAAACATTTATTTAAACTTTAATGTGTAAAACGTTGGTCTATACCAGGGGGTTACAACTCTATTATTTTTTAAATTAATGAATACTCTATTTAGATCATCACAGGTAAAACCACACATGGCACCTCCCTACATGGTAAAAAGTAAAACTACTGTTTCTATAACCTAGCTTTATGGCTTTATGGCATTTAGTCAATAAATACATTTAATATAAATACAAATGCACAAAACTGCTTTATGACCAAAAAAAAAAAAAGTCTGTAATTTGGCCTTTATTACTTATTAATATGTCTACATTAAAATAAAATAAAATGAGATATTAACCTACATTTCTGACAAAATACCACGGTTACAGTTAGTGTTACCACAGTAAATCAATGATGGTGAACTGTTGGTTGAAAAGTATTCTAACTGGATTGGCTCAATGTTTCTCCTGATTTGCACGTTAGTGTTGTTGATTAAGCCAGAGATTTGCAGCTTGTACCGGAGACCTCTACACCAAACTCGAACACTTCCCACTGGCTGTTTAGTGGTCATGTGATCGAGACTCAGCAAGTAAACACATTTGTGAGCTTTTGAGTCACAAGCATAGACTGTAAAAAAAAAAAAATAGGTCACAAGTAGTGCTGTTTTGTTCCGCTTTTGGCACGTTAATGTTTCCCTGGCCTAAAATCTAGAATTGCCACCTTGAGTTGACATTGTGATACTGCACGATTTGTAAATTATGCGTGGCAGGCCATATATAATATATTTTAATAGACAAGCTGCGCATCTGGCCCACGGGACAGACTTTGACACCCCTGGTCTATACAGACTGACGGTGTTACATCATGTCTCGTTGCATGAGCACCATCATAGGTTTATGTAGCAAATTTTGAGGCAATACCTGGTAACATCATCCTCCCCCACTGTGGTCTTTGGGGGCCGGGAGTAGCATCCAGAATGCACTGGGGGCAGCGTCTGGTTCAGATAGCTTGGAGGGCTGATATGGTTTTCCATGTGTTGGGAATAGGCTGGGAAAGAGGAAAACAAGTTCAATCATTAATACGTCACGAAACAAGTCTATAATGTCTTGATCTACATCACCATAGAAGCTTGCACCAAATAGTTTCAGGATCTCAAAGTAGTTTACCTCATCCTCCAAAATGTCACAACTATTTGCTATTCAGCAGTTTGCATCCCTAAGAGAAACGGACACACGTTGACAGTAAATGATACCTTTGGCTGAGCTTTTAACACCTGGGCCTCCACTGCAGCTCCGCTTACATAGCTATCCATGTGGGTGAAAAAGACCAGAGTGAGGTCAGGGTGAAACTGAGCCTAAACTATCCTTATCTCACTTGTCTCTGTCTCTCAGTGTCTCATTTGAAGCAGACAGATAGCTGAGCTCATGACAAAAGGCTGCCTGGGTATCGGTGCATCCTCATATGAGCTCTGTTGATTGGAAATAAGTGTGATCCGTACTTGCATGATGACAGAATGATGGTAAATGGAATGAGGGAAGGAGATATATAAGGACAGGACGAGTAACTGAATCATTTTCCCAACAGCCTTAAACAGCTTATGTCTGTTTGTCAATATTTGCCATCAACAGTTACAGTTGTAATGTCACCAGTTTGGAATGCATGCTTAAACATGATAAACACTGCAGTAGTGAGAGGCAGGGTAACAAAGCTCCCATCTTCCCTATTGTGTCCACTTATGAAAGACTGCTCTCTCCCGTGATGACATGTGACACCGCTTTAGTGGGATGAGACCAGATATGTGCTCTCAGAGTCCAAGATTCAAGACCACAATGTACTTAGAAAGAAAGGGACCATTTTTAATAATATAATACAATTGCTGAAATAAAATAATTACTTCGTAAAAAAATTACATAAAATTCCCTGAATTATCTGTTTATTTAAACTGGCAAAGATCTAGGTAATTTCCCTTGCTGAAAGCAAATATCTTTCTTCCAATGAATTGATGAGTGATATTGATATGTGATATTTGATGGCCGATACTGAACTAAATTGAGCTGAATAATGACACTATTTTTCTTCTTCTTCTGACCTTCTGTTCTGGTCAGAACATCACCATTCTCTCGCGGTCCTGCTCGCCTCATCTGGAACATTTAACAATCATTTGCCGCCCATTTTATCTGCCGAGGGAGTTTTCTTCTGTCGTTGCGACCGCCGTTTACATTCCACCGCAGGCAGACACAGGGCTGGCTTTATCTGGCCTTCATGATGTTGCCAGCGGTGTCATAAACAAACACCCCGATGCTGCTTTCATCGTCGCGAGCGATTTTAACAAAGCAAACCTAAAGAAAGTCTTGCCAAACTTTCACCAGCACGTCTCCTGTCCTACACGAGGAGCAAACACGCTGGATCATTGCTACTCTCCGTTTAAGAACGCCTATAAAGCGCGGTCACTTCCAGCTTTCGGCAAATCGGATCATGCCGCCATTTTCCTCACACCTGAACACAAAAAAAGGCTCGTTCAGGAACCCCCGGTGAGGCGGGAAGTTAAGCATTGGTCACCCCACTCAGAGACCGCGCTACAGGCAGCTCTGGATGACGTTGACTGGGACATGTTCCGAGCGAGTTCAGCTGACGTCAGCAGGTTCACGGATCAAATCAGAAACTGTGGGTGGACAATTCAATCCGCGCTGCAGTGAACACACGCACTGCCGCATACAACGCCGGTATCCTATATGACTGAATACAGATTGTCCTGCTATGCTCTCCGACGCACAGTTAAAGCCGCAAAGCTCCGTTATAAGGATCGCGTGGAGTCTCATTTCCAACTCAACGACTCCCGGCGCATGTGGCAGGGTCTGAGGTCCATCTGTTCTTTTGGATCTAAATCCTCTGCAGAGGTGAACGCTGATCCGTTGCTTGTGAATGAGTTAAACTCTTTTTACGCTCGCTTTGATTGTAATCGCGGCAGCGCGACTCCGCCAAGTGGCGCGTCAGAGGGAATCACTCAGAGCAGCAACAACCACGTGATCTCTGTCTCAGAGGATGAAGTTCGGAGGGCACTCAAGCGTGTGGACGTCAGGAAAGCTGCTGGGCCGGATGGTATTTCAGGTCGTGTTCTGCGGTCCTGTGCTGATCAGCTCGCCGGGTTGTTTACATCTATCTTTAATGAGTCCCTCGCTACATCTGTGGTCCCCACCACCTTCAAAAAATCCCGCATCATCCCTATCCCTAAGAACAGTAAACCCTCTTGCCTAAATGACTATCGTCCAGTGGCTCTCACGTCTATAGTCATGAAGGTCTTTGAGATTAAAAACACCATTTGCTCCTTCATTCCTGACACTTTGGACCCTCTTCAGTTTGCCTATCGTCCCAATAGATCGACTGAAGATGCCATCTCTCATGTCCTCCACTCCTCCCTCACTCACATCGACAGCAAAAGTGGGAACTACGTAAGGCTGCTATTTATTGACTATAGCTCAGCCTTTAACACCATAGTTCCCATTAAGCTAACCGCCAAACTCCTGGATCTCGGCCTGAATCCTTCTCTCTGCCACTGGATTGAAGACTTCCTCACTGGCAGGCCTCAGGTGACAACGGTCTCTCTCTGAATGTCGGCAAAACCAAAGAACTGATTGTGGACTTCAGGAAGAGACAGCAACGGACATACTCCCCTCTCATGATCAGCAGGTCACCAGTAGAGAGAGTGAGCAGCTTCAAGTACCTGGGCGTAAACATCTCCGAGGACCTGACCTGGACTGCTCACATTCAGACACAGGTGAAAAAAGCCAGGCAAAGACTGTACCACCTGCGTCAGCTGAGGAAATTCAGGGTTTCACCAGCTATCCTGAAAACTTTCTATTTAGGGGCGATAGAAAGTGTATTAACTCAGTGCATCACAGCGTGGTATGGGAACAGCACCAGTCATGACCGCAAAGCCCTGCAAAGAGTCGTGCGCTTATCCGAGCGTATCCTCAGGGTCAGCTCTCCCGTCTCTGCAGGACGTCTTCACCAAACGCTGCAAAGGTAGAGCTACTAAGATCATCAAGGACTCTAATCACCCTGCAAACCCTCATTTCACGCTGCTGCCATTTGGTAAGCGCTTCCGAAGCCTGATGGCCAAAACTGAGAGACTCAGGAGGAGCTTCTTCCCCCAGGCCCTCAGGCTCCTGAACTCAGTCACTTAACACCACGTGACTTCACTTCAGGATAAACATACTGACATTGCACTGCACTTTCTGTTCTCGTTGTTACTGTGTAACAACCTGTTATAAACCTGCTTGCACATTATACTCTTCATACATTTGTTAACCACATATTTATAAGTCTACAGTTTACTCACTGCACAGTTTACTCCACTTATTTTATTCCACTTCTTTATTTTTATTTTTTTACTTTTTTTCTACTTGACTTGATTATTTATAATTCTACAGATATATATATATATATATATAGCTGTAGAATTATAAATAATCAATATAAATATTCTATTTCTATTATAATTTCCTCCTTGTGTTTTTAACTGTGAATTTGCACTGTCCATGGAGCGGACCTGTTTACATTTCACTGCCGGTTGTATATTCTGTATATAACTGTGTATGTGACAAATAAAACTCTTGAATCTTGAATCACCAGCAGGTGGTGCAAGCGGCTGCTGACGAAGACGTGTAGAGAGAGTCATTCATTCATTAAATGGATTTACAGAAATGGAGTAAACAATACGTATTTGTGATGATTATTGGTCTTTTATATCACTGTATTAAGCTACGCTAAGCGTCCTGACGGCAGGGGAATCCTGGAGTATGATGTATTGCAGTACAGCGCTGTGGTATAAAGTTAAGGAAACTAAACAACTGAGAGAAATATGTCTACCTCAGATGTAACGTTTTTATGGTAGAAAAGTAACCGTGAAGACTTAAATGTAAACACAGCTTTTGTGTCTTTATCAGCTTTTCCATATATATACACATGGGCCCTGATAATCATCACAAATACGTATTGCTTGCTCCATTTCTGTAAATCCATTTAATGAATGAATGTCTGTGTCTACGCATTGCTCTAGTCTTCGTCAACAGCCGCTTGCACCACCTGCTGGTGAGGTCGACTAACAGCAGATGGAGATTATGCTCAGTAATCTACTGCTATTCCTGCAATTCCCGGGTGTGAACTGTTGAATTTTCAAAATTTGAATTTTTGGAAGCGAATTTGTAAAGCTAAATAAAATGGGCCGAAAATTGCCTGTCGAACATTATAGATTGCATTTTTAAACAGAAGTAATATTTTGGAAGTGAAATCTGAGAGGTGAATATGGATTATTGAATTTTTAATTTTTGAATTGAAATATTCACGTCTTAAATATAAACCATGTTGAATTTCAGCCCATAAAAAAGCAAGCCCTAAAAATACAATTCATTAAAATGCAAGCATGGTTAATGCAATGCATATTTTTTTTCAAGTAGTGCAATTCAACAAGCTTTTTTTTAATCAAAAACATTTGGTATTATTTTACTTCCATAAAGACTTTTACTTTCAGTTTAACTGTTGTGAACTTGTGCCGCATCCAGTGTTGACAACATCACTTAATATAATGGGTCCTACTGTCTTTCCTTGCATCCTTGCCTGCTCACTGGAAGTGACAGATGCAGAAGTTTAGTGACTGATCCACTGCACATAGCCTACTTCGAAGTTATCCATTGTCAAAGATCTAGGCAATTCTCCTTGCTAAAAGTAAATATATTTCTCCTAATGTATTGATGAGTGACATTGATATGTGATATTTGATGGGCGATACTGAACTAAATTGAGCTGAATAATGACACTATTGCCTTCTGTTCTGCTTTACAGCTGAAATTGAATTTGTTGCATAATTGATGAATTTCACAATAACAACGTTATTTTCCTGTTTATTAATGTGAAGTTGCTTTGAAACAATCTGTATTGTATAAAGAGCTCCATAAATAAAAATGCGACTTCATATAATAAGCTAGTCTTAAAAACATTAAATGTAATTCCAGTTTGTATCTTCAAACCCAAGTTTAGGCATTTTATTCATCTAAGCGTCTATCCAGGTCTTATTCTACGGTTTGTCCTCTGATATGAGCTCTCAGTTGAGATGGTTGTAAGATGTATATTTGGGCCCAGTTGGATGGGAGCAGCAGTGGCAATAGCTTTCTCTCCTACAGTACTGCACTATGCCATATAATAGAACGAGAGGCTTAGCTGCAGAAACCTCGCTTTACCCTCAGGCGGAGCAGAGCAGAGTGGCACGATAAAAAAAAAGCACAACAGATGGTAAAATGCATGCTTTATGGCTCTCCATGGGGACAAAAATATAATCTACTAACACGAAGGCTCCCCCTCTGCAACACACTAACCAAATAAAGAAGATCAGTGTGCCCAAAAAGCACACTCAAAAAAAAAAAAAAAAAAACCTTGCACACCATCTACAAGCTATAAACAGCCTTATTTCCATTCTGAGTCAGGCTGCTGAATGACTGTGCACACTTAACAGAATTATTTCTCATTCATTAACTCAGACTCAGATTGGCTCTTTGAGGCCGGTATGCCATCGTTCCACATGCTGCCCTCACTGCATTAGGATATTGCTGCTTGGATTAGCAATACAGACTTGACCATGTGATCCTAGCCATGATTGAATTTGCCATTTGTCTTTCAGGTCAAGCAGAGCAAAGCATCCTTGTCTGCTGGCTCCACTATGATGTATGGATGGGTATCAGGGATGGTGCAAGTCTTTCTGTAGCTATATCAACCCTAGCTATCTTCCACAACCTAATAAACTGCATGCTTACTCTTGTCAACACTCAACACAGTGTATTCATTTCGGCACTGAAATTCTCTGTCTAGAGCGCACAACTGCATGAGCTTATGCCTGAGCTTGCATTTTGGGTTAAGCTGTGTCTGTATCTTGGAAAATAGAATAATATAATCAAAATATATTAGCCTTTTTTGCTTGTGCACTGTGCGGCCGTGAACGAATGACAGGTTCAGAATTAGCGGCAATTCGGGGGCCGGTTGCTTGAATGGTGGGTTTTTATTTGCCTACTATTCTTAATGAAAAACACAACAACAAAAACCCTTAAATAGGCGCTTTTACATTTAGCTTTGAAACCAAAAACCAAAACCAGACTCCTGCTGCTGGTCTGTGCTTGCACGTTCAGTTTTTAATTGCAGTTAATCTGTTCTCTAACTGAACTACTAATAAAATATCAAAACGACGGTGGGGACATGATGTAACTGGTGTTATGCCTGAACACCGGTAACACAGACTATCGCAGCAAGCCTATTACCCGTTATTATCAATCTAAACGAATCTACTGCGAAATATAGGAGCTTGTTATTGGGATGTGACAGACCTGTGTGTTTTGTATCACTAGTGCAGTGTCCGTTCTTGGAGCATATAAGCCCTGCCCGCGTGAAGCGCGCTGCTTTTCGAGATTCCTGCCTTTATTGGAGAGAAGAATATGTTCAGCCCCTTCCGTCCGAAGGGATGTTGATTACTACCGAAGCTTCGAAGCTCAAAACATTTTTATTCGGACCAGCCGAATAAAATTTTCGTACATTTTCGGACACAGCCAACTAAGCAGCTTCCAAGATTATGAAAGAAGTGCCTGTGTATCTCCTCTTCTGCCATCAACAATCAACCTTTCATTATTCTATGTTTTATGAAGGCACCAACATACCTTGACTGCAGTATTCTGCATGTGATCCTTCTAATTACAGTCAGGGACCTTTTCTCTTCTAGTGGTTTCGAATTGATTTCTAGACTTCATCTGTGTCTAATAGGTCGCAAATTGTGACCGATATGGGGGTGGTTTTGTCTAATTGTCCCATACACAAGGGGGATCAGTGCTATGAGCAGAGTTGTGCAGGCTTTGACTTTGAGACAGAAGTCATCCTTCATCGTATTAGGGTACATGGCAAGCATCCTTTTTAAAGATTAAAAACGAGTGTTTCTAAAAAGAGTTGTGCGGGGCTCATCAGAAGAGGTAGAGAGATCAAGAGCTTTTTATGACGAAAGTGTGCCTGATTTAATGGTGTGATGTGTTCGTAAGTGTGTTACTGTGTGTCTGAGGTCAACAGCCGTTGGAGGGCTTAGCAGTGGAGAATAAGGGTGGTTGATTATGTAAATGTATTGTGGGCACCCAAGGGGTGGGTACAATAACTTTGAGGTAACTTTCATTCAACAGACTTTAGCTTACTGGAAAATTATTCCCTCCATCTTCAAAAGTCAAGATATTGTAGGTCAAAAGCTGTAGTCCCCACCAAACTAAGTGCTTTGAAGCTACAGCACAAAGCTACAGTTCCTTTCACATGACTTGCATCAGGCTCGCATCTCTCAAAGCAAGCAGCCTGTGGTGCTTTGATATCCACATGAACAGCACTGCAGATGAGGGCTGTTCAACTGGAATTCTCATGCTCTGTCAGTGCAATTGTTTAATTGTCATGTCTATGAACACGTATGTCAGATGGACAGCTTTGAACTGCTACTTCTGGCCAGAGCCATTAAGATAAACATATTTCCAATCAGATTAATCTGGAGTAAGAATAAGCATCTTGAGTATTGAGTTTATATTTGCAATAGATGTGTCAAACAACTTCATGTATCTAGATACACAGAGGATCAGGCCACCAGTACATACAGATGCATCATATTTTCTTGATAACCACTGTCTGGGCTTTGAAAGATCAACAACAAATGGTGTCAAAGTTGAAACTACTTTACTTTGGGTATTGCATTACAATGCCAGACCCATTCACAATGCAGTGCCAAGAAAAATATTGGAAATTTGGTTGAGAACCAATGGTTTAGCTGCAAAAATGCATCGTGTGTAAACGCCCCCAGACAAAAAAAAAAAAAAAAAAAAAAAAAGCATCCAAATGGGGTCAAGTCAACATGAAATCAGAATAATTAGGGCTTCCTCAAAATCAATTGACATAGTCATCCCGGCAACTAACCAACTAGTCTATTTTGAACATACAGTCAAACGAAAAATATATAATTTTTAAATTTAAATATTTTACTAGTGGGTGCAGGACACTATAGTTAATTTATGTAAGTGAGGGTGGCAAAATAAAGTAATCTGTGATATATTATACCCAAAAATTCTAAATATAAATCTAAAAATATAAATTTGGGACCAAAATTATTCAAACACATATTTTGCTTAAGTGTTTTTTCTTTAATTGCCAATGTGACCTTTCACACCACAGACTGAACAAAATTAAGCACTGCTTGGTAATTGGTTGACCTAAATTGGTAATATCTAATTGTGTACTTAAATTAAACAGCTGACAGCTGATTGGTTGATTGTAATCCAATACATACCTTTCTATCAAAGTTATCTGACATTATCAAGATGAATTTTTTCTGACACAGTTTAACTTGTTCTTGTCATATTTTTATTACCATTTTCTAAACTATAGCGAATAAACTGTAATAATGTGAGAAATTGTCTGAATAAATTTTGTTTGACTGTATGTGTTTTGCACATCCCTAGTTGAGTGACTAAAAAAAAAAATGATACCATCTTAAAAATATTTCCACAGACTTCAGGCAGATCACAGCCCTCAGCATTACCCTGAGTCATTAGTCTCATGTTTAAGGGCAGGAAGACACATGGAGGGGCATTTGTGCAGCAGTGCCTTCACCTCCCCTGCACTTAGGCACAGCGTAGGCTTTAATGGCTGCGGGGGCCGCACGTTCAGACAAGAACAATCGATAGTAGTTTAGTCCTCTCCTCTGTGGCCTATTAGTACTCCTGCTGGCAGAGCTATGAAGAGAGCACAGATCAATACGCTCACTGCCTGGCATGGGCCTCACACACCGCAACAATCTGGTCTGTACAAGTATGACACTTTATCCCATCACCACATTTCACAGCTTTTACAAATGTTTCCGTCAAGGCTTACATGCAGTGAGGGAGCTTTTGAATGGTATTAATTCATAACATAACTTTTTAAAAGTTACCTACCTCATTCTTCATGTACAGCATGTGCGCTATTAGTAGATATTGTATACTTTGTGACTGTGCTTTAAATATTCGCCTACCTGACAACTCCTTCACTGCATTTTCCATTAATTCATACAATAAGAATATAAACTGTGACTTTTCTGATTTTAGTCAGGTCATTTTAGAGTGGAACTCACAGTTGGTGATGTCAGGAGGAGCAAAACTGTCATTCATGAAGACACTATTGGGTTTAGCCACTTTCAAGTAGACCACGTCTGGGGTATTTTTCAAGGCAGTCACGGCATGCTCATGGGTAACCTCCTCCAGGCAGGAGCTATTCACCTAAGACCACCAAAACACACACAAACACAGACTTTAGTCTATTTAACAAGCACATGGTCAACAATAGGCAATATACTTTTTCCTTACAGCAAGGAGTTTGTCTCCTATCTGCAACCTCCCGTCTTTGTGTGCGGCTCCACCTTCAATAATCTTAGTGACGTAGATGCTATTGTCCCCTGGGATGTGCTGATTCCCAACACCCCCTGCTATACTGAAACCAAGACCTGCAATAATCAAAGACACAGACAAAAAAACTAAGGTTAACTGATGGTGACAGCAGCATTTATACTTAGCTCTAATACATTTGGCACTAAAATGTGCAAAAATCACCAGGCAACATGAGAAAATAAAAGCTATTATTAGTAGCTGAATAATCATCAACAATATCTGTCATAATGAACACTCTCACACACACGTAAAATCCTATGCTGTAATCTTTATATTTGAATACACAAAATAAAGAGATAAAGTGTTGCATAAATTGTACAACTATGTCTATAAAGCCATGGGAGGGACATGTTTCCATGGCAACAGCAGCTTAAAGTCTTTGCAGTGTTGTGGAAACGTTATGGCTGGCCTTAAAATAGCCCTACTGCGTATTGTGTGTGTGTGTGTGTGTGTGTGTGTGTGTATATATGTGTGTGTGTATATATATATATATATATATATATATGTGTGTGTGTGTGTGTGTGTGTGTGTGTGTGTGTGTGTGTGTGTGTGTGTGTGTGTGTGTGTGTGTGTGTGTGTGTGTATGTATGTATGTATATATATATATATATATATATATATATATATATATATATATATATATATATATATATATATATATATATATATATATACACACACACACATATATATACACACACACACATATATACACACACACACACACACACACACACACACATACATACACATACATACACATACATACACATACATACACATACATACACATACATACACACACTCACCTAAAGGATTATTAGGAACACCTGTTCAATTTCTCAATGCAATTATCTAATCAACCAATCACATGGCAGTTGCTTCAATGCATTTAGGGGTGTGGTCCTGGTCAAGACAATCTGAACTCCAAACTGAATGTAAGAATGGGAAAGAAAGGTGATTTAAGCAATTTTGAGCGTGGCATGGTTGTTGGTGCCAGACGGGCCGGTCTGAGTATTTCACAATCTGCCCAGTTACTGGGATTTTCACGCACAACCATTTCTAGGGTTTACAAAGAATGGTGTGAAAAGGGAAAAACATCCAGTATGCGGCAGTCCTGTGGGCGAAAATGCCTTGTTGATGCTAGAGGTCAGAGGAGAATGGGCCGACTGATTCAAGCTGATAGGAGAGCAACTTTGACTGAAATAACCACTCGTT